>JAEMWC010000783.1:355000-382500 GCA_016490735.1 Pachyseris speciosa
TTTGGATCAACTAGAAAAAAGTCATATTTCATCTGCTTCTCATCCAAAGAATGCTTTCAAATATTTGATGAATGACATTGATGAAATACGTACTGAATATGGCTTGAAAGTTAACGGATGTATTAATTTACCTCGTTCACCACACATAATTTCGAAAAGGGTTATTGATGTAGACTTAAATAAAGAAGCTAATCATATCTACAGAGCGAGAATTGGATTTAATATGTATACAATAAAAGATGGAAAATACACTTTTATCCTTGAATGGCTATTTCCTGATTATGAAGGAATGAATCTTAGTAGTGTAACATTCAGTGCAACTGATGATTTCAATTTGTTGGAATATTTTTTCAATGGTGACAATATCATGACAATTAATTTGTATATTGTATTTTTTCATAAAATCTAAAATTTTATTCTTAATATAATACTTGCGGTAATAAGTGCTTTTACGTTTACATTTATGCTTGCTTTTATGAAAATCAATATATTCAGAAACAATTTCGTATCCATGAACTTTTCCACAATTTGAACAAATTACATCACAATTATCTCTTATAATATTCTTTTCATCACAACATTCTTCTTCTTTAATGCTATTATGTTCTGCTATTTCGTCCTCACAAAACGGACAATTAATCAATTCATATTCCTCATCCTCTTTTAAATGATCATGAATATCACAATTACAATTTGATGTTTCATCTTTTTCAATCACTATAATATATTTCCGACCTTTCATATTACTAGAATATATTAAATTTTTTCCAAGACCGAGAACCATCTGGCGCGACTCAGTCTTATTTTGGCGATTAACCTTACGCTTTTCCAAGGCGTTAACATTCTTCTTAAACTCACACATCCTCCAATATACTATAGTAATATATCTTTAAATCATTTAAGGCTGCCCTAAATTAACCGTTTCTCGAGGAATACGGTTGAAAAATTGTTTGTATTATAACACTAAAACTATTAAAATTAGCCGTTTCTCCTATAATACGGTTAAAAAATGAAATTATAAGATTTTAATAAATTGACGGATGAGAAAATAGGACTTATTCTTATCAATTTACCATTTTACCTCTTCCCTAAAATAACCATTTTGTGTGTGTGTATAAAGGAAGAAACTGTTGAAAACAATATTTATTGCCAAAACTATTGAAAATAGCGTTTTCCATTAATAATTTGCAAAAACCCCTGCCCCTCTTTGAGATTGCAGAGCAATCTCAAATTCACTGCCTCCAAAAAGCTTCGCTTTTTGTCCCCAATGCGATGAGGTTTGCCATTATATGAAAAATTAATTTTACTGTTTTTTTAAAAATATATAGTTTTCTATTTTTGACTCCATTTATATTTCAGATTGTTGTGACAGTTATAATCGACCATTATTCTTTCAATAATGGAGACTCCAGAAACCGAGAAGAATGAAAAAAGCGCAAGGCTTTTTTCATCCACCTCGCTTTCGCCCGCCGTCGTGTCTTAAAAACTCAGGAAATCCTCTCCCCGGCTCGCGGGCATAACAATTCGAATTTGAGGCAAGCCTCAAATTTCGAATTCTTAAAGCCCACTCACTGCCAGGATTCCCTTCGTCAATTATATGAAAAAACAATTGAGATTTTCAGTGAAACCATTATTTGAAAAAACAGTAAATCCATTTTTTGAAAAATATATAGTTTTCTATTTTTTGACTTAATTAATATTTCAGATTGTTGTGACAAATATAATCGACCATAATTCTATCCATAATACACACACCAGCGACCGAGAAGAATGAAAATGAAGCAAAGCTTCATTTATTATCCACCTCGCTCGCGCCCACCAGGTGTGTGATTTCGATTTGGATTCTCATCCCCGGCGAGTGGCATAACGATTCGATTTGAGCAAGCTCAAATTCGAATTCTTAAAGCCCCTCACTGCCAGAATCCGAAATCGACCATTATATGAAAAAACAATTGAAATTATCAGTGAAACCATTATTTGAAAAAACAGTAAAACCATTTTTTGAAAAATGATCTCGTACCCCCATGTCCTATACTACTTTATTTATTGTCACACGCTTCTGTTGTTGTTTACTGCTTGTAAATTAAAGTTGTAATTGATGCAATAAAATGTTGTGTTTTTGACTTATTGAGGTACATTTTTGGCTGCAGGGATGGGAAGGGTATCGAATATAACCAAATAAGTCGAGCATAATGCCCGGGGGAGGGGAAGGGGTGGTTACCACCTGAGTGAAATTGGTTGGGGGGGGGGGGGGGTGCGGCCCGCTTTCTGAATCCGTTACCCTATTTCAGACCAGAATCTTCGATTTCCCTACCCTATTTCAGACCTGATCAAAAAGTCGATACCCTATTTCAGGCTTATTTCGCGTGCACGGTTGGCGTAAACATAATTTAAAAAAGGGCTTGGAAGGTGGTCTCATCGCCTACGATGAAGAAGTATCTTCCTCTAAAAAAGACAAACCCAATTTAAGGCTAGAGTGCATTGACCATACCCTATTTCAGACCAAAATGGCTAATTAAAAAAACATGCCCTTTGGAGCCGCACATACCTATATAGCCCATATAAGGGAGTTATCCCCCCCCGGGGGGGTGGGGGCATAATGCTACTTCTCGAGCTTAAGGGGGGACTAACTTAACTACAGACTTAGCGTTGTTGCCAAGGGATTTTTGCGGACTGTATTTGTAAAACACAGTTTTTCGGTGTTTTTGCCACTGTATTGGTGAAACGTGCGAAGAGGTCAACATGTAAAATTAATAAATTGCTATTGCCCATGCGTAACTTGCCCCAGGCCCCAACCGCGCCTTAGAGAGAAAAATCCCTAAAACTTGGAGAAAATTATGTGAAGTTCCGATTTTTTTTGCCAATCGGAGATATTCCAGCCTTCTTTACAAGCCTACGTAAGCAATTGTTGTTAACGTACATAACTGCAATGATAATGACGAAATGGTATGAATTTGCGTGCTTATGACGTCATAAATCTCAGAAAAATGCGAATTTCCAAAAATCGATACGTAGAGTTTTGCACCTTGGCGATTGTTAACCATTGGCACCATTTTCGATATCCAGAAGTGTACGCCACTCGAGTTTTAGGCCTTTTTCTGTTCTGGTCATGTGACTTACCAAATATGTTTGTGGCTCGAAAATCTTGTAAACATTTTTGATTGTAAAAACATAGCCAGACAGCTTGCCTGCGCATGTTAGGGTTTCCAAGATATGAGCGTTGGGAACTTTCCATAGCAACAATGTTAGCTCATTTTGTAGTTAAGTTAGTCCCCCCTTAATTTTAGGCGTAATGCTGTTGTTTTGAGAGTGACGCTCAAAAGCATTATGCTCAAATTTTCAAGCATAATGTGGAGCCCACTTCCACTTCTTGCCCACTTCCAGGACAATATCGCATACTTTTTAACAAAAATTCTTAATCACCTTTTTATTCCTAATTTTACTCTTTTGTTATCATTTTTTTCTCACCATATATTCTCTGAATTTTTACTTCATTCATCTTTTTGCCCGTTGAAGACCACAGTTCTAGTGGTCGAAAGCTCGCAATTTTTAATATTTTTAGCCAGAGAACATCCATTCAAGTATCTAACCCTACTCCGTAGCGTACTTCTTTTTTCTGACCACGTTTTCACATCCGGGTGTGGTGATTTTGACAGAACGCACGTCAAAGTAAGCGCGTATAGAATAGACCGGGCTGAAGTTAGCTGCCAATTCACTGCCAATTCACCAGCTGCCAATTCGTCGTTTAGAAGAACGCTGCCAATTCGTTTCCCTTGAGGTTTTTCGGAAAAACTTTCTGTTATTCAAAGGTTCATTCTTCGCTATGATGTAAAATGTAATTTGCGCACAAGCGCGTTACAAAACGCAAAATGCGCAGAGAAACCTCGTGTGGCCAGAAAGACTGTCTTGGGCTTAGTGAGTTTTCAAACAGAGCGATCAATATGCAAAATACCTGACTTAATAACTCCCCGACCTTTGGTATCTGAAATATCGTTTCGCTTTCAACCTAATGCTTATACACCGGCTAGCTCATCTCTCGATATCTCAGTCCTGTCTCTTTTCATTCGCTAATAATTTCAGGTTCCCCAACACAGTGAATATTTGGAAATGTGTACTCCGTTATGTCACGTCATCCACTTTTTGACCTTGAATAACTATGTCTGTGGAATCCCCACCATGAAAAATGACATATGACGTTAAAGTGCCGACAACAGGCATGCCATCTCTCGGTAACTAAGTCCGTCTTCCTTACCGTTGCTCTTACTTATGGATACCCGAACATCACTCCTTTTAAAACACAGGAACAGCGTCTTGTCACGAAATCCAGGGTTTGTATTTGAATAACTCAGGGGCACCCAACGAGCCATAGCAGCCAAAAGCTGTAGAAAGGCATTTTTAAGTACCTTATGGTGTTTGAAGTCTGTTTTAAGTGATGTTTTGGTTAGCTAGAAAACTTTGATCTGTTCGGATTCCCTAGCTGAAATGTTAATTGCCCGAAAATTTTAAGGAACAAAATCTTTCTTTGAGAAAATACTAGCTGAAATGAACTTTCTAGGGAATCTTTTTTTCTTTCCGAAAATGCTAGCTGACATTTTTTTACTGCCAAAAACAGCAACAACGACTTCTCCGAAAACCTCAGGGGTTATGATTTCCACATTACGAATCTTTTAGGCCACGTTTTACTTACGAAAATCCGAGTGCACTCTTTAATCGCTGCCGAAAGTCCAAGGCGAACTACCCTCCACCGAACAGATATCTACCGAAACTTGTCGTTGGGTGCCCCTGATAACTCTATCTGCAGTGTTATAACCGCGACAAATGATAAATCGTGTCAAAGTTACGTTAACATTTATGCCATCTCTCGATATAAACGCCCCGTCTCTTTGTCTTTGCACTAATAATAAAAGCGCAAATATCGTGCATATTGATTAGCGTTTTCGCCGTCAACCAGTAAAAGCTAATTTTTAAATTGAATAATTATTTTCGCGATTTCTAAACCACGAATAATTACATATACTAAAACACTGCTGATCACAGTGATTCCATCTCTCCATATCTCATCCCTGTCTCCTTAGCTTTTTTAATAATTACAGGCTCTCGAAAATCGCCAAAGGTAACGAAAGTTGCCAGTATATGACACATAATCGACATTTTGAACTTTAATAACTTTTCTTGTGGTATCGTCAGCGCAACAAATGAAATATCCTCAGAAAGTACAGCGAATGATCATTCCATCACTCGATATTTCAGCCCTGTCTCTGTTTGTTTTCCCTTAATTGTTGAATCTCCAACATGGCACATATTAACTGTCGCATATGCACGTTTTGTAACGCAACTCACCATTAAACAATATAGCAACTTTTTAATTTGAATAACTGTATTTATACTAAAAAGCCCGCTATTAATAGCGTATTTCATAAAACTACTGAGAACAGTGATTCCATCTCTCCATATGTCATCCCTGCCTCCTTAGCTTTTTTTAATAATTACAGGCTCTCGAAGATCGCGAAAGGTAACGAAAGTTGCCAGTATATGACACATAATCGACATTTTGAACTTTAATAACTTTTCTTATGGTATCGTCAGCGCAATAAATGAAATATCCTCTGAAAGTATAGCGAATGATCATTCCATCTCTCGATATTTCAGCCCTGTCTCTGTTTGTTTTCCCTTAATTGTTGAATCCCCAACATGGCACATATTAACTGTCGCATATGCACGTTTTGTAACGCAACTCACCATTAAACAATATAGCAACTTTTTAATTTGAATAACTGTATTTATACTAAAAATCCCGCTATTAATAGCGTATTTCACAAAACTACTGAGAACAGTGATTCCATCTCTCCATATCTCATCCCTGCCTCCTTAGCTTTTTTAATAATTACAGGCTCTCGAAGATCGCGAAAGGTAACGAAAGTTGCCAGTATATGCCACAAAATCGACATTTTGAACTAAAATAACTTTTTTTGTGGTATCGTCAGCGCAACAAATGAAATATCTTCTGAAAGTACAGTGAATGGTCATTCCATCTCTCGATATTTCAGCCCTGTCTCTGTTTGTTTTCCTTTAATTGTTGAATCCCCAACATGGCACATATTAACTGTCGTATATGGACGTTTCGTAACGCAACTCACCATTAAAAAATAAAGCAACTTTTTAATTTGAATAACTGTGGTTATACTAAAACGACCGCAGCTACTGACGTAAATTATTAAACTAATGAGAACAGTGATTCCATCTCTCCATATCTCATCCCTGTCTCCTTAGCTTTTCTAATAATCATAGGCTCTCGAACATCGTGAAAAGTGAGGAAAGTTGCCAGTATATGTCACGTAATCTACATTTTCAACTTAAATAACTTTGCTTGTGGCATCGTTGACGCAACAAATGAAATATCCTCAGAAAGTACAGCGAAAGATCATTTCATCTCTCGATATTTTAGCCCTGTCTCTGTTTGTTTTCCCTTAATTGTTGAATCCCTAACATGGCACATATTAGAACTGTTTATACGAGAGAAAATTAGGGCCATTTATACGGGAGGAAATAAGACGCGTCTTATCTAAGACGCGACTTAAATAGGACGCGAACTGCACCGTTTATACCTTCGCGTCCTACATAAGACGCGAAGATCTCGTATAAATGGTTCGCGTCTTATTTTTGATACAGCCTCGCTTACCCGCCAAGATGGAACGCTGTAGCAAGAAAGAAAAAAGGTGCTGTCCTGTTATTTTAAGAAGAGACTTTCTCAGAGATTTTTTTTCTTATGAAGACCACGCCGTAGCATACAAAGAAATCAACAGAAATCCGAGAAGAGTCGGAAGTAAGCGATATACGGATTGGTGCGACTGATGGTAGGTTAAAGAAGGAAGGTGCTGAATTCACTTTTGGTTCTCCCGGCCATCTTTTGCAAAGCTTTGCAAACAATTACGCTATCTAATCATAAGACAAGCTCATGCTGCTGTCGTTTTTATGCAAGCGCACTTGCAGTTCACGTCTTATTTAGGACGCGAAACCATTAATATACGAGGAAGTTCAAGTCTTAATTAAGACGCGGACAAAATAAGAACAGCTGAAAACCCTGTTCTAAGATAAGACGCGTCTTATGTAAGACGCGACTTAAATAAGACGCGAACGCTTATTTTGTACCATTTATACGATCAGTTCGCGTCTTATTTAAGTCGCGTCTTACATAAGACGCGTCTTATTTTCTCCCGTATAAATGACCCTAATAAGCCGCGGCTTACTCTGGCCG
Source organism: Pachyseris speciosa (assembly GCA_016490735.1). Classification (NCBI taxonomy): domain Eukaryota; kingdom Metazoa; phylum Cnidaria; class Anthozoa; order Scleractinia; family Pachyseridae; genus Pachyseris; species Pachyseris speciosa. The sequence goes on from JAEMWC010000783.1 coordinate 362,256, forward strand.
CGGCTTACATAAGACGCGAAAGGAACCATTTATACGAGTAAAAACTCCTAGGCCAGGATAAGCCGCAGCTTGAGAAAGCCATGAACGCAGATTTTGTACCATTTATACGGAGTGTTCGCGTCTTATGTAAGCCGCGGCCAGAGTAAGCCGCGGCTTATTTTCTCTCGTATAAACGGCCCTATTAACTGTCGTATATGGACGTTTCGTAACGCAACTCACCATTAAAATTTTAATTTGAATAACTGTGGTTATATTAAGACGACCGCAGCTATTGACGTAAATTATTAAACTAATGATAACAGTTATTCCATCTCTCCACGTCTCACTCCTGTCTCTTCATCCTTTCCTATAATTATTGTCTCATAGTGATTCCATCTCTTCATATCTTCCTCCTCCTTCTTTTGCTTTTCTAATAATTATGGGCTCCCTAACGTCGCGTATAGTGAAGAACTGAAGTTGCCAGTATATGTCACGTAATCAAAGTTTTTGACTTAAATAACTTTGCTTGTGGTATCGCCAGCGCAACGAATGAAATATCCTTAGGCAAGTACAGCAAATGATCATTCCATCTCTCGATATTTCCTGTCCTGTCTCTTGTTGTTTACCATTAAATATGGACTCCCCAACAGGGCACATATCAACTGTCGTGTCGGGCAATTCTGTCACGGAACTCAACAATTATAAAGAATGCAACATTTGAAGTTGAATAACTATGTTTGTAACGAAATCACCGCGACAAATAGCGTATTTTACTTAAGTAATGAGAACAGTGATTCCGTCTCTCCATACCTCATCTCTCTTCTTTAGCTTTTTGTAATTATTATAGGCTCTCGAACACCCAGTATAGTGACGAAAGTTGGCAGTATATGTCACGTAATCAAAATTTGGGACTTAAATAACCTATGCTTGTGGTATCGTCAGCGCAACAAATGACATATCATTTGAAATCACAGTGAATGATCGTTTCATCTCTCGATATCCCAGGCCTCCGTCTATTTGCTTTCCTTTAAAAATGGTCGACTCTCTAATCATCACATATATAAACAGTCGTTTTAGGCTGTTTTGTCACGCCACTCGACAGAAGAATGAATGCAATATTTGAAGTTGAATAACTATGTTTGCAATGAAATGATCGTGACAAGTAGCGTATTTTACTGGACTACTGAAAACAGTGATTCTATCTCTCCATATCTCACCCCTGTCCCTTTCAGCTTTTGTAATAATTATAGGCTTTTATAGGCTGTCGAACACCGGGTATTGTCACGAAAGTTGTCGGTATATGTCACGTAATCGAAATTTCGGACTTTTAACTTTGCGCGTGGTATCGCCTGCGCAACAAATGAAATATCATATGAATGAATGATCATTCCATACGTCTCCAAATTTTGCAGGCCCGCGTCTGTTTGTTTTCCCTTAATTGTTTACTCCCTAACATGGAACATGTTAACTATGACCACAACCAATAGCGTATTCTACAAAACTAGCTTTCTTGTCATACATTGCAACATTTATTAGCATTGCCACTTTTGAAATTGAATAATTGTTTTTAATAATGTGACCTTGACTGGTGGCACTTGCTATAAAACTTCCCTTACCTTTGATTCTACATACGCATACATTTGTCCTGCCTCTTTTCAGGTTGACCAACGTTGTCCACCATATCATTTGCCATAACGATCTTTACAGGGTGTTCTTTTATTTGTATTAGTTTCACCGTTTATGGTCAACACATATGGTTCTCTAGGGTTTTATAGTTATTGCCTAGTTACAAGGAAAAGTACCTAGCTCATGTGTAGGCTTTTATAATGGCATTTCTTAGCAACTTCCGTTGTACATAAATTTGTTTTGCTTGTGGTAAAATGTGACTAAAATTCTGAACTGTGTTTGCAACTGTTAACGTTTCTTTAGTACTTTCTTCGGCTGTTTTTGCTCTCTTTTACTAGTGATGGTTGGCTGTTTTTTGCTGCGAACTTCAGCAAGCAGCCTCTGCCATTCTTCGCCGTATGGAGTTCAGGTAGGGGTGTTCAGCTCCATTCCGATTCCAGTTGCTGTCCTATAATCACAAAACGCCATTTCCATAATGAGTTTTGTGATTGCTTCATGTAAAAGAACGTGACTGATATACATGTGTGGCCCTGGAATGTGTTGAGGCAGGTCGTAATCGTATACCGGTTTTGCCGGTAATAGAGGCTGGAATTGAATCTTTGGCCCCTGGTGCCCATTTCACAGGCTTTCGCTTGAAAAGACCGTGAATTCTTTGCATCTTTACCAATGTGACACTGTTGATAGGAGCAATGAAAGAATACGTATTGCTTGCACAAGAAAAATATCACCATGTCGTAAGCGGACTGGCAAACACACCTGTTCCTTACTTGATTCCAACATCTCTGACTTTTTACTTTCACTTGCAAACGTAGGCTTCAGCAATTCCTCGTCCTCAGAGTGAAATAGGTGATGCTTCAGTGAGTTTACCTTTCAGTGGTATACACCGTACTTAGTGTTAAGAAAGGAAGTGTTATAGAAACTTACCGACATGTCATCGGAATCTTCACACTTGCTCGTTGTCCAAACAGTCGGGACAGAAGAAATATGGCTTTTTCAGTTAACACTACATCGAGATCGGTGTCAGTGAGTCCGATACATTCCGGGTGAAAAAACTGTGAGCACACGTCGCATGAAATATAAAGTCTGGAAAACACGGCGAAAAACAAATGTAAGAATAAAAGAAAACAATCTAACAGTTGACTTCCATTTAAGAGTGGTCAGGCTCCCATTCCAACTTAACGCGCAAAAAAACACGATTCATTATTCATTGTTTAATTTATGGGCTGATTCACTAACAAGATAATAAAGGTGTTTTGTGATGAAGGGAAATAGAAATACTAACATTCAGACAATTAATCGCGCTTGCTTCGATTTTCTTTTATGCTTTGCTCCCACAATGAAATCCTTCAAAATAACAGGCGTCTGTATAGAAAAAGACGGAGACGAAGACAGGAAGGAGAATATTGCTCCTACTCAACAATGAAAAGACTAAACAAAGCGTTATATATGTAGCCAAGCAAGTAAGAGTTTACTGAGGCTTAGTGAAGAGTAAATGTGCTAGGGCTAAGTGAGTCGAGAATGTTTTATACGGTCTTCCAATGTACGTGAACTGAAACCGGAGTTCGTATTCGAGAACTATTTTACCTTGGTCGCTTTTCGTAAGCGATAATGAGGAGAGATAACCTTCGGGGTGAGAACTTTCTTTTGATGAAGATGGGAAACACGAATTCTCTCAGGCGAAATAATCTGAAAAGTAACAAGACGTATCTTCACTCCTATAGAGGGATAAAGCATTAAACAGAAAAAAAAAACTGTCAAGGGCCTGGGGCGGGTCATTCAAACTTTCGGCTTATTATCTTGCGAGGAATGACTCTCTTTTGAGTAAACAAATGCAACCTCCGAGAGTACACTGGAAGGCCGTCTTCTCTTAGGTGGGACCATCTGTAAAGCGTAAAGCAAATTTCCCAGTCACACGCAAAGAAAATACGAACACTCGCTAATAATCGAGAAGTTTCTCATAACACTTACAAATACTTCGTCATCGTCATCATCGGACGAGGAGACCATTTCTGTTCCATTACATTCGGCACCATCAACTTTATACTGGAATTAACCAAAAAAGCAACAAAATATAAAAATGCGATGTCATCTGAGTTTGGTACCAGAAATTATGACATACAGTCACACAAATCATGATCAGTATGATGCATCTATGTATCAGTCAATTCCAAAAGCGCCCATCCCCCTTGGGCATACCCCGGGTATTTGATCCAAAATCTGTCCCGCACGGTGGGGCATTTGACTATCGGCTAAACATTGGTCGCCAGCCAAAGGGTTTCGCGCGTCTTTCGGACGCAAATATTCATTCATTTACCACCGGAGCCGCTTCGCTCCCTTCGCTTCAAGATTCAGCGTAGGCTTTCCGTTGTTTAGTAAATATACAGTTGATATGCCATTATTCAAAGTTTGGAGTGCCGGCAAAAGATATCGGAAAAGAGTTTTGGCGCACAATTTTTCGGATTTGGTTTGAAAAAGGTAAGCGATTTTAGACAAAATATTCGTTATGAGCGGGAAGCGTTCCAATATACTGCATGCAACGAGTGATTTTCGATAGATTTACAATCGATTTTCCCTTTTTGAGGGCCTGACGGTAGGGCATTTGACCTCTAAACTGGAAACACAGTGGGGCCTTGGCTAAAAATTTTTCAAAAAAGTCAAATGCCCGGGTGTTTGCTCCGGGGGGGGGGGGGGGGGATGGGCGTTTTTGGAATTGACTGATACATCAGTAATCAAACCGGCAAATCGTCTTTCAACGCTACGCCATCCAATACTCAAGTATCTTGTGCGACATTTCCTTGAACAGAACTCTGAAAGAGAAAAAAGCGAAACTGCTAATTGAAACAAACTACAAGAAAACCCGCCAAGAAAACAGCATAGCCAACAACGAAAGAAACTAAGTGAACACATGATTAAAATGTATTCAAGGCAACTCATCCAAACTCCACAAGCTCGCGAAACTTTTGGTATCGCCAGAGATTGCAAACTGCTTTTACGAATTTAGCTTTCGGTGCTTCACCGTGGAGATATTTTTTACTGAAGGCGTGCCAGTATGAACCATCCTTCACACCAGGGGGAAGTGTAGCGCTTCTGGGAAGACCAACTTCTTTTATGACTTCTGCTAGTTGATGGTGATTTAGCGCGTGGTGTTTTCTCGATTTCTAAGTCAAACCAGAACAGTCAGAACAGAACAGCACGCACAAGTTAAAGATTTTACCGAGGAACATATAGGTGACGTTCATAATTCAATATGCTGGAAATCATCTTACCTGGCGAGGCATACTTGGACCTCCGAGACAATTGATCGGTTGGTCCAGCGATGTCGCTCAACACTATACGAATTTGGCGTTCGTGTTAGTGCTACATGTATATCTCTGCCGGTATAATCTTGGTGGACTCTATTACAGAGCCTCTGACCGTTTGAACGAGACGTAAAATTTTCAGGATACATAATGATGGTTTAGAGACGTCATAACTTGACGTTAGTGCAAACTATGATGTTGCGAAATGGTTTTGCGCACTTGTGAAGGGGATTACTGGAAAGGTAATTAGGTTGTGGCTGTTCAGCATTTTATCACGAAAGGTGACGTGTTTCATTTTAAGTGTTTAGTATGGAGAAGGCTCAACCCACTGTGAGATAAGTGGCCATACCAAGTACATTTGCGGCTCGGTTGAAGTGAGTGATGATCGAAGTCGGCAATGGCTATGTCATATTGCAACACTCACATTACCCTAGAATGTACACGATCGTTATCACAACCACTGACAAACATCTTTTCTTTGGATAGTATTATTTTATGTTGCTAAATTAATTTGCGCTTTCCTGATTTTTTTTGGTCTTTATTGTAAGGTTGAACTGATGAGAACATATACACGAAAACGTGTAAATGATGTCAGACTTGATGGAGATAACCGCTTTGACCTCAATTGCAAAGTTGCTTGCTATGCAATGACTTTTCATGACGTTAAGAAATGGTTGCAATGGTGGCTTCATTAAAAGTGATAAGATGTAATGAGATGAAACCCTGCGAACGATAATTCCCCTATATGGCATATATTTACGTGCCAGGGGATACAGGGCGAAGCAACAAAAGAGAGACAGAATCGATAGCAGTAACGTTTCCTGTTACAGAATATGTGAGATGCCGTGGCCGTGCCATGCAAAAATGGGAAGCTAAGAAATGATGCAAAAAACAGGGGCACCTAACGACAAGTTTCGGTAGATATCTGTTCGGTGGAGGGTATTTCGCCTTAGGATTTCGGCGTCCATTAAAGAGTGCACTCGGATTTTTGTAACTAAAACGTGGCCCTAAAAGATTCGCAATTGGGAAATCATAGCCTCTCAGGTTTTCTGGAAGGTCGTAATTGCTGTTTTTGACTGTCAAAAACGTCAGCTAGTATTTTCGAAAAGAAAATAGTTCCCTAGATTACTGAAGTTCGTGGAAAGTTCATTTCAGCTAGCATTTTCACAAAGGAAGATTTTGTTGCCTAACTTTTTCGGGCAATTAAAATTTCAGCTGAAAAAAAATTATAGTCATAAGATTTCAAAAGTTGACGCTCTTCTAAACATGGCAGTGCGTGTGCAATCGAATGAGACACCCTTTTCGCAATATGCATGATGTTCGGGAGACTGTTAATATTACAACAGGTACAGGGACAGGGTTGAGATATTATTACTTGCAGTCATTTTATCATCAACATAGATATTCAATTTCAAATGTTGCTTTACGGTATTTTCAAATTAATTGCGTAACAAATTACACTACAGTCACTTTGTACAGTGTTGACGAATCAGAAATTGAAGACAAATAAAAAGAGTCAGGGCTAAGGTATCAGGAGATGGAATCACTATTGAATAAAATTTTGAAAAATACACTATTATTTGTGGTCAATTTATCTTAAACATACTAATTAAACTTCCAAAAATTGCTTTATTGCAAACATTTTAAATGCCAATTATTAGAAAAGGTAAAGAGACGGTACTGACATATGGAGAGATGGAATCACTGTTATCAGTAGTTTAATAATATACCCTATTAATTACGGTGGTTTTATTGTAAACATAGTTATTAAATTTAAAAGTTGATTTACTTTCAATGTTGAATTGCGTGACAAAACATCCTAGAACGACTGTATATATATATATATATATGATACTTCACGAATTAATGTGATCAAGTAAGCTGAAGCCACTCAAAAGGCACTAAGGCCGCAAGGTAGCGGGCATTACCCCTTAAATCTACCAAAGCAAAGATTGAGCCCAAGCATTAGCAGCCATGGACAGCTGTTTCGACCTTGTTAGGCCTCATCAGCATGGCATAGCTAATGCTCAGGCTCAAGTACCCACATATCAATAAAACAAGCAATGAAAACGTAAAGCTTGTGGGATGTGGCTGGAGTGACAAGGATACTTCACAAATTAATGTGATCAAGTAAGCTGAAGCCACTCAAAAGGCACTAAGGCCGCAAGGTAGCGGGCATTACCCCTTAAATCTACCAAAGCAAAGATTGAGCCCAAGCATTAGCAGCCATGGACAGCTGTTCCGACCTTGTTAGGCCTCATCAGCATGGCATAGCTAATGCTCAGGCTCAAGTACCCACATATCAATAAAACAAGCAATGAAAACGTAAAGCTTGTGGGATGTGGCTGGAGTGACAAGGATACTTCACAAATTAATGTGATCAAGTATTAGCTGAAGCCACTCATTAATTTGTGAAGTACCTTTGTCACTAGGGTTTTCCGAAAATTGTAGCCGAATGCGTGAGGAAATTAAGAAATTCTTTATTATAAAACAAATAAAAAAGCCTTAACCGTGCTTTGTTCTGTTATAAGGCATGCAAGGAAGTGACGAGAGCACTTAAGAAGTAGTTAAAAGCACTCGCCTACGGCTCGTACTTCTTGCTACTTCTTTCGTGCTCTCGTCACTTCCTTGCGTGCCTTATAACAGAACAAAGCACGGTTAAGGCTTTTTTATTTGTTAAATATATGATGATTGGGGAGTCAACAGTCTTTAAGGGAAAACAAACAGACGCAGGCCTGGGATATCGAGAGATGAAACGATCATTCACTGTGATTTCATATGACATTTCATATGCTGTGCTGACAATACCACAAGCAAAGTTATTTTAGTCCCAAATTTGGATTACGTGACATATACTGGGTCACTATACTTGATGTTCGAGAGCCTATAATTATTACAAAAGCTAAAGAAGAGGGGCGAGATATGGAGAGATGGAATCACTGTTCTTATTACTTTAGTAAATTACGCTATTTGTCCCGGTCATTTCATTACAAACATAGTTATTCAACTTCAAATGTTGCATTCTTTATAATTGTTGAGTTCCGTGACAGAATTGCCCGACACGACAGTTAATATGTGCCCTGTTGGGGAGTCCATAACTAATGGTAAACAAAAAAGAGACAGGACAGGAATTATCGAGAGATGGAATGATCATTTGCTGTACTTTCCTAAGGATATTTCATTTGTTGCGCTGGCGATACCACAAGCAAAGTTATTTAAGTGAAAAACTTTGATTACGTGACATATACTGGCAACTTCAGTTCTTCACTATACGCGACGTTAGGGAGCCCATAATTATTAGAAAAGCAAAAGAAGGAGGAGGAAGATATGAAGAGATGGAATCACTGTCCTCAGTAGTTTAGTAAAATACGCTATTTGTCGCGGTCAGTTTGTTACAAACATAGTTATTCAATTTCGCATTTTTTTTTTAATTGTGAGTTGCGTGACAAAAATTCCTTGAGCTGAAGTCACTGTGTGCCATACTGGCGAGTCGACATTTAAGGGAAAACAAACAAAGGAAGGACTGAGCTATCAAGAGATGGAATGATCATCCGCTGTACTTTCAAAGGACATTTCATTTCTTGGGCGGACGATACCATAAGCAAAGTTATTGAAGAAAAATTTCCATCACGAGACTTATAGCGGCAACACACGTCGCCATGGGCCAATAATTATAGGAAAGGATGAAGAGACAGGAGTGAGACATGGAGAGATGGAATCATGATTGAGTTTAACAATTTACACTGTTAGCTGCGGGTTTTTTAGTATAACCACAGTTATTGAAATTAAAAAGTTGCTTTATTTTTTAATGGTGAGTTGCGTTACAAAACGTTCTTAAACGACAGTTAATATGTGCCATGTTGGGGATTCAACAATTAAAGGAAAACAAACAGAGACAGGGCTGAAATATCGTGAGATGGAATGACCATTCACTGTACTTTCAGAAGATATTTCATTTGTTGCGCTGACGATACCACAAAAAAAGTTATTTTAGTTCAAAATGTCGATTTTGTGGCATATACTGGCAACGTTCGTTACCTTTCGCGATCTTCGAGAGCCTGTAATTATTAAAAAAGCTAAGGAGGCAGGGATGGCATATGGAGAGATGGAATCACTGTTCTCAGTAGTTTTGTGAAATACGCTATTAATTGCGGGCTTTTTAGTATAATTACAGTTATTCAATTTAAAAAGTTGCTATATTGTTTAATGTTGAGTTGCGTTACAAAACGTCCATATGCGACAGTTAGGGTCGACTCCATATACCGGGAACTGAAATCATTAATTATTAACAGCAGGGTACGGGGAACATAGAGGAACAAAGGGCACACAGAGGAGCAAAAGCAGTGTGCACTAGGAACAGAGGAATAGTGGGCACGGAGGAACAGTAGGCAGAGAGGAAAAGTGGGCACAGAGGAACAGTAGGAACAGAGGAACAGTAGGAACAGAGGAACAGTGGGCACACAGGAACATTGGGCACAGAGGAACAGAGGGCATAGAGGAACAGAGGAACATTAGGCAAGGAGGAACAGTAAGCAGAGAGGAACAGTGGACACAGAGGAACAGTAGGAACAGAGGAACAGTGGGCACACAGGAACATTGGGCACAGAGCAACAGTAGGAACAGAGGGCATAGAGGAACAGAAGAACATTAGGCAAGGAGGAACAGTAGCCACAGAGGAACAGTGGGCACAGAGGAACAGTAGGAACAGAGGAACAGAGGAACAGTAGGAACAGAGTTACAGTACGCAAAGAAGAACAGTAGGAACAGAGGAACAGTAAGAACAGAGGAACAGTAGGTACAGACGTACAGTGGACATAGAGGAACAGTATGAACAGAGGAACAGTAGGAACAGAGGTACAGTAGGCACAGAGGAACAATAGGAACAGAGGTACAGTAGGAACAGAGGAACAGTAGGCACAGTGGGCACAGAGGAACAGTAGGTACAGAAGAATAGTATGCATAGAGGAACAACGGGCACAGAGGAACATTAGGCAGGGAGGAACGATGGGCACAGAGGAACAAAGAGCAGAGAGGAACACTGGACATAAGGAATAGTGGGCACAGAAGAACAGAGGCTGAAAAGTGTACAAAAGATTGTCATCGGGCAGGTTTCGAAAAGAGTTCCAAACGTCTTGCTCCTTGCTAATGTGTTCATTTGTTATGTTTCCAATATTGTCAATTGCACTTTTGCACTAAAAGTACCAGGTGTCAGAGCAGTATTTCTCTTCATGGCGTGAGGACAGTAAGTGCTAATTTATTAGTTTGGGCATGTAAAGTTGAAATGATGTTTTTACTTTTAATTGTTAGTTAACAACTTCTAGACTTTTTTTACTTTAAATTTCTTTCGTTTTCGTCTGTGGAAAAAATCGTTGCGTTCAGTCGCTGCTGTTCTTGTCCCAGAATAAAAGTTGAACAAGACATAATTAAATTTTTTGGTAAATGACTGTTTGCGAATTTCGCTGCACGAATAAAAAGCTGTCATCATTTTCTTTTCCACCTTATTAGGTATATTGAGAGAAGTACAAAGACATAAACCTAAGATATGACAGTAGTTTGGCGGCAGTATGATAGAGCGGTCTCGGCCGTGAAATTTTGTCAGTCAGATAGCTAAGAATGATTTCTTCACTGAAGTCAATCATGCCAAACACTAGTCAAGAGTGTTTGTTCTAGTTTTAATGACATTAAATTGAATCGAGAACGTATTCCACCCTCCCTGTTGCCTTGCAGCGGTATTGTGTCTAAGACTCTCGTCAACCGGTTAGCTCAGTGGCAGGGCACCGGACTAGCGTGCGGGAGGTCCCGGGTTCAAACCCCGGCCAGACCAACACTCAGGGTCTTAAATAATTGAGGAGAATGTGCTGCATTTGTAATAACATCTGCAAATGGTTAGACTTTCTAGTCTTCTCGGATAAGGACGATAAACCGTAGGCCCCGTCTCACAACTCTTCATAATTGATTCTGTGGGACGTAAAAGAACCCACACACTGTTCGAAAAGAGTAGGGGAAGTAGTTCCCGGTGTGGTGGTCTATCACTCATCTGTTGGTTAAATGCTGGAAGATATTAGCTGCACAAGCTACTCTACAATCCGAGGGTAAATAAAGTAATGTAATGTATATGTAGGTGAGACGATTCAACTGCCAAAACAGACGAATCGATCGAATCGAGTCGAATCGACAACGTATTCCACCCTCCCCGTTGCCTTTCAAGGGTATTCTGTCTAAGACTCTCGCGAATCGACTTCCGGTAACACGATTCGTCTGCTAACATAGACGAATCGACTGTAAAGTACGGCTCATGTAAAGTACGGCGTTTGACACGGGCTTTGCAGACCGAAAATAGTTTTTAAAACTGATTTTTCAAGTAAAAGCCCTGGGTGGGGGTGTGCGGTCCGCTTCCTGAAACCCTCACCCTATTTCAGACCAAAATCTGCGATTTTCCTTACCCTATTTCAGACCTGACCAAAAATTTGATACCCTATTTCAGACCTATTGCACGTACACAGTTGGCGTAAACATAATTAAAAGACAAAAAACAAGGGCTTTTGTTGATGGTCTTATCGGCTAAAGATGAAGAAGTAGCTTCTTCTAAAATTATAGATAGAAAGCATGCATAGGAAAACAGGACGTCGCTTTGCGATGTGTGGTGTTTTTTATGGAAAATAATTGTAAAATTAGTCCCGTCATCCAATCAGATTGGTCAATAAATATGGTCCAACACCAGGTAAGACCGGTCACTGTAAATTAACATAAAGAAACGTCCGACTTTCATTTGGACATGAAACCTTGCCGCCCTTTAATTTGCTTAATAATTATATTCAGTACTAATATGTCAATGATTCCAAGCATACAACAAATGGCATCATTATCATTTTATTTATTTTTCTTTTGTTATTAAAAGACACCTTTTTTGTAGTCGGTCTTTGTTTTTTCGTTATATCAGCTTCTGTCTACTTTAAGTTAGCTTCCCTGGGATAGTTGACCTTGTTAAAGTTGGATTCTAAAAAGAGAGAAATTTTCCATACCTCTTGGCTTAGTTGTAACCAAACAAGAGGCTACAATTAGCCTAAACCCGGGCTTGTAAAAAACAGTATTGTATCCCTAACTTAGTGCTAAACAAAAGAATAGAGGGAAGTCTGTCTTTCTTACATCGGACGCATTGTGTTTAGCTTGTGTTGGAGTCTGTTTCTTTAGACCCCTATCAACATTTATTCCTCTAAAATACAGCTCAACCATTGAGAACAGTAATTATAACACTTGTAAAAAATATTTCTAAAAGAACAAGAAAAAGAGAAACAGAAAAATAAAGCCCGTGATATATACCACTAAAAAAGCTAAAAGACATCAAACCCGGGTTAGCTGTGTCACAGGCAAGAACAGTGACCTTTAGGCCACAGAGGTTTATCCTTTTGCAAGGTGATAAAAATAGTGTATTGATTCCAAAAAAAAAACTAAGCACACTTGTTTTCGCTTCGATGGATAATTGTTTGAGAAAGGAAACGCTTATCGAACGATGTAGGATTTTTTTCGCATAAACGTTAATGGAGTACGTCTCGGTGAAATGTGAGTAGAAAATTAATTAGCAGAGTGAAACTGTTTACAAACACTTCTCCTTTGTCGTCTCATGTTATTATAATCGGCTCCGAAGCACAAGACCTAGAAAACTCAGACCCACCCCCAAACTGTAAAAACTCAAACCCCTCATAAACGGCGATAATTCATTTTGCCCACGTTTATTTCACTTTGAAAATTTGTATAGTTGTGAGGGGTCTGAGTTTTCCAGTTTGGGGGAGGGGGGTGGGGGGGCGGGGGTCTGAGTATTCTAGGTCTCGTGCTCCGGAGCCGATTATAATAACGTGAAGTGTTTGTTATCTGGGATAAATAGACGGTGTAACATTTCAGCGCACTGAACGGCGATAATTTATTTTGTCCACGTTTATTTGACTTTGAAAATTTGTATAGGGGGTCTGAGTTTTCCAGACTTGGGGGGGGGCTGAGTTTTCTAGGTCTGAGGTCTGAGTTTTCTAGGTCTGAGTTCTCCAGACACCCGATACGGGGAACACGGCGGCAATCCATCTGGAGTTAAATTTTGGTCATGTTAAAAGCTTTCTTCTCGCTGTTGAACTTGCAAACATTCGTATAGACACTTCTCAGACTTCAAAGACACAAGGTGAATCGACGTTTTCCAATACGTGACAACAGGCATCATTCTTGCTGTTGATATGAGATTTACACTTCCGAATCACTCGGCCGTGAAAGGTCAAACTCCCTTTGTCTGTAGTCTCTAATTTTTGGCGCTCCCCTTACGTCGCGTCTCCTCGCAACTTCGCGCGCGCACGTGGCCCCAAAATCCGTCGCCAAAATTAGAGACTACTCGCAATCTCCTGAAGCAGTCCATCTGCCGTAAGTTTACTCATGTTAAAAGCTTTCTTCTCGCCGTTGAACTTGCAAACATTCGCATAGACACTTCTCTTAACATATTGTTTGTTCAGACTTCAAAAGCCACAAGATGAATCGACATTTTCCCATACGTGACAACACGCATCACTGTTGTTAAAAATAGTTAGCGCTTGCGCAGAAACGCCGGAAGTGCCATTAGTGGATGATACTCGACGACGAAAAAGAATAATCGTCGGTAGTTTAAGACCCGGGCGCCGCGCGAGACGCGCGCAGCCCGGGTAAAAAAGGTCATTTGACTGACAAGAAAAAAAGTTAAAACAGCTGATAAAGTTCAACATAGAGCTACTCAAACACAGGACACTAGCTAATGTTTAGATCATTTATGCGGTTATAATCGACACATTTCGGTTGAAAAACGCAATAAAACGACGGTGTCACCGCGCTGGTTTTCGCCCTACAAGCCTGTTATTCTAAGTGTTTTTCCGGAGTTGAGTGAGAAATATTCGCAACTTAAACAACCGAAAAATAAAATGTTATTATGTAACAAACACTATGAATAGTAGTGAAACCTAGAGCCTAAAAGACTATGTGTACGTTTGTCTGGGCAATAATCTTTCAGTATGGTGATTTCCCAAATTGCCTGATCTTGCAAATGATGTAAGGATAATGGACCACTTCGTCATCATCCCTTATTCCTCCCTGGCTCCAAATGCAGAGTTTCACATCATTTATGTATAAAGAATCCAACTTCTAGTATTAAACTATTTTTGTCCTTAAAATATGGTTTTCGTGCTCTTATTACCAGTAAATACACCGATAAAATGGTGGTGTTACGGGACGTTTTTTTTGTAAAATTAGATTTTAAGTGAAGTTCGCAAACATCAAAAGCGATTCATTTAGGTGTTTTCCACCTGCCTTTGGAAGAAAGTCTTTGGAATGTGAAATGAGCTTTAAATTGTAAAGGTGTGAATAGTGAGAATTTCTTCTATTCGCTAAGCTTACGTAAGTGAATGAGCTGTTCGAGTATTATTGGTCGGAATTCGCATATGACAATTCGCCTGTCAGTAAGAGCTGTGAGTTCTGCCCGTAACGAAATGAGTCAAGATCTACAATAAACGCCATGTTCCTGAACGAAGCTCCGATCCACTTGATGTAGAAAGATCCCGGAAGGTGGCAGGGCACCTCTCGCTCAGCAATGGAAGTGAAACCCTCGAAAAGCCCTGTTACAGTGGTCACCGTGCTCGTTTCTTTGCAACACGACAACAAAGGGAAAATTTTGGCTGACAAAACCTAATGTCTAGGCAAATACGCCACGTTTCTAATGTGCACGAGAGCGCGCCAAATGATGCCATAATTATAAATTATGCGCAGTAAGGATACGCCATGCAATAGGCTAGTTTTGAATTGTGGAAGAACAAAAGAACCAAGTCGAGGTTCAGATGAATAATTTGCATATTTTTTTGTTGACAACAAAGGAAAACGAAAATCATTTCCCTGAACCTCGACGTGGTTCTTTTCTTTTCGACAATTCGAAACTCACCTATTGTGACGAATCACCTTAAGTCAACATGAATCAGCTGTTGACCAACTTAACTACCTCGCAGTTAAAACATGCGTGTGCGGACGTCTACATAAACGTAATTAGCTCATTTTAAAACATCGAACGTATTGGAAACCGATGACCATCAGAACTGTTAAATTGAACAGGTACACTCGACTTTCGTTTTGGACTTTGCTTGTGCTGGTAAAACCAGGCGTGTTATTTTAACAGTGGCTAGGATTTTGTTTTATGTACAGACAAGCCTTCACATGCTAAAATTAAGTGAAGCCAAAAGCAATTCAACTGTGGCAGCCAATATACAGGCAATGTGGTTAAATAACGGGAAATTTGTTAAATTATGACGGTGAAAATAAAAAGTTAGGGATAATTTGTCCCACTATGTGCCATTCTGGAACTGAATTTAGATTAAGTCGGCATGGGGGCTGTATTCCACAAATTACAATTGCAATATGTTGACATGTGGCTCATGTGGTAAAAGTATATATTAAGGCATCAGTCAGTTTTCCTTGAGTGATTATCGCCAGATGTAACTCTTAGAGCGCGAACTCTGCTGAAGGCTTATTTTGCTTCCAATAAAACGTTTGCGAGTGCTTAGAAGCTCAATTGGAAAAGGGAACTGCTTTGGAATCCTTACTCGGGTAAGTCATTTGAGCTGAATCAAATATAAATACTGTTGTTTCCTTGAGATATTTTTGATCCTGATGTGGTCATCAACCCGTTACAGTCAGTGGAATCAAAGTTGTTTACAATTGTTGTTAGCGAAGTAAGGCTGTTGTCTAAACGGTTTCCATCTTCATGTTTCCTCGTAAATATTGTGAACTGAAAGACTCTAAAAACAGCCCTCCATGAAAGCGAGTTGATAAGAAAATAGGACCTTCAGTTGACGACGAAGGGAATCTTGCTGTTTTTAAGGTATAAGGATACCCGGATTTTGTCCCGAAATTGAAAATACCAGAATTTTCATGATCGAATCAGTTAGACTAGAATGAACATTTTTGCAAAAAAGAACGGAAAGAAAAGCTGTTTTACTTTTTAAAAGAATTACGAAAAACTATTTTTGTGATGCTGTTATGGCTAATTATGCGCTGACAAGTTTCTGCCAACAGCTCTGTCGCCGCTATAAACTAATATTCACCGCAAGTCGCGTGTCATATGAACTCGTAGCCGTGCATTTCATCACAATAAAACAAGCGTGCAATCAAGCCTTCCTTCTAATCGCCTTCGGTATCATTACTTTTTCCAGAAAAATTATCTTAGCTCTACTGTGTTTATTGTCGTGATGTCCTCGCGAAAGCGCAAGAAAAAGTCGCGGTGTCAATTTACATCGGCAGAGGAGCCCAAACGGCAAAGGAGCGACAGAATACCCTTCAGAGATGACCGTGCACACAGTCTCGCTTCAATCGATTGCAGCTCATATTTTAATCAGGAAAAATTGTTAAGTAACTGGATGGCGAGAAGCTAGAAGAGAGTCATTTACTCTTTCACCATGAGCAGAGTCGTAACACCCAGACGCACTAGTATCAAGCTGGGAAATGGTTTTCCGTCTTTTTCTCTATAAAATAAAATCTTGGTGAAGGGTAAACATTTTAAGCTCGTTTTCCCGATTAGGCTGCAAATCGGCTCGAATGTTTTAAGATACGTCCTTTGCAAAAAGCTGTCGGCTTTTTGGAAATTCGCTTCAGTTTAAATTTATGGCCTGTTTTGTGAAAGGATACGTGAACACTTTTAGTATCAATCTTCAGGGGAGTGTAGGGAAAAAACAAAGAAAAAAATGGAAAAATCGCAGACACCTCTTTTGAGGGCGAAGAGTGAGGAAACATTTCCGATGTCAACCGTGTCGCTCCAAATTCTCGCGTGGGGGAAACGAACGTGATTAAGGCGAAGCCTTGGATTTAACTTTCCCTGTTAATATATATTACGCGTTTTCTTTTTCTACAATTTTGATCTCGACATTGAATTCTAAAACTATTAAGCTTTCAGAAAATGTATAGGTTGCCGGGGTTTCCTCTGCGAGCGCTCATTTAAAAGCTCTGTTTCTAACTATGGTCATTTTGGGTATCCTAATACCTTAAGAAGCGCTATTGTGTTTAAGACTCTCGCGAATCGACTTCCGGTGAGACGATTCGACTGCCACACAGACGAATCGATCGATTCGAATCGACAACGTATTCCACCCTCCCTGTTACCTTGCAGTGGTATTGAGTCTACGACTCTCGCGAATCGACTTACGGTGAGACGATTCGACTGCCATACAGACAAATCGATCGATTCGCTCGAATCGAGTCGAATCGACAACGTATTCCACCCTCCCTGTTCCCTTGCAGCGGTATTGATCATGAGTCTAAGCCGACTCTCCCGAATCGACTTGCGGTGAGACGATTCGACTGCCAACACAGACGAATCGATCGAATCGACAACGTAATCCACCCTCCCCGTTGCTTTTCAACAGTATTCTAAGACTCTCGCGAATCGACCTCCGGTAACAAGAGACATCTGCTAACATAGACGAATCGCCTCGATTTGGGTGTATTGGACAACCCTTAAATTTTAAGCAGGAATATAAGTGGACCGGTAGATCAGCTTTGAAAAGACTGCTCAACATGGATGAACACAATGCATAAATTTTCAATCAGTTAATTCACAAAAGGCTTTATGTTCCTGTGTGGTCACAGTTTCCCTGTGCCCACTGTTCCTCTGTGCCCAGTGTTCCTCTGTGCCTACTGGCCCTCTGTAACCACTGTTCCTCTATGCCCACTGCTCCTCTGTGCCCTATGTTCCTCTGTGCTTTCTGTTCCTCTGTGCCCACTGTTCCTCTGTGCCCACTGTTCCCCTGTGCCCACTGTTCCTCTGTGACCACTGTTATTCTGTGCCCACTGTTCCTCTGTGCCCGCAATTCCTCTGTATCCACTTCTCCTCTGTGCCCACTATTCCTCTGTTCCCACTGTTCCCCTGTACCCACTGTACCTCTGTGCCCACTGTTCCTTTTTGCCCACTGCTCCTCTGTGCCCACTATTCCTGTATCCACTGTACCTCTGTGCCCAATGTTCCTCTGTGCACACTGTATCTCAGTGCCCACTGTATCTCTGCACCCACTTTACCTCTGTGCCCATTGTTCCTGTGCCAACAATTCCTGTGTTCCCACTGTTCCTGTGCTTCCACTGTACCTCTAAGACCACTGTTCCTGTGTGCCCACTGTTCGTTTGTACTCACTGTATCTTTGTGCCAACTGTTCCTCTGTACCCACGGTACCTATGTGCCCACTGCACCTCTGTGCCCACTGCACCTCTGTGCCCGCTGTTCCTCTGTGCCCACTGTTCCCCTGTACCCACTGTACCTCTGTGCCCACTGTTCCTCTGTGAACACTGTATCTCAGTGCCCACTGTTTCTCTGCACCCACTTTACTTCTGTGCCCACTGTTCCTGTGCCCACAATTCCTGTGTGCCCACTTTTCCTGTACGCCCACTGTACCTCTGTGCCCAGTGTTCCTCGGTGCCAACTGTTCCTCTGTGCTTACTGTACCTCTGTGCCCACTGTTCCTGTGTGCCGACTGTACCTCTGTGCCCACTTTACCTCTGTGCCCACTGTTCCTCTGTGCCCACTGTACCTCTGTGCTCACTGCATCTCTGTGCCCGCTATTCCCCTGTGCCCACCGTATCTTAGTGCCCACTGTACCTCTGTGCCCACTGATCCTCTGTGCTTACTGTTCTTCTGTGCACACTGTATCTCAGTGCCCACTGTACCTCTGTGCCAACCATTCTTCTATGCCCACAGCACTTATATACTTACTGACGGCGGTTACTTCTAATATTTTACTCTTAGATAATGGTTAACAATTTCATTTCCCGGTATATGAGAGACTAGCTGACAGTTAATATGTGCCAGGGAAAACAAACAGAGACAGGGCTGAAATATCGAGAGATGGAATGATCATTTGCTGTACTTTCTGAGGATATTTCATTTGTTGCGCTGACGATACCACAAGAAAAGTTATTAAAGTTCAAAATGTCGATTATGTGTCATATACTGGCAACTTTCGTTACCTTTGCGATTTTCGAGAGCCTGTAATTATTTAGAAAGCTAAGGAGACAGGGATGAGATATGGAGAAATGGAATCACTGTGATCAGCAGTGTTTTAGTATATGTCATTATTCGTGGTTTAGAAATCGCGAAAATAATTATTCAATTTAAAAATTAGCTTTTACTGGTTGACGGCGAAAACGCTAATCAACATGCACGATATTTGCGCTTTTATTATTAGTGCAAAGACAAAGAGACGGGGCGTTTATACCGAGAGATGGCATAAATGTTAACGTAACTTTGACACGATTTATCATTTGTCGCGGTTATAACACTGCAGATAGAGTTATTCAAATACAAACCCTGGATTTCGTGACAAGACGCTGTTCCTGTGTTTTAAAAGGAGTGATGTTCGGGTATCCATAAGTAAGAGCAACGGTAAGGAAAACGGACTGAGTTACCAAGAGATGGCATGCCTGTTGTCGGTACTTTAACGTCATATGTCATTTTTCATGGTGGGGATTCCACAGACATAGTTATTCAAGGTCAAAAAGTGGCTGACGTGACATAACGGAGTACACATTAGCAAATATCCACTGTGTTGGGGAACCTGAAATTATTAGCGAATGAAAAGAGACAGGACTGAGATATCGAGAGATGAGCTAGCCGGTGTATAAGCATTAGGTTGAAAGCGAAACGATATTTCAGATACCAAAGGTTGGGGAGTTATTAAGTCAGGTACTTTGCATATTGATCGCTCTGTTTGAAAACTCACTAAGCCCAAGACAGTCTTTCTGACTACACGAGGTTTCTCTGCGCATTTTGCGTTTTGTAACGCGCTTGTGCGCAAATTACATTTTACATCATAGCGAAGAATGAACCTTTGAATAACAGAAAGTTTTTCCGAAAAACCTCAAGGGAAACGAATTGGCAGCGTTCTTCTAAACGGCGAATTGGCAGCTGGTGAATTGGCAGTGAATTGGCAGCTAACTTCAGCCCGGTTCTAAATCATCATGTTAACCCGCTGAAAACATACAAGAAGCTTAATGGGTCAAAAGACCGAGATAGAAGCGACAAACATGTGAGTAGGAGACGTGTAGGCCTTCCACCCCCATTTTACGTGAAACGTAAGAGAAAAATCAAACCTTTGTCCGGTCCACGTTTCCACAGTGTGTGACTCGTCGACAATTATTGCAGCAAGGTTTTGGTGCAATGGTGAACTGCTCTTTTTCAGGGAAGAGAGAAAAGGCTGAGCTAATATTTCCTCTGCGGACGCAAAGATTATCTGGTATTTACCATTCTCAACATCTTCTAATCTAGCACTAGCTAGTGATGTCGCCGTCAAACCCATTGAAGATGCTTCCGT
>JAEMWC010000783.1:387500-402500 GCA_016490735.1 Pachyseris speciosa
TACTAATTTTAAGTTGCCCTTTCCAGCAGTGTCTTTAAAATCCCCTTAAAGGTCCCCTTCCTATTATACACCTTAAGTAGAAGAGGTAAGTAATTATACATGTAGTGCTTGTGGTTGCACTTGTGATGTTATGCTATGGTTATGATTATGCTTGTGATTACCATTACTGTTATGATTATTTCTTGGGCTGTTAATTTAAAGCCACAATCAAGGAATGGGCTCGGTCTTTTATTTTATCTCGCCTTCATATTGTGAATTTCCAGTACATTTCATAAAATTGGGTGATTTTGAGCCCATGCTACTGGAATTTCAAAGGAAATATCTTTGACTTTGGTGAGGTAGATAGTTTATCTCATACCCATATCTCCAACGGCTAAGCAAAAGGGAGATCTGGTAAAGTTTGAATTTGGAACATGCTCTGGCCTGATATATGGGCCTCACTATTACTAACAACAACAACAACAACAACAATACTTTTTTTACTCTAAACACTTAAAGACATATATATTTACATAGCAAGTGACAAAACTACAGTTGCTTAAAAAATAGATATGCTTAAAGTTGAGCCAGGAGGATAAAAGAACCTTGCAGTTTTCGAGTTATTCTCCTGCCTTTTAAGTGCAAAACAAAATAAGATTAAAGGATTGAAAGAGATGAGTGAATAAATTGCAAACACAAGGAGACAGACTGAACCAATTTATGAGCAGTGGATATGTTGTAGGTCAAAATAAAATTCAGGTCAAAATGATTTTAACCTAGGTCAAAATGAAATTACTTTGTCTTCTAACCTTAAATATTTATGAATCATGAATAATTAGGGTTAAAAGACAAAGGAATTTGATTTTGACCTAGGTTGAATTCATTTTGACCTGAATTTCATTTTGACCTACAACAGATACGCATGCTTTTTGTTATTTTGTTTATAAGCAAAAGGTAAATGGACTTGGAGAGTGCTTTTCAATCGGTTTTGTAGTCCAGAGGAGAAGAATACTTCAAATCAAACCAAAGTGAAAAGAGGTAATGCAGGAATTAATTGTTGTCAACAGCTGGGATTGCCTGATTGTTCTCCCAACTGGTTATGGTAAATCAGTAATAATTGAAGGGCTGGGGGCATAACCAGCCTGAATGACTTTTAGGGCTTTTTTTCTTTATTTTTGGTCTAAATTAGCTGAATTTTTGCATGTGGTCACATGCAAAAATTCAGCTACCGTAAAAACTCGTGTTTAAGCCGCACTCATAGATAAGCCGCACCCCCAAATATTTTTAAGCATGATTTTGACAAAAAAAAAAACTTGAAAAAATCACTCTGGCAAAAAAGTTGTTTGTTTCTTCGCAGTTGTTCACGATAAACTTGCCGAAATTTAATGCTGTGTATTTGCAGTGACCTTAAGACATTATGCAACTCTTAAAACACCGATTCACAAGCTTATCTTTAATCATTTCCTTAATTCTTGGGACTGATAACAGTTGTCTTCATTGTTAAAGCCCACAGTCGAAATGAAAACGATGAAATCTGAACAAAATGAACAATTCAAAACGTTTGCTTAGTAGCCACACAGACATTTTCAGAGGGAAGTCTGGACACCAGGGGCGCTTTCCATTGAGCAAAAATAACCGGTACAAATTTTCGGTATTTTTGCTGGTTGAATGGAAAGCGTCCGACCACGTCCAGAATTCTAGGTCACGTGTATTGGCATGCTGAAGGTGCTTCGTCCGCTTATTGGTTTTTCCTTTTGTCCATGTGAGCTCACGCCCAGAAGGGAGACTAAAACCGGTATCTATCGCGAATGGAACAGAAAAATTTCGGAAATTCTGGAAATTCCGGTCAAAGAGGGTACACTCAAAATATATTCCTAAATTTTTGGAAACTTTCCCCGGAACTTTGCCCGTTCCATTCAATTTCAGACCGGAAATTCCGGAATTTTGGGTTGAATGGAAAGTGCCCCAGAGTAGCTGACAACTACAATATGGAATGCATCAGCTGTGCGTGGATAGTGTTTATAAAGATGTTCGGAAGCCATTGGTCGGAGAAAAACTAGTCTCTACATGAGAGTTTAACAACCCCAAGGATAAACACACCATGCAAGTAATGAAAGGCAACGAAACGGTCGGCCATTTGCCTCATGAGTTCTCCCGAATAGCGTGGTATTTTCTCTCACATAGTGGAGAGACTGGAGTAATCAGTCAAAGATGACATTGTAAAAATCTTTTGTGGAAGTATGGAGATTCCATGCTAGTTAGAGTTCAGAACGACTGGCAAGCAAGATTAGGGTTTTGAACCTGAAGATATACAAACGGCTCCAGCTTTAGAAGCCACCATTTCTACCGAAAGCAATGTGTTTAATCTTTATTCACTGAAGGTTTTTGGTGCTATTTCAGTATTTGTGACCTCATATAGAAGTCAGTTTACTCCCTCTGAAAGCAATGGTCTTGTATTAGCCGCACCCTGATGATTTTGAGCCCAAAATTTCGGCAAAAAAGTGCAGCTTCTACATACGTTTTTTCGGTAATTTGGACCAAAAAAGAGAAAAAAAGCCCATTTGGTAGATTATGCCCCATGCAGCCCTTCAATTTCTCAAGTGTTGCCTTCACTCTATGATCATATCACTGCAAAGAGGTAATCAAAGGACAAGTCAACATTCGTAATATTGTGGTTTTGCCTCTCGACCCTCTGATCTATGATCAAAGAAATAAGCTTAACTCAGTGGAAGTGTCCTTGTGCAAGGATGAGTGTTTCTGGGAGCAAGGCAGATGGTAGTCTTGAAGCCAGGATTCACAGAGATCTAGAGGCTGGAAAGCTTCAGATAATTTTTATCCATCCGGAGGTAGCTGTGAGCAACAGGCAGTGTAGGGAGATATTTGTGTCTGTCATTATTATAAGAAAAGTGTTGTCAGCTACGTTAAGTTCTTATTTAGGGATACCAGTTTATCATAATAAGATAACTGAGATCTGCAACAGAACTTGGAAAATTTGTCTATGTCTTCCACACAAATCTCAAACAGTTTTTGAATAATTCTTTTTAACCTCAAAGCTGTTCTGGCGTCGAAAAGAAATATTTCTCCTTGTAGTCTCACCTCACAACTGGCATTTAAACTTGAAACAAGAGGCTACAATTAGCCTAAACCCGGGCTTGTAAAAAACAGTATTGTATCCCTAACTTAGTGCTAAACAAAAGAATAGAGGGAAGTCTGTCTTTCTTACATCGGACGCATTGTGTTTAGCTTGTGTTGGAGTCTATTTCTTTAGACCCCTATCAACATTTATTCCTCTAAAATACAGCTCAACCATTGAGAACAGTAATTATAACACTTGTAAAAAATATTTCTAAAAGAACAAGAAAAAGAGAAACAGAAAAATAAAGCCCGTGATATATACCACTAAAAAAGCTAAAAGACATCAAACCCGGGTTAGCTGTGTCACAGGCAAGAACAGTGACCTTTAGGCCACAGAGGTTTATCCTTTTGCAAGGTGATAAAAATAGTGTATTGATTCCAAAAAAAAACTAAGCACACTTGTTTTCGCTTCGCTGGATAATTGTTTGAGAAAGGAAACGCTTATCGAACGATGTAGGATTTTTTCGCATAAACGTTAATGGAGTACGTCTCGTTGAAATGTGAGTAGAAAATTAATTAGCAGAGTGAAACTGTTTACAAACACTTCTCCTTTGTCGTCTCATGTTATTATAATCGGCTCCGAAGCACAAGACCTAGAAAACTCAGACCCACCCCCCAAACTGTAAAAACTCAAACCCCTCATAAACGGCGATAATTCATTTTGCCCACGTTTATTTCACTTTGAAAATTTGTATAGTTGTGAGGGGGTCTGAGTTTTCCAGTTTGGGGGAGGGGGGGGGGGTCTGAGTATTCTAGGTCTCGTGCTCCGGAGCCGATTATAATAACGTGAAGTGTTTGTTATCTGCGATAAATAGACGGTGTAACATTTCAGCGCACTGAACGGCGATAATTTATTTTGTCCACGTTTATTTGACTTTGAAAATTTGTATAGTTTTGAGGGGGTCTGAGTTTTCCAGACTTGGGGGGGGGGGGGTGGCGGGGGGGGGCTGAGTTTTCTAGGTCTGAGGTCTGAGTTTTCTAGGTCTGAGTTCTCCAGACACCCGATACGGGGAACACGGCGGCAATCCATCTGGAGTTAAATTTTGGTCATGTTAAAAGCTTTCTTCTCGCTGTTGAACTTGCAAACATTCGTATAGACACTTCTCTTAACATATTAGTTGTTCAGACTTCAAAGACACAAGGTGAATCGACGTTTTCCAATACGTGACAACAGGCATCATTCTTGCTGTTGATATGAGATTTACACTTCTGAATCACTCGGCTGGGAAAGGTCAAACTCCCTTTGTCTGTAGTCTCTAATTTTTGGCGCTCCCCTCGCGTCGCGTCTCCTCGCAACTTCGCGCGCGCACGTGGCCCCAAAATCCGTCGCCAAAATTAGAGACTACTCGCAATCTCCTGAAGCAGTCCATCTGCCATTAAGTTTACTCATGTTAAAAGCTTTCTTCTCGCCGTTGAACTTGCAAACATTCGCATAGACACTTCTCTTAACATATTGTTTGTTCAGACTTCAAAAGCCACAAGATGAATCGACATTTTCCCGTACGTGACAACACGCATCACTGTTGTTAAAAATAGTTAGCGCTTGCGCAGAAACGCCGGAAGTGCCATTTGTGGATGATACTCGACGACGAAAAAGAATAATCGTCGGTAGTTTAAGACCCGGGCGCCGCGCGAGACGCGCGCAGCCCGGGTAACTATTGCACACCAGTTTATCATAACAATGCGTGAAAAGCTTGTTAAAACTAATAAATGCTTGCACGTTATAAGAACTCTTCGGCAAGAGGGGTACAATCAGGAGGAGCTGGATTATCTGTTTCACTCAATTGTTATGCCGCCCTAATTTTTTGTATGGTTTATCGGTGTACGGAGCCTCCTCTTCTGATCTTAACAACATACAGAACTTTTTAGATAGGTGCTATAAATGCAGGTACCGGTATATATTGAAGAAATTGAATATAAGGGAGTTGCTTGAAAAGTCAGATTGCCGTATTTTTAGACAGGCCATGATAACAAATTCACCCCTTGTGAAGATTTTACCAGAAAGGAATATCACCAATTACGTGCTAAGAAAACCAGGCTTTTACCATCCTATAGTGGCAACAGAGTGCTTCAAATCGTCCTATGTGAATAGACTTATTTGATTCCTTGTCGTAAATAGATGTGTAATCATTCCAGAGCTCTAAACTTTTCTTATCGGATATTTTTCCTATTTGATTGCTTGTAACTTGAGATATATATTTTTATCTTTTGAATTTATTAAAGACGTCTATTCTATTCTATTCTACATGTTTTCCACACTGCCATGTTGAATATTTGCCATGAAAATAAAGCCACAAGAAAGCCTGCCCTAAAAAGAGCCAATCAGAGCATAGATTAGATTTTGGTAGCCTTTTTTTCCAGTGAAGAATGGCATACTTATGAACTTTACCAGATCTCCCTTTTGCTTGGCCATGAGACATCTGGGTATGAGATTAATAGATAGCTACACTGGTGCTCTTATTAACTGAGCTACAAGGTAGACCAGAAGTAGGTGACGATGGAGATATATCAGAGTGTGGTTCACACGTTTAGCTCATGTAGCAGTCAAGCGAATTGTTGAAATTACAATCAACCTGAACTACTTTTTAAGCAACCAGCCCAAGTATAGGCCACTTACAGTCCCTTGTTATTGTTGCTGTCATTAGTGGTAAACCATTGTATTTTGAATATGACGGTGATCTCAGGTTTTTATTCAAGTACCGTTGTTGTTTTAGGGGGTCCTACATTTCCTCAGCCTGCTGCTCCTGGGCATCAACCATTCCAGTACGGTGTGTACCCTCCACAAGCTGGTACTGCCTCTGTGAATGAAGTTCGTGTTATGCAGGGGATTCCATCCAACGGAGATTTCCAGGGGGTGTGGTGTTGATACGTCGAGGCTTCCCCGAAGAAGTTGGACCTTCCGCCTTGCGAGGCTGGGGATTGGGTTTCTGGTGATGGGAATTGTGCTCCTTGTCACTCTGGGTATTCTAATTGTCCATCCTGCATTGAATGATGAACAACTACAGAGCACTGACTGTACGGTTATTTCCAGCAAGAACACAGAAAAGGACATAAAATGCAACTGTGGCCGGTACTGCTCCTCGTATTACCCTTGCCTACAGATTGAAGTTTCCTACTCCGCTAAAGGAGGAAAGCAGACAGCATATCTATATGAGGATGTTTATGCTGACAAAAACAAGGTATGCATATTTTGTTGTTCATTTGGTACTGGTGTGCATCATGCCCTCTTTAATGTTTCTGAGGTTTTGGCAGTTTGAGTCTTCACCTAATTTATGGTATTCAAGTCTAAGGTCAAAAAATAAATACAGACTTACATTTGAAAAGTGATAACCAGTCGATATGTAGGCCAGAGTAGAGTGACTTAACAGAGATTTTGATTCTTAAATCAAATCTTCACTTGTGCCCTTTTTCTACTTGAAACCTTCTAATTGCTCATGACAAGCAATTTCTTTAGGTAGTGCAGTCCTTTAAAGGTTCTCTTGTTTCACAGCGTATGTGGCCATTGTTCACCTATTGTAGTCAAAATGTGTTGTTTGCGTGCAGGAAAGGGGGCCATCTTGCTAAAAGTTGTGCTGTTGAAGAGCAAGAGGTTTAACTTCTGTGTCAAGCACCCCAAATAATTTTCTTTTCTTCTTTCAAACCTGACCTCAAAAAGAATTTTTGATGTAGAAGTTGCTATTTATCTAATTATTTGTATCTGCTGAGAACTAGATGTTTTCAATATATTTACTTACGTTATATGAACTGTGTACACACATAACATTTTATTTTGTCTGTTACACTGAGCTTTTTGTTTAAAGTTTGATGGAAGTGATAATGCGGACAATAATTGAAGGGCTGAGAGCATAAACTGCCTATGTGTAATTTTCGGCCGTTTTTTTATTTCGCTTGGATTTGTCCAAATTTTTGCATGTGAACTGCATTTTGATTCAAAAACATTGTCCCGTATTTTTTTTCACCGATTTCTTTTTCGTTTTCGAGAAATAACGTATGCAAAAAAAACACCCAAAACTACACATAGGCAGTTTATGCCCTCAGCCCTTCATATGTCTGCCTTATTAACATGCATGAAGTAATGCCCAAGGGTATTCTTAATGCGCAATGTGCCTTTTTGACTCATAAACAGCCCACAAGATGCCCATCCGACTTGGAAATGGTCGACTTTTTTAAATGCAGCACTTATTACCAGTGTTTTGCTTACTGATAGTGCTCAAGAAGCTTCCTTAGCTGGAAAACAGTGCGCAACATTCTGGGTTGACTTAAAAACAGCACTCAGCCACCATGGTTAACCTTAAGCCAGCGCGCGTAGATTTTGTCCGACTTGAAAACAGCACTCAAAAGATTTAGGGTTATTGTTAAGTTTAGAGTTAGGGTTAAAATTAGGGCTAGGGTTACAGTTAGGGTTAGGATTAGAGCTAGGGTTAGGGTTAGAGCTAGGGTTAGGGTTGGGTTAGGGTTAGAGCTAGGGATAGGGTTCGGCCTAGGGCATTGCAAACGTTAACGTTAAAGTAAGCGGCGTATTTTGAGTCTCGCACAGGTTTCTTGGTTTCTTGGTTCCTCCGAAATGAAAAGAGCGCACAGGTTTCTTGGTTGATTCTTAATTCTTTCGGAAGGCTTTGGCCGATGTAAGTAAAGTGTTGAAGAGGGTGTTTTGGTTGAAAACGGCATACAGCAGGATCGGATTTGATTCTAACTCAGTGCTTAAAAAGCTTGCTGTCGGCTGAGAAATAGAATAAAATATTAAAGAAGGTTGTTTTTATTTGAAGATAGCTTTTGGCTACTACCAACAACTTCTGTTCGTGAGCAACACCGAAAATTTGAGTTAACGATGTTGAAGGGCAAAATTAAGAGTTAAAAGAGTAAGCTGTTTCCCGTCGGTTTCCGCTTCGAAACAGAGATTTGACTGGCGCTTCGCGTGCTTTGGTCATTATTGAAACGATTTTGAAGGGTTCATTTTCGTCGTCAAATGGAACCAGTGGAATGAAATTCGTATCACAAATCAACGTAAATGACGACAGTGAAAAAACTGGAACAAAATACTTAACTAGTTTTGTTGGCTTCAAGACGTAAATATTTGCATAAGATGTGAAATTTAATCCGTATCGTCTGATGCGTAACACAACGACTTGTTAAAATGTCTCGCGTGCAAATACGTTTTTGCTGGTGTTTATCTCGCTTGAAAATACGTTTTGCTGATGTTTACAAGCCTCCATAAAACCAAAATAACCGAGTTGATCGACGCAAAACTTATTTATATGTTGAAATTGGGCAGCATGTCTCCCTGTGTTTACATAACAACTCGACGACCGACCACGAGTAATATTTTCCACGCGCGCCCATGCAACTTTTCCCTGGATTGTTTTCAAGATAGTCATCGAAAACGGACGGACTTCTCGTCATTCTGACTTCCCTCTCTCGGATGAATTCTCCGTAATGTTTCCGAATTTTGACGAACTGTTTCACGGCTTCGATGGCCCGCGAGACAGCGCCCACTTCGGCCGCAATGAATTGTGGGAGTGTTATGCCCTCCGCGTGCGAAAGACACTCTGCAAACATCAGCCACTTTTTTGCCCGTAACTCCAAAAACACCTCTCCTTTTCGCAAATTCTAGCACGGTAACCTTTCAGAAATCGACCAAGACTAGCAAAACCGAGCCGCTTTTGAGACCAGAGATGTTTTCAGAGTTTTTTTTTCTGCCCGGCTCTTAATCTCTACTCCCAAACCGGAGAGTCAAATTTATCTCTCTCTTCATGGTTTGGCAAGCAGAGAAAACACGACTGGCTTCTTTCAGCCGTGTTAGACTTATGGATCTTAAGACTTCATGATGTCCTTCGATCACCGAGCGAACAGGCAAATTGACATAATTCGATTAAACCAAACAAGCTAGCGCGCATCGAGTCGGGAGCTTCGGCAGACACGTTGCGTAAGTACCAATGTTTTAACCGCCAAAACTTTTAGTCTACGTCACACTATGGAACAATCCTTTCTACCTATCAATCATTTCATGTCCAGTTTCAGTTTTACCCTTCAGTTACGAGCATTTGGCGCTAAGTTTTCAAATAAAGAAATAAAGAATACCCTTGGGCATTGCTTCATGCATGTTAATAAGGCAGACATATGAAGGGCTGAGAGCATAAACTGCCTATGTGTAATTTTCGGCCGTTTTTTTATTTCGCTTGGATTTGTCCAAATTTTTGCATGTGAACTGCATTTTGATTCAAAAACATTGTCCCGTATTTTTTTTCACCGATTTCTTTTTCGTTTTCGAGAAATAACGTATGCAAAAAAAACACCCAAAACTACACATAGGCAGTTTATGCCCTCAGCCCTTCATATGTCTGCCTTATTAACATGCATGAAGTAATGCCCAAGGGTATTCTTAATGCGCAATGTGCCTTTTTGACTCATAAACAGCCCACAAGATGCCCATCCGACTTGGAAATGGTCGACTTTTTTAAATGCAGCACTTATTACCAGTGTTTTGCTTACTGATAGTGCTCAAGAAGCTTCCTTAGCTGGAAAACAGTGCGCAACATTCTGGGTTGACTTAAAAACAGCACTCAGCCACCATGGTTAACCTTAAGCCAGCGCGCGTAGATTTTGTCCGACTTGAAAACAGCACTCAAAAGATTTAGGGTTATTGTTAAGTTTAGAGTTAGGGTTAAAATTAGGGCTAGGGTTACAGTTAGGGTTAGGATTAGAGCTAGGGTTAGGGTTAGAGCTAGGGTTAGGGTTGGGTTAGGGTTAGAGCTAGGGATAGGGTTCGGCCTAGGGCATTGCAAACGTTAACGTTAAAGTAAGCGGCGTATTTTGAGTCTCGCACAGGTTTCTTGGTTTCTTGGTTCCTCCGAAATGAAAAGAGCGCACAGGTTTCTTGGTTGATTCTTAATTCTTTCGGGAAGGCTTTGGCCGATGTAAGTAAAGTGTTGAAGAGGGTGTTTTGGTTGAAAACGGCATACAGCAGGATCGGATTTGATTCTAACTCAGTGCTTAAAAAGCTTGCTGTCGGCTGAGAAATAGAATAAAATATTAAAGAAGGTTGTTTTTATTTGAAGATAGCTTTTGGCTACTACCAACAACTTCTGTTCGTGAGCAACACCGAAAATTTGAGTTAACGATGTTGAAGGGCAAAATTAAGAGTTAAAAGAGTAAGCTGTTTCCCGTCGGTTTCCGCTTCGAAACAGAGATTTGACTGGCGCTTCGCGTGCTTTGGTCATTATTGAAACGATTTTGAAGGGTTCATTTTCGTCGTCAAATGGAACCAGTGGAATGAAATTCGTATCACAAATCAACGTAAATGACGACAGTGAAAAAACTGGAACAAAATACTTAACTAGTTTTGTTGGCTTCAAGACGTAAATATTTGCATAAGATGTGAAATTTAATCCGTATCGTCTGATGCGTAACACAACGACTTGTTAAAATGTCTCGCGTGCAAATACGTTTTTGCTGGTGTTTATCTCGCTTGAAAATACGTTTTGCTGATGTTTACAAGCCTCCATAAAACCAAAATAACCGAGTTGATCGACGCAAAACTTATTTATATGTTGAAATTGGGCAGCATGTCTCCCTGTGTTTACATAACAACTCGACGACCGACCACGAGTAATATTTTCCACGCGCGCCCATGCAACTTTTCCCTGGATTGTTTTCAAGATAGTCATCGAAAACGGACGGACTTCTCGTCATTCTGACTTCCCTCTCTCGGATGAATTCTCCGTAATGTTTCCGAATTTTGACGAACTGTTTCACGGCTTCGATGGCCCGCGAGACAGCGCCCACTTCGGCCGCAATGAATTGTGGGAGTGTTATGCCCTCCGCGTGCGAAAGACACTCTGCAAACATCGGCCACTTTTTTGCCCGTAACTCCAAAAACACCTCTCC
This sequence comes from Pachyseris speciosa, assembly GCA_016490735.1. Classification (NCBI taxonomy): domain Eukaryota; kingdom Metazoa; phylum Cnidaria; class Anthozoa; order Scleractinia; family Pachyseridae; genus Pachyseris; species Pachyseris speciosa. Next base: position 398,499 of record JAEMWC010000783.1, read on the forward strand.
TTTTCGCAAATTCTAGCACGGTAACCTTTCAGAAATCGACCAAGACTAGCAAAACCGAGCCGCTTTTGAGACCAGAGATGTTTTCAGAGTTTTTTTTTCTGCCCGGCTCTTAATCTCTACTCCCAAACCGGAGAGTCAAATTTATCTCTCTCTTCATGGTTTGGCAAGCAGAGAAAACACGACTGGCTTCTTTCAGCCGTGTTAGACTTATGGATCTTAAGACTTCATGATGTCCTTCGATCACCGAGCGAACAGGCAAATTGACATAATTCGATTAAACCAAACAAGCTAGCGCGCATCGAGTCGGGAGCTTCGGCAGACACGTTGCGTAAGTACCAATGTTTTAACCGCCAAAACTTTTAGTCTACGTCACACTATGGAACAATCCTTTCTACCTATCAATCATTTCATGTCCAGTTTCAGTTTTACCCTTCAGTTACGAGCATTTGGCGCTAAGTTTTCAAATAAAGAAATAAAGAATACCCTTGGGCATTGCTTCATGCATGTTAATAAGGCAGACATATGAAGGGCTGAGAGCATAAACTGCCTATGTGTAATTTTCGGCCGTTTTTTATTTCGCTTGGATTTGTCCAAATTTTTGCATGTGAACTGCATTTTGATTCAAAAACATTGTCCCGTATTTTTTTTCACCGATTTCTTTTTCGTTTTCGAGAAATAACGTATGCAAAAAAACACCCAAAACTACACATAGGCAGTTTATGCCCTCAGCCCTTCAATTGTTACTGTTCAAAATACAAAAAGATCACTTTCATCAGACTTTAACAAAGTCAGTGTTCTTGTAAGAAAGAAGATGGTAAGAAAGAAGATGATTAGTGTAGTTCATAATAATTTGTAAGTAAAAATAATTAAACACATGTTTTGTTTTTCATTTTGACCTTCAGTGTGCCACGCAGCCCTGCGATTCATATAAATATTCCAACGCCATGGATGTGGAGAATTTTCAGTCGTCGTATGGGGCTGTTGGTAAAAGCTACACTTGTTACTACAATCCCAAACTCCAGATGAGGTGTTCAAAGATCATGCCAGCATGTCAAGCAACAACATGGAGATAATGCATTGCATTCTGTGGCCATCACTGATCATTATCTTTAGTGTAACCCTGCTGGCAGTGCTTTTCTGTCGCTCCAAAGGGCACTGTTGTTTCAAGAACCCTGGTTCATCTGTGCCATACCAAGACTTGGAGCCAAGAGCTTAATGTTCATCTGGTAACATGGGTTCTCACAAAGTTGTTACATTAGTTTGAGCTAGAGTTCAGTTTTCAGTTTCAGTTTTATTCACACTTCATAAACATTAATACCGACATACAAGTCAGAGTATAGATTAACAGATTTACATGTACTAAAGGAAAAAGGCTTACTAGTTTATGAAGGAAGTGTGCAGTAGTAAGAGGAGCTGAGGAGCTTTCAAGCTATATAACCACTGCCACTTAATTAAAAACTAATAAGGCAAAGAAGTAATTTTTTAGGCGGTGCTAAGAGACTGGCAGATCCATAAGGATTTAGATTGCCCAGGGGAGAGAATTGTCTAATAAAGTTAAGTTTAGTTAGAGCAATCTTGTAAAGCAGCATAAATACTGTATTTGCACAGCAGTTATCTAGGGTACCTAGTTTGGTACATGAACTCCAAACAGTACACTGAATATATTCTTTGAAGTATCTGCTAGAGTAGCCAGGTGTTTATTATTGTATTCTTAGCTTTTCAGATAGGGCTCAATTCCCTTTTTTTAAAGCAACAGTGGTACTAAATATTTTTGTGATAATTTATATGTCAATTGACTGAATTGACTTTATAGAATATCCCTACATCACAACTTTAAGATATCGCACCTGTCATACCGACAAAGACTCTTACAAGACTCAAAATTAATGACAGAAACATTTTAAGTGGCAACCCTTTTCTTTTACCTGTGATAAGAAAAAAATCTTAAGCTGGCACGAAAACTCAAAAAGTGTCAGGGCCTGGGCTGCCATAGCCTGCAAACAAGCTCTCTATTGGGGTCTCACACGAGATTAATTTCGGGCGCGAGTGACGAGTGAAGCAAGCCTTTTCAACTATCCATAAAGGAGACTGTCAGCAATATAAATAAAATGCACCTGTTCCTTTTCAAAACAGTCATCAGTGTGTTGGAAAAGCAACTTGTCAATATATATGGGTTATTGACCAAGCCCGTTTGGTCAAGACGGTGGGATATTGGCCAAGTTCTTCATCTCGGTCCATAAACATGTAAAAAAAGAACAAGGCCAATATCCCTCCATCTTGACCGAACAAACTTGGTTAATAAGGGATTTATTATATGACTCAAAGGACGCTATTAAAAGACAGTAAAATGCGGGACGAACGGGCTATCCCAAGTACGGTAGTCAAGGTGGCTCCACCTTGACCTCGTGGGTAGCCAATCACAGCAGGTGAATTGATTTCATCTTGACCGTTGAAAGAGCCAGTCATATAATAAAAAAGCTTATGATACAGACCATCAGGGGAAGGTAAGGGTTACCCTGTTTGATTAATACCCAGGAGTTTGATCCACACACTAAAAGTTCAAACTAAATTGCTCAAGGCTAGAGCACAACCCACTCCGCCTTTCTTCCAGGGACAGGTTCCAAGAGTGCTCACCTTTGGTTTTTAATCAAATTCCTAAAGGGGCTGCCGCCAATTTTATGGCTGTAGTGTAAAACTAAGTTCATTAATTCTCTCCTGATAAGTCGTACCAATTTACCAGATAGTTTTATCTCCTATCATACTTTTTTTGGAGTTTCAAACACTGAAGTCTCGGGATAAACAGGGACATTGCTACTATGATCAAATTCACATCTCTCCCTATCTGAGCAATTTTAAAATATAAACAAGTAGTCTGTACGAGAAGAAGAAAGCTGTTTACCATTTTCAAATATCTCTTTTTGTTCCAGAGATATTAAAGTTTTCAAAATATGTAAATTAGCCAAGTGATGACGTCATATACTCAACCAAATTTTGATCAAATGTGGAAAACATATCTCGGCCAATTAGAATCATAAATGCTTGATTTTTTGCAGTAAGATCCTACTAGATGTTCCTTACCAGTATTGTTACCATGGTAACAAACAGGGTTCCAGACCTTCCTGATATTAAGGGCTTTGCTTGCCAGCTTTAATTTGGCGTTTTATTTTGATGTTTACCAATGGTGCCTCATCTTCATGATCCAGCAAGCATATAGATATGTTAGGTCGTGGTCGTGGCCTTGTTAAATGTTTTTCGAGCTGAAGGTTACTAAAATATTGAAATCAGGTTGGGGAACTGGAAAAGAGTGATGTGTCGCGGTCAAACGTAAAAAAATCAGAAAAGTCCTTTAAAGATAAGATTTTTACATTGAGAGCTCAAAGATGATCAGTTTTTCATCTGTCTGCGAGAACTAGACAACCGTATTGGAAAAGCAGCGAATGCTTTCAACAGACTCCTACCTGTCATGCGCCACAAATGATTTATGATTTATGATTTATAGTCTTCGCCAGAGACCTGGCAGGGACACTAACAACAGCTTGCGCCAATTTCTGTAGGCCCGTAACTGCAAATCCCTTCCCCATAACCACGTTTTAGTAGAGGTAGACCACCACACCGGGGACTACGTCCCCTACTCTTTTCGAACAGTGCGTGGGTTCTTTAACGTCTCACAGAATCAATTATGAAGAGTTGTGAGACGGGACCTACGGTTTATCGTAGATGCCCACGAAAACTGCTATTTATCAAGCAGTAGTTCTATCGACTCTATTGTATGGCTCAGAAAGCTGGACCGTCCAGGAAGAGAAACGACTAGCAGCGTTCCACACCAGATGCCTAAGAAGAATTCTTGGCGTTTCCTGGCAAGACCATGTGCCAAATGAAGTGATCTTCGAGAGAACCAGCCAAGTACCGCTCATTAACATCTTACGACACAAACGTCTTACATGGCTCGGACATGTCATCCGTATGCACCAAACTCGCTTGCCCCGCCGCTTGCTCCACTGG
>JAEMWC010000783.1:410000-418933 GCA_016490735.1 Pachyseris speciosa
ACTCTTAATCCCCACGGTATCAACGAGCGCTTTTCATTCAATTAATTTATTCCTGTTTTTCACGTTACCATGTTACCACCAATAGCGTAGCTCCATTTTCTGTATATAAACCATACACAACCCACAATTCCTCGATTCGCTCCGACGAAGGGCTAACGCTCGAAACGTCAGTTAATCGAATCCCTGTACGGTGGTCAATTTACATTATCAACTCCGTTGATAAACCAAATTTTCGTGTTTTACCTCTGTGACTCGAATTCAAAGCTGGTCTTGGAGTTACTTGTCTCGTGCGCTGTTGTTTCTCGCTTCCAGTTAAATCACCGCTCAATGTTCCCGGTTTAAGGGACATTTTGTTAATTTCAACCCCACCCCCCCCCATGGCCAATGTGTTGTTAAATGTGCGTTAAATCCCGGCTTTCGCGTTGAATCCCGCTATGTCCAGGGATCGAGGGACCGGGGTTTCAACCGACTGATGCATAACGATCTGCAATAGCAGTTGAAGAGTTGGTAGAATAACTGTCTTATCAAGTCGACTTTTAGGTTGATTTTTGCTTTCTTTGCACCCTGTGGCCGAAATGAGAATAAAGTCTTGGGTGCTGCCGTCGGTGGCCCCGTTTAAATGAGGGAGATTGCTGCAGTCACTTTCCTAGTTTAAAGGAAATTTTTATGATCCAGATTCTTCTCGCCACTTCTCAAACGAAACGGAACCGTAAAACGCAGGTGTCGAGTCGCAAAACAGACTAAAAGAAAGTTCTCTTCCGACCACTTCATATTGCACAGAAGCAAGACTTCTTGGACAAAATTACGGATATAAAGTTGTCAGACATTTGCATGCAGGAAAACCAGACCTATAAAATCGTTATTTGTTTATATCCAATTTTGAGCATCCCAGTTTGGTTCGGATACTCTTCATGAAAGCGAATGTCTTTCCACTAGTTTAATTGACAGCAACAAATGTGTAATTAACTTGGTCAAGTCCAAGCTTCCTGGTGAGTGTAGACCTGAGAAGGAATGTTGTTGGAGACATTGAAGTTTTACCAACCAGATTGGAGGTCGTCATCCCGCACGGATTCAATATTACAATATTTCATTGCCTGGCAAGAAGCAGAACGTGACCGAGCTGAAATTTGTTCGACCCGATAGGCAATACCAGAGTTTATACGGAAATTTTTTCGCTCCTATGCTCGTTCAATCAACAGGAAATTGCAAAACTTTGTACGCAAAGGAATGTATTCTTGCCAACGATAACACTAAAGTATATATTGTGTCAGTTAAAAGACCGTTTAAGGGTACACCCAACATGAATTTCTGTCGATCTATTGTTGTTGTGTTTCATACATTTAAGCCATTCGTCCACATCGTAGAGAACCTCTAAAAGAACAACTCATTATTGCAGATTACGACCAAATGATTCCAAAACAGCCCCTAAAATGATAACAAAAATTAAAAAAAAAGAAAAAAATACAGGATGCGCACAGGTTTTGTGGTATTAGTTAACTATAATAGCTTTTTAATGATATTATATTCTTCCTGTCGGCAGGTATATCATATTAAATTCCCACATCCTTATATTTTTCCCTTAGAGTTCCGTTGCGAGATGGTCTTCTCTTTCGCTCACGGTCTCTAATCGGCAGCAAATTAAAACTCATAGCTGTAAATACATAAGTGTTATTCCGACTGGCTCTACAAGGTGATACGATCACAACTATGCACATGTCGGCGCCATTTTGAAGTGGGCACGTGAAACATTGGTACATTTACAAGCCCGGCTGGGTCCAAAGGAACTCTATCAATTCAACTGACAAAAGTTTCTATGCCTCGATAACATCTGTAAGGGAGCTGTTTTTCAGCCTGTTTTGACTAGCTGTGATTTCTTGCGAAAGTTTTGACGCCGTAAAAGTATCATGATATTCTTTAATTTGGTCGGGCTTGCACTCAGCCGGCCACTCATAAGGATAGCCTTACAGCACATACGCGGTTTGAAGAAGTTTTTTTTTAAACTATCAAAGGTCAGTTTTGATCTTGTTTTTCTCGCTCCCTTATACTGATACCAGTAATTGTCGAAACAAAGATATTGAATATACTTTCTTCGCCCTTCGACAAAAAACAGAGCTTCATGATCAATCCAAAAAAGGCCGGCTTTTATGGATAAATCACCGATTCGAATTTTCTCTTAAGGAAAACATATTTGCTGCCAATCGTGACACATTTCAGATAAAATCCGAAGAAAACCAAGTTTCTATATTATTGTGCTCACTTCAAATTACAATATTCTCATGTTGTCGCGTTAAGATTGATGGGCTTATGACAAACAGACCTGGTTGCTAAGGAAACTAACAAACACGTGGTATAGGTAACTCGCCAGGAGTCCCTCGCTAAACATTCCTTACATGAACCTAGCATCCACGATGGTCTGATGTTAAAGCTTGAGGTTTCGAAGTTTACAGCATTTTGCAGCTGTCTCACTGATTTTTTTTTCTGCCTGATCAACAAGTTCCTTTTCAAGACACTTTTGCCTGGAAAAATTGTAAAGTGACAAGATAAAAGAACGCTTGGCAATGTTTCGGTGTTTTGGAAAATGGATCACAACTTTTGATGTCCTTTTTATGGCAGTTACCCTTCTGATCCTGTCTAGCCCAAAATGTTTGGCTCAAACTGGTAAGCTGTGAAGAAAATTGTTTTTACCATATTTACATAATTTTTTGACATGTTGAGGTGACTGTATCATGTCGTCATGTTCGGGTGTTGAATAGCTTCCCGCCTCCTCGAACTTGAAAACTATAGTTCACAGTATTTAAGCAGGGACAGATAGTGCTGGTCAGAATTTGTTATAATTTAGGAAAACGTTATCTGATCTTTCGCAAGGAGACGATGTTTGAATAAGTCACCTTGACATACAAAAGCCGGCCAAATTATGTTGGCCACACTGTTCAGCAACATTGTTTTTTCGATGTTCACAGGATATGTATCTTTTATTCGGTACTTCTAAACGTTAGTTTCAGTTTCAGAAGATTGGCTCTGGCAGCTAGATGCGGTGTCTATAATGTTCTTATAGGCCAACAACAAGTTCAATTTCCAAGATGTTTGTACGCGGATACTTATGTTGCGATGATATTCTTCAATGCATGCTCCAAAAACTGAGACAGTAGAAATTGAATCGTGGATCATTGAGCATTCCAATCCAGATTGCAGCATTAACTTCTCCCATACTCAAAAACCTACGAAAGTGCTTAAAAACGCGTACTCTTTATTCTTGATTATCACCAGCTTTGAGCGGATCGAATATCCGGCTTTGAACCTCATCCTTGCATTTGTTGCTACTCTCTCAATAAACGAAGTTCAAAATCTGAATTCTCGAAAGTGATGCACATACTTTTGCTTTGAATAATCATTGAGAATTTTGACGTATTACTCCTTAAAAACATTAAATATCCCCATTTTATATTGCAAGTGTATGAGAAATGATATGCTAATCCGTTTGTAACGGCGTGGGAACAATTTCTTACTTACCGGCTTTACAAACCCAGATTTCTATCAGTCCGCCGCTGTGATCGTCTGACAAATTTATCAAGTGCTTTGAGCATTATACTTTGTTTCGTTCAGCTGTTAATAACTTAAAACTATTTCTATGAATACTATAACTTTTTCCTAGTTGATTCAATGACCCTCCGCTCTTCAATACTGAGCAATACATCCTGACCTTGCACCCTTACGTTTCCTATTTTCTCTAAACATTATATTTTATTAAGCTATGGACACATCCCACTAACGATTATTTAGTTGATGATGGCTCATATACGAAGTTGAAGATGAAGAATGTCCCATGTCCCCTTGATCCAAAAAAACATACCGCGCTTATACTTCGTTATATTAATGCTGCCACGTAAGGACATTTCGTTTTCCTTAGCAGACATCTAGCTGAGACAACAAATATTATGTATTACGTTTGCGGTTACAAATTATATCTCTACCGATCGAGACGTGATAATCAAAATTCAGCTCAACCAAGGTTTTATTCCACGGATCCTTAGCGTTTAACTTCCTATCGTGATAAACTTGAAATGCTGTTGTTGTTTTCGTATTGGACGGTCACTAAGCACTCTGAAAAACATTTCACTTGTGAGCTCTATACTTAGAATACGATCAGTAAAAAATATCAATATTTACATGTCGATGATCAGTCACCTTTCTTAGGTACCTTTTTATGAACCCCTAAAAATTGCTTAACAACGGGATGAAACCTCAGAAGCCCGAAAGAAAACTCTCAGAGTTATAAAAACAGTGGAATTCCGTTCGAAAAACATGTCTGCCGCTCAGTGAAAGAAGCTTCGGCGTTACAACGTGATCGAGACTAACTTGAGGAAAGGATATAATAGGGTAACGACAACAATTTATTATTTATTACTGAATGATGATGAAAAATCTTTGTTTTTTCCCCACTGGATCCCTAACCACAACCAGGGATTTCTTCCAAGGAGGTGTGTATTCAGAAGCCCAAGTAGAACTGCATAGCAATATCAGGGACCTAATCTCAACTAACACACTCCTACTTTATTCGAGCTGTTAACGCACTTTAAAGCCTTTAGTTAGACACGCATTTTCTGAAAGGAAGATTTTGTTTCCTAACATTTTCGGGCAAAAAATTTCCGGCTAAGAAATCCGAATAGATGGCTAGCTAACAAAAACATTACTTTAAACAGACTTCAAACACCATAAAGGACTTGAAAATGGCTTTATACAGCTTTTGGTTGATTTGGCTCGTTGGGTGCCCCTGACTGTAGCCGAAAAACGCTCAAAGAAATATAACAAGAATTCGACTTTCTTAACCGGCATTAATATATATATATATATTGCTTTTAATTAACTATCAGTTTGAATTGAATTGACATAAACATAGTTTATGAAATCTCACGACTGTCTGCCTTAATCTCGATGTGGTCGTAATGTCATTCGTAAATACATGCATATTGGTCTTTTCATTATTGGACAGTAAGAAATAGTTCAAAATAATTCTTTTCATTTTGAAATGGTTTCGGAAGTGCCCGTTAGAGGTAATTATATGAAGATCGAAACCAGGAGCGTCAAACACAAAACCCAAGAATTCTTCCAGCAGAAATCTCCGTCACTTTCTTTAGAAATCTCAAAAATAACAATTATATTCTCAAAATCCCGGTGATATATCTTACAATTAATAAATACTGTAGAGACATAATTGTTTCCAGTATTCGTTGTTGTGTCATTCTGTTCCTCATTTAATATAAGGCCGTGAAATGCAATCCAACTGTCCGAAAAAAAATTCCGTTATAAACTGCCCAAACTAATTCTAATATCTGCGTATTTCTGAAGAGAGCAGCTCCTCTGTCATTTTCTTACTAAATAGTGGCGTCAAGGCTTTTGCTTGTCTCCCGAAAGAAATATGAGAATTTCTATGAGATCTGAAGCGCAAATATCTCGCTAGTGGTGAAGCCGCTTGAAAGAACCTGCCAGCAACGGCACCTGTGAGCAGAGTTTGTTTCTTCCCCGCACTGATCTTCGCACCACCAATCTCTTGCGGTTTCGCTGCACACAAATATTACTGGGCGAGGTTTCAAGCAAAAATGAAAGGCATTTAAGTATTGCAGGTTAGGAAATAATCAGAGGAAATCAGTGGAATGCTCCCTCAACTGACAATGTGTAGTCAGTATTGATCACCCGAATTCCGATTACGTAATTTTTTAAAAATGCTTTGTGTGTGTTGTAAGAAAATCATGCCGGGTGCTTTGGGTTAATCTTTGCACTGATAAAGAAACTATGTGGCTAGGTAAATCATTAAGTTTATCCCATCCTCTAGCATTAGATAGACAAGGAAAGTCCCTTATTTTTCTTAGCCGGAATAATAAATCGAGGGAAACACGCGAGTGCGCGCGATAATTGCCTCCCGCGAGGAATTGCGAAGCGTGGGAAGAAGAAAAATACCGTAAAAGCTCTATTGAGTCCCCCCGGGGGGGGGGGGGGAGGGGCTTATTTGATTTCAGGTCTCATTAACGGGGGGATTGTTAGAGAGGAGGGCTTAATAGAGAGGGAGGGGGGGGGGCCTTATTTCAAATTTTAACCTCCTGTTTTCGTCTTAAAACAGGTTTTGTACAAAACTCAAACAACTACAGTGAAATTTTATTATCTAACAAAGAGCAGCAAACAGTATTTGGTTTGAGTGTATATTTGTTTAAAAACAAACCAATTGGTCCACATGAAGTTGATTTCGCAAGAGGGAATAGGAGTGACTAGTTACAAAATCTCATGTCCCAAAAGGGGGAGGGGGACTTACTAGAGACGGGAAGCTCATTACAAAAAAACGACTTCCAAACGGGGGGACTTATTACAGAGGAGGGGGGGGGGGGGGAGCTTAATAGAGCTTTTACGGTATTTTTTTTTCCAACCTCGTTCCCAGGGTTCTCTTCTTTTCTTCTTCCCGCGCGTTGCATCTCATTGCGGGAGGCAATCTTCCCGCGCGCTCGTGTGTTTCGCTTGCCTTACTACCCCTAAGAGAAAAGAAGAGTCTACTCGTAGTCTAACATTTAGAGGAGTGCAAAAAGATAAGCTTGGGCCAGCGACAATATGAGAACACCATTTTGTCTGCAAGCCCGAGGCATTTTTATGCTTGCAAGAGAAAACGAGACGGACAGACGACTTCGCCATTGCGAGTGGGTTCCTACGCAGACATTCTTTTCTCTCATCACGCAATCTCTCCTTCCCAATGAGAGATTGAGTGACGAGCCAAGAGTAGGTCTGTATAGGAGGTTCGATTGCGAGCAGCGCTTATCTTTTGAAAGACCATTTGTCGCCCCAGTTTATCCTTGCTTCGTGCTAATTACTGCTGAGAGGCTTTTTAAGGTCATCGATTCAGTGGTGTCTGTTTTAGATTAGTAAACCAGCTTTCCGGCGTGATACGTTGATCATAGTTATCCCTGCAGTCGATTTTGTGGTTTGCCTGTAAATAGCGTTCAGCAATGTCATTGTTGATATTACCCGAGTTTCTCGTCGCTCCTATGTGTTCAGTTAGTCTTACTTTCAAATGTCGGCCAGTGCCACTGATATAAGAGGCCTGGCAGTCGCAGCATTTGATCTTGTAAACTACCGTCTGTAATTCGGTTGGTTTCTGTTCTTTTAGAATATCGTTCGTTTTATCGGAGACTTCATTATGTAGAGCTACATTAAATCGAGGTTCCACTGTATCACAACAAGTATGAATTGAGGTGACCACTTACACGGACTGTCTAGTCGATTCTTTCCATTGCTTTCCATTGACTATAACTGCCCAACCAGACCAGTCAGTCTTTCAGTGAAGCCCACCAACTTGGATGAGTGGTTGTAAACCACCAATCTTACGAATTCCTTCCAAATGGCACATATAATTTTGGGAGCTTTGCTGAGCCAACACCTTGAAAATAGCGCGTTCTATTTGATACTGACCATTCTGGTCGTCTCGTTCTGACCAATGGGAAGCGCCCCTTCATCTTAGAACTATGTAGTTTAGTTAGCCATAGCGGTACTACAGAATGCATCAACACAGTTATAAAGTGAGGTGATGCTTGGCCCACTTACTCGATCCTTCCACTCGACGTTTTGACACGACCTCTCTCTCTCCCCCTTTTGGAGGAAGGCGTGGTTACACTGAGAATCAATGGTCACCAGAACCGATTAGCAGAACTATGAAGTCTTCATTAGGAGGGTTACACGGAGGAAGTGGAAAGTATCATAACTGAAACAAAGTCAGAAGAATGGTCGATGGTTATTGAACTTATAGCTTGTATATGTACATGAGTATCTAGATTAGCTCAAAATTGTTTAAAATATACCATTTTATTGTTATTATTTGTTAGGTAACACTCTTAATACGGCAGCATCATCTCTTACCCCACAAGCAGTATCTGCATCAACATCCACACCAGATACTATATCAGCATCAGCTTCTGCATCAGATTTGGTATCAACGTCTGTATTATCGGTATCGTTATCAAAGCCTGCACCACCTACGTTGTCTTCATCAGCAGCTGTGCCCGACACAAACATCTTTAGCAGCTTCTAAACCGGTAACAATATCAGTCTCAACTGATGCTCCAGGTGCAGTATCATCTCCAACTCTTCCAACTAATACCGGATCAGTATCAACTGCTTCTCCAGCTGCTGTATCCTCACCAGATACAGTATCTTCATTAACCGCAACATCATCAAAAGAAGCAGTATCCGCGTCAACTCCTTCACCAGTTACGGTACAACCATCAACCTCTGCACCAGAGGTGACTTCATCAACCGCTGCGTCGGCAACAGTATTACTATCGACGGCTGCATCAGATGCAGCATCCTTATCAACTTCCGGATCAGTAACAGTGTCTTCATCAATATCTACTGAAACAGCTACAGTATCGTCGTCAGTAGCTGCGCCTGATACCAGTGTCTTTAATCGACATCTGAATCAGTATCAGGATCGGCATCTTCCGCATCAGTATCAGAGTCACTATCAACTACTTCATCATACAGTTTACTCGTCATCAGGTGCTCCACAAATGTATCCCTATCAACGTCCCAATCAGTAACACTGTCATCTCCAGCATTGTCTTCATCAACTAACTGCTTCAGATGCAGTATCACCATCAATTTCTGTACCAGATACTACATCCTTATCCACGTCTGAGTCAATAACAGCATCTTCATCAACTACTGTTCAAACCCACGCTATCTTCATCAAAGCGCGCCAGATACAGTATCTTTATCAACATCTGAATCAGTATCAGTGTCAACATCGACTTCTGCATCAACTTCATTTGAATCCACGTCTGAATCAAAACAGTATCTTCTTCAGCTGCTGCTCCACCCCACAGTGTCTTCATCAGCAGCTGCGCCAGATACAGTATCTTTATCAACATCTGAATCAGTATCAGTATCGGCATCGCTTT
>JAEMWC010000784.1:0-12500 GCA_016490735.1 Pachyseris speciosa
AACAATGGCACTGGGTGTGAATAGTAAATATATTAGATAGTTACTTCGGCCGACAGCGATATGTCAGATATATTGCAGTCAGCTTCGGGCTACGCCCTCAGCTGACTGCAATATATCACATATTGCTGCCGGCCTCAGTAACTATCTAACACTGGTTGCCTGGCTAATTCCCATGGTAGTTTCGCTTATAATGGTTCTTGGAATGTATGCAAGAATTCGCAAACCGCTTGGAAAGTTTTTCACCTGGGAGGAGTGTCAGCTGTTGACATACTCGGCTGTACGCTGCTTCTCTATGCCGTAGCTCGTGTCCTGATTGTAAAGCGTGCGCAGTCACTACAAGATGCTGCAATGGATGCTATTCAGAGAGAAATCTTGAGTCTTCGGAACTGTATTACCAGCAAGATCAGTTATCTTCAGAAACCGTGCCCTCACGAAGACGTAATGAAAAACACATAGCAGCGAGATTCATAATAGCAATATATAGCTACATTTTTCTTGGGGTGCTATGTTGTCGTTACCTACTTAATGATACATATCATAGTGTTTCCCGATGTGACGGATAAAGCTGGCTGGGTTGTTACATTACTCCTGGTTAGAAATTCGGTGGCGAATCCGTTGGTTTACGCCGCTTTTTTAAAACGGGACATTAAAAGGGAAATAACCCGAATTATTTAGGGCGAATGTGGAAGAAAAAATGATACACGAGACTTTTCGAATCCAACTTCAGTGCTCACGAATTGATGACCGCGCTCGAGGGGTCTGTTTTCAGTGTCGTGCATTTTTGTACTGATGAAGGTTATTTTCACTGGGAAAAAGCTTTTGTTGTTGTTATTTCCTAGTGTTAATTTTTTTCAGAAGAGTCTAACGTTTCAGGACTTGATCAAAGGCAATAGATAATCTCCCTCTAGGAAAGTAGAGTGAAATTTTCCGTCGATATTCTTCTTAATAGCAGACCTCAATCTCTATGTTTATGTCAGCCAAAGATCAGTTTTATAAATACCTTAAGTTTTATAACGAGATAACACGATTGATTTGTAGAGAAACAAGACAAAAACTGAAATGGCTAAGTTTAATCTTTGGATGACGATGGTATTCCTCCCGTGGGAGGGAACTCCCTCATATGGGCTATATAGGTATATGCGGCCCCAAAGGGTATCGTTTTTTTAGCCGTTTTGGTCTGAAATAGGGTATCGATTTTGACCATTTTGGTCTGAAATAGGGTATAATTTGTGCCATACAAAATGGCTACACTTTTCAGTACCATTTCAGGGCCTGTTTATATTGTCTCGGATACCCTAGACAGCCCTCCTCCCCGGTACAACTTTAGCGAGCGTTTATACGAGAATTGCGTGACCGGGACAAAATTGACCCTACTTCATAACTCGTATTAGGGCCTGTTTACATGGGGAGAGGGTGCTCCGGCTATCCGAGTTACCCGACTAGGAGGCTTAAAACATAGTCCGCCTTTACATGCGACTCGCCAAAGGGGGATAGTCAGTAGGCTATCTTTTGAGCGGTCGCTAAGTACAACAACAAGAGGGCGGACAAAAGAAACTTTTTTAACGGTAAGTCCAAGTTTTTGATCACTCGTTTCTTTAGCGGCCGCTTTTTAGTGTGTAGGGTCGTTATTTTGCATTCTGGTAATTGATCGTTGTCACCATGGGCAGTTAAGTTTAAAAGCTGACCTGGGATACACCGCTGCTTTTGCGGTCTTCTCACCTCGGCCAGCAGGAATAGCCCGGCACGAACCGTTCGCAAAAAGCTAGCCCGCCCGCAAGGGTGCCCCGGGCAAGTAGACAGGGTGCTCCGGGAAGGCGGGCAGCCCTGGCATGTAAACGCTTTGAACAATGCATTTTCTAAAGAAAGTTATGAAAAGTTGGCCCTCCCAGAGTCGCTCGGTTAGCCGGGGCACCCTCTCTCCATGTAAACAGGCCAGTAGTAAACTGGGACTAAACGAATAAGGATTTTGACTTGTGAAAATAAGCCCCCTTTTCACCTTTTAACCCTAAAAAAACTAACTTTGTCCAAGTTAGTTTTTTTAGGGTTAAAAGGTGAAAAGAAGGCTTATTTTCACAAGTCAAAATCCTTATTCGTTTTTTAGTCCCAGTCCACTACTTACTTCCTAGCCGGATTTGACCGGTCCAAACAACCCCAAACCGGTCAAACCTGTTTTTTCCAACCATGTTGAAAATAACAAACCAGCTTGACGAGTCCGCCAATTAGAGAAGGGGGGGGGGGGGGGGGAGGGAAAATATTGTGTTTCGTGAATAGGCACAAGGATGAACGGTGAAAATGCGAATGAACGGAAAACTAATGTGGACATTTTGCGATATTATGTGAGACAAGCTCTGATTAAAGAAATTGACAATTGGTTGGGAAAAATTAAAAACAGAAAAAAGAAAGCGGAGTATGGTTTATTGCCCCGCCATGTGAGGGATATGTTAAGTTGCCACATGTCTCCAAGGAAATACATTCTGGATTCACATAAAATGTATTTCGTTGATGAATGTGCATTTATTTCATATAAAGTTATTCACGAACTTCCAACCGAGGAAAAAAATTATGAAAAAATGTATATTGTATAGTATTGGCTAGTGTTGACCAATTGAAGAAAAATACTTATTGAAAGCATTTGCAATACTTTTGGCATCAGTAAGAGTGTCATCTCAAACTATTAATCTGCTTGGAAAAGACAGCTTACCACCCTTAAGGCTAATTAATTGCTTAATACCTCTCCATGTAGCTTTTACATGATTGACATGGTATGAGAAGTATTTATCATAATAAAGTTTTTTACTAACATTTAGAATATGTTTTAGTTTGTTCCTGTAAATTTTATATCTAGAGTGATCAATTTGAGATTTATTTCTTACATAACAGTTAAATAACTTATTTTTTGTTTTAATGGACTTTCGAATACCATGCGAAATCCAAGGTTTAGACTGAAATTTAGCTTCTTTTTTATTTAGCTTCTTAAGAGGAGCATGTTTATCTATTGTAGTAGTAATTACAGAGTAGAAAGAATCAAATATCTGATTGATATCATTCTCCTGAAACATATTTTCCCATTCAATAGCCTGAACATCAAGTAAGAGGTCTTCCTGAACAAGATTGGAGTAATCGCGTTTGTATCTGTTCCCATTGTTTGATGTCCGAGATAGAGTATTAACCCTTTGAATACCAATTTAGTGCATTTTTTTAGTAAATTTTTAGTGATAATTAGTCTGGAGGACTAATCTTCTCCATTTAAGGGGTTGCGATGGAAATAACAGCGGCCTTGTGTCACTGTGGGCTCACTGTAAAGGTGTGACATCACGCACATTAGCGGCTGTTGTTCGTTTACCGAGTCAACAAGCTTGATTGTGGTAATTTTGCCGCTTTATGAGGTTTTTTCGAGCCATTTTCCTCCACAAAGGCCCCCAGGCTGGCATCCTTAAGCTGGAATGTGGGTAAAGGCAAGCCTTTGAAAGAAGCCAGAGGTGAGAGACGGTTTCTTGCTGAATGAGACGCTAAATCTGCTTCGTAGCCAATATGGCGGTGGATGGCCGAAGCTGTCTCTCTGCTAACTTTGTGGAAGGATTCCAGGACCTACCAAGGCAATTTGGACTAGTTTTGACTGGTAAAAAGTTCAATCGACGTCATATTTTCCTGGTAGTACTGGGTGGTCCGACACTTACAACTTGGAAATGGGAAATGGAAGGGTTCTATGTTCGTGGAATAGTTGCCTTTCCCAGAATCCTTTTGGGGCGTGAACAAGACAACTTGAGATACGCGAGATTGGCTCCAATAAAATGGCTAAAGCGTGGCCCGCGGAGAAAGTGAGAGGAAAATTTCCATCCAGATGCCAAGGTCTGCCCTTAAGGTTTGCTGTAAATGTAGAATTTTGACTTTTGGCAAATGTGTAATTTTAAGTGTTGTTCTTTGGTCAAAAGATTGGCATTTTGGGCTTTGTTGCCAAGCAAACTGTGCTGTGCAGCGGTTTTCGGGTATTGTTGTCGTTTTTTTTGGATTTGATAATTGCGAAAAGGACCATTTAGTGCTATTTACACATTATTATGTCTTTGTGACAAAATTTAAATAAGAAATAAATCATAAAAGCAAAAGCGGTATATTCTACGCATATATGCGTATTTGGTAGTCAAAGGGTTAAGGAACAAAAAAATTGGTAAATGATCTGTAAGGTCATAGACCAGGTTACCACTATTAAAGTTGCTGTGTGATCAGTAATTCTTGTAGGCTGTAGAATATTTGGTAGGAAATAATAGGAAACTATAGTATCTATAAACTCCTCAGTTAACTGGCAATCTTCAAAGTTTAAGAGATTAATGTTAAAGTCACCCATAAATAAACATAGCTTCTTTTCTTTTGAAATTTTGTCTAATGTTGAATAAAGGCACTTGGTAAACTCCTCAGGTTTTCCACTTGAGTTCCTATATAGGATACCACATAGTAAATTTTTATAAGGATAACGATTAATCTCAATCCATAGCGATTCAAACTCTTTGGTAATTAAACAAAGGTCTTCTGGAATATTAAATGGAATCCCTTCTTTGACATAGAGACCCACACCACCAGCATTAGAAAAGGTTTGCTTTGAAATAAAGTCATATCCATTGATAGTAATGTTGCTGGTTGGATCACAACTATCTTTTATCTTTGTCTCAGAGAGGCCAATAACATCAAAAGCATATATACCGGTTGCGCTTTTCCGCCTCTGGTTCAAAGAACGAAGTGTAAACTAGTAACGCGCGCTTCTTTCGGATCGTTGCTTGAAGAACGAGGAAAACACATGAGTAACGCGCGCTTGTTTCTGATCGTGGCTTAAAGGACGAGGCATGCACATATGTAGCGCGCTTGTTTAAGCCGGTTGCGCTTTTCCGATTCTGGCTCAAAGAACGACGTATAAACTAGTAACACGCGCTTGTTTTTTTTGTTTTTTGCTAAGTTTACCATGTTAATATATTTTCTCAGGAGTTCATTTAGGGAGAATATACTTTTAACCGCGGTACACAAGTATATTTTGGTTTGGGATCACACAGTTTTCTTCGTGGTTGATCTTTTCACCGGGGGTCGTGCTTCGGATTTAGACCGTCTGCTGGCCAACCAAGTGTTCAGGTTAAAGGATCGAAAGGGACTTTTTGCTAAAATTGACCTAAACCAAGACTACACGGGTAGTGCAACCAGTCCGTTCATTTTAGAACCCTTTGAAAACCTTGGAGTTTGCCCAGTTGCTTGGATCGAATATTATTTGTCTGTTTGCAATTTGTTAAATGTCGTACTGGGCGGGGGTTATTTCTTTAGGGCTACTAGCCGCGAGGAAGGGTTCTTAGCCAAAAACCTTTTTTTGGGTTCTGCGGTAAATAATCGTTTACGTAAGCACCTCACAGGGGCGAAGCTGGATTGTGGTGAAACACCTCAGAGCTTCAGGCTCGGCCTTTCGATTACTCTTAATATGCTAGGTCGTTCGCAAGATGATATATCCCGTTATTTGGGATGGCGTATAGTAAGGGTATGGCTCGGCATTATACTAGGATGTCCAATGCTGCTGATTCTTTTCCTATTCCCGCCTCGCGCTCCCTTTACCAGACCCCGGCGTCTCATCCCAGCAACCTACAATGTATTGCTTAAATCATTATATTAGCCTTATATCCTCCTTGCGTTATTTTTTATCAGCCCCGTTCTGTTTGGGATTATGGTTATTAAGAGGAATCTGAGTAATGAAGAGGATTTAAGGGGAGTTGTTTTGGAAACGTTTGGTGTCTGTGTTATTTGCCAATTTATGAGTTGTTGTCATGGTGGTGAGGGCAGAAGCGGACTCTTCCCATAACTTTATCTTTGGCGATGAGGTAATGAGTATGCAGTGAGGATATGGTACAATTTACACTAATAAATAAAGTGTTTTTAACTATTAAAAATTGTAAAGGACAGACCAGACGGCTGATCTTTTAGTGTCTTTGCGGGTCAAACAATCAGGCCAAGCCGCTTCACATTTGCTTCAAACTACTTGAGAACCCAAGCACAAATTCAAAACTATCTTGTCATCGTGTTCAAAAATGATGACTGTCCTTCATGATCAATTACTGTTTACTGTTTCTTATAAGTAGTGGCATAGATAGCTAAGTGTCAGACTTCAGACTGTTTGCAATTTCTTTCTGGATAGTCGAGGGCGCATGCCATCAACAACTCGGCGAGACTGGAGCGAGCGAGGAGAAAAACGAGAAGAGACTGGCCCTAGAAGAGATCTTCCGGATCCGCTCGTTTGCTTCAGGGACTTTCCGAATCTTTCTCGCGCCCAATTGACTATGCGCTTCACGGTTCGGATTGTTAGCATTCCCCCTCGACTATTCAGAAAGGGACTACCACCAGTCTGTTCAGACCTAAATGTGTCTGACTCTCTGAGCTTCGTCGGACAACTTATGAAATGAGCGGCACTCAAAATGACTCTGCTTATTCCCTAGTACACAGTTTGTGTATTTCTACACATTTTTACATATCTGCGCGACTGGTATTTCCAACATTTTAAGTCTCCATAACTATGCCTATACACACATCACTTTATTTACCCTCGGATTTTAGAGTAGCTTGTGCAGCTAATATCTCCGAGCATTTAACCATCAGATGAGAGATAGACCACCACACCGGGAACTACGACCCTTACTCTTTTTGAACAGTGTATGGGTTCTTTTACGTCCCACAGAATCAATTATGAAGAGTTGTGAGACGGGGCCTACGGCTTATCGTCCTTATCCGAGAGGACTAGAAAGTCTAACCATTTGCAGATGTTATTACAAAGGCAGCAGTTTCTCCTCAATTATTTAAAGACCCTAAGTGTTGGTCCCGCGACCTCCCGCACGCTAGTCCGGTACTCTACCACTGAGCTAACCGGTCGGCGGTTTGTAATTGGTAAGGAAGAACCGCAAAATTCAGAACTGCCACAGAATCTCTACTAAGTTTAACATCTAACATTAAAACAAGTAACTTGGTGTAATTATTTATTTAAACTAATCAGCCTCTCTGGAAAAACCATTCAAACCTTCGAAAGATTCGCTGGTTTCACATGGGGTTATGTGATGACAGTAACATATGCAATGGGATGGCAAAGTCTGATTGCAGATCTTGACATTCTGCAAGTACGCACCAAGAAAGTTATTAGAGTAAGAGCGATTCTCTTTCAAATCCTTCGGGGCTGTAGACAGGCAAGGTCAACCTTTGGAAGCGGCTGAAGATCTTATTTCTCAGAGACGCAGGTCCATGCCGAAAAATTTGGAAGCACTGCACCAGGCACATGGATACCGTTTTCCAGAAGAATTTCAGATAGACAATTCCTTTACCTGTTAGACAGAAAATAAATCATACACATAAAAATAAAATCATCCACATAAAAATGATAGAAAATGGCGTAAACGGTTCCTTTAGGCTAGAGCAATTAACGTTTTTAAACCGGCTCTTGATAGGGTGAATTGTCAACAGTTAAACGGCCTGAAAGTTCAACGTCAAACGTAAAAGAAAGAAACAACTGTTAGCCATACACCAAGCAGTCCCAAAACGGGAGATTTGCATTCCAAAGTTACTGAGTAGCTGTATGAAGTAGAGAATAAGCCATAAGAATGAACATCGTTTTCTTTTGACGACACGTAAACATAAAGGTGCATGCAAAATTGACAATTACAACTCAAAGAAGACTTAACAATGTTGAGATACAATTAATATTAATGAATGAAGTAAACTCTTTCAAGATGCTTTGTCGTAATAAACGCTAACCATCAAAATGCCTAAATTTTAATCGTCAACTGTTACGATGCTAATATTTTTATCGTCAATCATCAGAATGGCAACTAAATTAAGACCCACGTTCATTAATTCATGAGATGAGACCCGAATAACCACTGACTATAATTTTGTAGATCCCAACACAAAAATTGAAGTTAACAACAATCCATCTTCAGTAGCCCAAATGGCGCAATTGTCATAATTTAAACGTTTTTGTTAGTAACATTAGGCTTACCGAAGGCAATTAGCAGCACTGAACTGTTAAGACCCACGAAGAGGACATTAACCAATAGTGAGTCATTGCCTTTGTGACCACGAGTGGTTTCACGATTGGTATACATGGCGCCAAGGCACACATCAAAGAAGATGACCCATAGGACAAACGTTTGGAGTCCATCTTCAAACTTGTTCTTCATAGGTCGAAAGAAGGTGTAGGCCACTCCAAATACACTTACGGTAAACACAGTCAGACCAATCTGCGAGAGGCTCTCAGATCCAAACAGAAATATTAAGCCGATCAATATCAACTTACGATACATCTCTGTTATCTCCCAAAACCAAAATTTATCCTTATAGTTTTCGTTAAAAAACTTTCAGCCCGAAAACGATCTCTTCATCAGCAGGCGATTGGCGGTATTTATAAATCAAGAGAAGCACAAAAAGAGGAAATCCCACAGGGTACAACCCGAACGCAGCAGCAATGGGCCAGAACAGGTTGTGACGGGAAGTGAAACATTCAACAGAGTAATCAGCCCTCAGGAGGGAAATGCACTCATTTTTGTCATCTGTAAAGCAATGCATGACACACGCGCCTGGAAGAGGTAGAATTTGGATGATCACTTTACTTGTTATAGGATATGACGCAAGTAGAAACAAGAAAATGTTTCGATAGCAGGATTTCTTCAAACTAGACACCGCTTGCAGTTTCTCACTGTCAGGACGATCCAGTGTCTTCTTGATGAGGCGTCTTTTTAGGAACAGGTAAATGAAAATAAGAGAAACAACTGAAGCGTTTACAGACAGAACCACGGTAAATTTAAAGAACTGGTCCATTCGCAGTTTCGGGTAGATACAACTTAACGGTGCGAACTGAAAAATATTTCCCTCAAACAATTTCAGATACCTTTCCATGGAAATCAAAGTCACCGGCCACTGTACCCGGGCCAGTGCCGAGAAAATACCGGCAATAACCTGATAGAACCCAATTACAATTTTGAAACATGACATGATAACATCTGCGACAGTGCGATCATACTCCGTTTTCTTGGAGTCTCCCCAAAGAACCATCAGCAACACCACGGCAAAGAGTGCAATAACCACGAGAGAGGACATTACAGACAAAGCTAACCGCGGGCATTTCAAGCAAGCGTTAAATCGTAGATAGTACCCCTTGCAGCAAGTGGCACACAATTTTCCTTCGTATCCTACGTGACATTCGGAATCGATTCCCCCTTTGCATGAGCCAGCATAAGGACATTTTACTGGTTTTGGCAGTGACAGGGCAAATCTGGAGGACGTTTTGCTGTAATCAGGGCCAAAGTAGTGGGTGTTGTTGACAAAATTCTTATAGAGCTCTTGACTACTTTGGTTTGCCCACTTCCAGTAATAATTTGGCGCCAGTATCGCTGTATCGTTGATACAGTTTAGACCAACAGCCGGACACGCTGAGCAAGGTCCAAAACGATCCAGGCGGTAAAATCCGTGAAGACATCTGCATGCACGATAACCAGCGGTCTCATTAGAAAGGGTGCCTGTTAAGATGAATTTTAGTTAGTTAAAGTTAACTAAAACCTTACACCTATTTCAAAGACATTTAGCCTTTTATTTCCAGTTTAGGACTCTCTTATGTGATTCAACACTTACGAAAAACGAAGTACCATTTGCTACACGACCGAGTCACAAGTGGCGTGGATCTACTCTTGATTTGACGTCACAGACGTCAAATCAAGAATAGAGCCATGCACCTCGCTTGCTCGGTCATGTGACAGAGGATGGCTAGATTTCGTAACTTTAACAGCTTGTACAATGTCAAGATGTAGTAAAAAACAAGGCGCAAAAACGGTGCAACGCGTTTCGAAAAGGTGCAAAGATTTATTCGCGAAAAATATATTTTGGAGTTAGGTGCACTTTTAACTCGGAAAGAATTTGAGTACTACGATCATGTAGAGGTGTTCTGAAAGTTTGATATTTTGGCCACTGTTAGCTGTTGAAAGTCTTTTAAGGACCCCAAAGTGTTCCTAGAAAACATTTTGAAAGTGATTCATTGTTATTTTCATGGTTATTGTATTGGAGATACTGATATTGATCATGACAGTAGTTATTAATGTGTTGATGGGAATGGGGCTTTGTTACCGTTTATGAAGTGATATTCTGATAACAGTTGTATATAAACCCACTACTGTTCTTCTTACCGTATGGGCATGCCCAGCAATCAGTAGCACTTTTACCTGGGTGGCGTTCCACGGACACATACGTACCAACGCTGCATTTTTTACATTCCACTTGTCCCATTTTGTCCTGATAGAATCCACCTGTTGATATAAAAGCAAGATTCAGCTAAAAAGCTTAGTCACTACCACCACCACCACCACCATCATCATTGTAATCATCGTCATCATCGCATCATGATAAGCAGCAGCAGCAGCGGCTTCATTCATTCGGCTCGCTGTAATAGTAGTTATAGAGTTTTTTCTCCATAATAGCTGTTTCACTGCTAGAGAGTGACGTCATAAATCCAAAATGTCGTAACAACAATTGGCCTTTCTATGCTAGAAATGAAGGATAACATTTATTTAGTTAGTTACTGATGGTGACATTAATTATGACCGAATCGAAGTAGAACCGTTATCCTGAACTACGGAGAAAAACCAGTGAAGAATCAACTAGAGTCGAATCCATATTATCCTAGTCTTCAAGAAGACTCGTGACAAGTTGGGGTCATGATTTGTTAAACTTACAATCTTATTGCTTGGAAATGAGTCACATAGTAGATGTTTAGAAGAACAGAGCATTGAATTGCAATTCCATTTCTTAATTATGTGACGGTGACACAAGAATCTGAGAGATGTTTTCAGGGCTTTTTACAGGCCTCTCGCCTGCATAGCTCAGTGGTTAAAGTGTCCGAAGGTGAGCGGAAGGACAATCAGCTAGTCTTTTGAATCACAATGCTGTATACACGCAAAATCCAAACGTAAAGGTATGTAGTTTAGTTACCTTCTCCCATTTACCTGCAGAACAAGCTACACAGGACCTATCCTCTTTATATAGCCCAACTGGGCAAAGGCTGCAGTTATCACGGCGATGAAAAAAAAAGCTTTCTCCATTACTGACAAGGCGGCACACAAAACCTGCGCGTGTGAATCCAGCTCTGTGATAAGTCTCGTCCTCGGTGAGAAGGATATGAAAAGTTTCTGAAGGGGCACATTTACTGCAAGGATAAGACAATACGATTGAAAACTATTTTCACTCACTGCCCTGAAACGTCTCGAATATTTAGGACATGCTAGGTTAGAAGGCAACTCGATTGGTCAGTGTATTCCGTGGTGTAGCGTGGGGCAAATGTCAACCTCTTATGCTTAGTGGACAAGATTGCACATTGATACCCCAGAGAAACAAATTTAAATAGCCCACGACACAAGTCTATCTATTTGAATTTTCATTCTGCAGCTCTCAGATATGATTTTTCATTTATGCAATTAGCTTCTCTCACAGATTTCAATAACTGTCGATTGAATGTTGAAGGGACTTTCGTTTTTATTAATTAGATGGGTACGGCTCATGGGAGGATGGAATTTTCAGACCACCTTAGAGCAAGTATACTTAATAGGTTTGACAACAGAAAGTTATAATTTTCACTTAAGTTTGATTTCAAGTTTTTCTTAGATATTTTAAGAGATAATATCTTAATATTATCACACGTAGATAATTAAGATTCCATAATTGGTTCTGGCTTTTCGGAGACAGTGAGGCATTCTGCTAGACAGCCTACTCGGTTTTAATCACGTGTTTTACTGGCTGAAGTGAGCATAGGATCAAACGTGGAAGGCAGGAGTGGTTGTAGAACTTGTACATGAAAACAGCAAGATGAAGGGTAACAGTATTAAAGAGTTTGACAGTGTTTAACTCTTTGAATGGAGGGATCGATTGTTCAGTGAGGCTAGAAAAGATAACATTTCAAACCAAATCATTTGGTTTTACCATATCTTATTCAATTCTTTGATTTAACTGATTTCAATGTTGTTCATCTCCTTGGCATCGAGGTTTTTTACTCCTTTTTCTTTGACCCAGTGATCATTATGGTTGATACTTTTTTCATAAAGCTATAAACTGAAAAACGTTATTGAGGAATCAGCTTAATGTCTGAAAAGCACCCAAGATTTGGAGATATGCCTATTCGGATACCCCGCAACAACCAATAAATCTTTTCTTATACTTACATAACGGGCATGTTTCTCCCACGCGGAAGCTCGCGGAGCTGCTTACATCTTATTGAGCTGAAATAAAAAAAAAGTATAATTTTGTGAGTAATGCAGTCGACTTTACTCTTTAAGTCTTAAGCAATGACAGATCATCACTAGTGTCGTTTTCTTCATCTTTAAAAGACAACTCAGAAATATAAAGAATATTTGAAACGAATCAACTAACAAACAAACATACATACAAAACAACAAACACTAGAAATACAAAGCCTACACATAATGACTAAGTGGTAAAGTCATCATCAAGTGCCA
>JAEMWC010000784.1:17500-35000 GCA_016490735.1 Pachyseris speciosa
TTTAGCCATGGTGATTGATTGAATTCAAGCACCCGATGTACTTTTTTTTTAGCCTTAATCCAAGATCAAGATAAAGCTGTAGGTTTCTGTAAAGCATCGTTTTTCTGTTTATTTGATAGTGTTGGCACTAGCTTTTGGACTAAACCAGTTGATACGCTATACTTCTGTCTGATATTTTCGCAGTAAGGTGATAGCATTTCTTTTGTCACTTTTAGTTTTTCAGCCACGCATGGATAATCGTTTTGTGAATCATGTAGTTCTTTGGGATATTCTAAATCAACTTCCAATATTAAACCCTTTTTATTGTTTTCAGTGTATTTAGCTAAATCTATGTTGCTTTTTTCCTGTTTCAACCATTTGAATCCACAAGTTGGTAAATATTGACTCATAGCTCAACCGTGAAAGTTATTAGCATCTAGATAGATGATAGATTTTAATGGTGCATTTTCATCGTAGTTTTCCATGTACTTGTTGTTTACTCGTCCGCCTCGATTTGCTACATAGCTAATTCCACCTCTCATACCTTTTTCAATGTATTGAAACATGTCTATATCTGTCATCAATTCCAGCTGTATGCCAGTCAGTTTAAGCATAGCATCCAAGATAACCCAGGTGATGTGACATAATGACATGGATCTAATTTGTAGTACTGTAAACAGGTTTTTCTGAAGTTTTCGAATACATCTGTTAATAAAAGAATGCCGGTCAGATTTGAGATACAGATTATGATACTGACCCATTGCTTTAAGTTTGAAAGTTTTCCATACATTCTTTACATGTTCATATTATTCGTCAGTTATATGCTCATTATTAAGAATGCAACAACAACAACAAATGCTTTATTTGCATGACCATAAAGGAATTACAGTATTGCAAAAGCTACTAGTCTAAATTTAATTACTAATTCAACTAATTAGTGTAAAATATTACGAAAACATTACATTCATTGGTATTAATTTGTTTCTTAATTCAAATCATTGCGAGATAAATGAAATTAATTGACAGTTAGTTAAATAATCAGAAGAATTCATGAGAATAGATATTAAAGTATCGCGTCAAAGTGTTTTGAAGTCAGGTATATTAATTGCTATTTTGGAGAAAAAAATGTCTCTGATCTGAGAATAGGCCTTACAGTCTAGTAAGGATGATTTTCATCTTCAATTTCTTTACTCTCACAAATCCTTTCATTGCGAGGGATTTTTTCCTATCTACCTGTTTCAACTCTAAGTTGATGACTACTTATTCTAATTTTGACTAATGCTTTTCTCAAAGGATTTTTTCTTGTTAAAACTAGGTACGGCGAGGGGCCATAGTCCTCTTTGACTGTGCAATAAAAATTGAGATTTTGAGATTGTTGAAGGGTCTGGTTCCAGTAAGAGACGTATTTAGTTTTCATTTTGCCGATATACCATTTAACTATGGAGTCATTCAATGAATTACAAGAAAAGTCACAGTTTAGATCGTAGTAGTCAACCATCGTCATGAAATTAGAATATCTTTTTCAGAATAGTTCTTATTACAAATATGACATTCATCAGCTGAATGCTGTAAAATTGATTTTTGAATGGCAATTGTGTTTCATTAAATCTTTCGAATGGATCCATATGGTCATAAGGATATATTTCTGTTTGTTTCATTAGTTCTAACTTCTCATCTGTGAATTCTTCTGATGTATATTTAAATGCTTCATTTGCCAAGCTGCTAACTAGTTTATCTAGAGATGAACCCATGAATTGAAAGCTCTCCTGTATAAATTTTTACCAAGCATAAAAGCCTTGTATTTTTTCATATTATTCGGTATGACATTAATATTTTGTTTGAAATTGCAAACCTCTTGCATTATAAAATGGCTGTCATAACCTCTCAAATTATGGAATATAACAGGTATTTTAGCAGTTAACTTGAAATTCATGTTACAATCTTGGTGAGCTAATCCTCTACACTTACCAGTAAGATGACAATGGTCTCTTACACGAATAAAACAAGACGGAGTCGTCTACAAGATTCCCTGCGAATGTGGTAAGGTTTATATTGGAGAGACGGGAAGATATATGCATGAACGGATTAAGGAACACGGTAGAGATACACGGCTTGCTCGAACCCAATCCTCCGCCGTTTCAGAACATAGCAACGCGACCGGAAATTATCCGCTCTTAAATTTATTGACCGAGACCCACATTGACTTCACTCTAACAACATCAACAGGGACAGTGTAATTGAAATTGCTAAAGCGTGGATTCCCACGATCAAACAACACAACAGCCGATCAGTACCAAAGCGGACCGCTGAAGGAACAATTCCTAGTCTGAACGACAAGGATCGAAATCCTCCAATTAACAACAGCCTAAGCGAGGATCGAAACGCACCAATCATCACCAGCCACGGTGCTTCTTATACTCACAGGCAGCCAGTCGACACCATCGCCTGATGAAGACCAGCAGTATAGCGGTCGAAACGTCGCGATCCATGTCTGCTACTCAATCGTGAGACAAAAGACTAACTCAGCTATCATTTGAAACCACGATGACGAACACCTTTCATAATATATTAATCGTCATAACAACAGACTACCTTATATGCAAAACTACAGTCATTGTGTTTTTGATAAGATTCAGTATATGATTTACCATTATTTTGTTGGCATCCTTGTTCTTTTTCTGTGATAGCTTCAAAATCTGCATAGATGACAAATGGTACTGGTAATTTATGATAGTTCTCAAACCTAACTTTAGAGCCATCTATAGGCATTTTAATACCTTGTTTGCCATTAATTGTAATACAGTTTTCTTTGTAATTATTAAGAATTTTTTCAGAACTGAAACATTGTAAACAATAAATGCAAAAATGCTTTTTATGTTGATGTTTTGTTTGATTATACATAAATTTATTGGAGTCTTTTATTAACACGTATTTGTTTTCACCTTCAATTATCAATAACAGGCTCATTTGATTTTCGTAATTTTCTTTTGATATGTAAATCGGAAATGGTTGTTTTTCTTCATAACCAAATACATTGACGTGAATGCTGTTCAATTTCTCAACATATGAGTTTTCAGATTATAGTATTTCAATTAGTTTTGTTCTTACAGTTTTTTAAGAGTTTTTGAATAACTTTTTTAGTATAGTTGGTATCCCATTCCAGATTTTAACACCAACACGTGAAAAGGCCTTACTTTGAGCTTTAGTAAAAAAATGCTCAGATGTTGATGAGCGTCTGCTGTAAGAATGAATACTGGCAATTTTACAGAGAAATATTCTGCTACAGGCGAGAATTTATGCTTGCTGGGTGATTTTAATTTATGTCTGCAAAGGATCGAAACTTTTCAATATAGTCATGAATTCTTATTGGCCTTACAAAGTTGTTCTCTCATTCCGACGATTGATAAACCAACACCTGTTCACAGAACCTCAGCCAGTCTTATTGACAATATTTTTGTTAATAATCCGGATCAGGTTGTTGCAAGTGGGAACCTTATTACTGATGTTGTGACCACTTTTCGCAGTTTTGTATCTTGGCATCGACAATAGATAGAATCAAACAAAGGCAAATCAAGAAGCGTGATTTCTCGCATTTTTGTTCTGACACGTTTAATGATGAACTTGCCGCAGTTGATTGAAATTTAATTATCGAGACACCCAGTACAAACATAGATGCGATCTTCACATCCTTCTACAAAACATTTCACATTCGGCACTTGCTAATCATATGATAATCATATGAAATAATCATATGAAATGATATGATAGTCAAATATTCTGGTTTCCTTCCTTCGTTGAAGATGCTTTGGAAAGCTTCTCTGACAGTTTCACCTTTTTTGTCTTTCAATTGTTCAATCCATCCATACTTACTGAATACATCAATTACCATAAGAAGATATCGATAGCCTTTACTACTGAACTGCTGCATTTCAACAAGATCTGCAGTCCATATTTCGTCAATGTGATTTACAATAACCCGCCGTCGAGTAAAGTTAAGCTTTATAGGTTTATGCAGTTCATCTGCTAATTGCTTCGACGGCTTTTTCCGTTTTTTCGCTTCATACCCAAACCAAGCTTTCAGTTTGATGGTATTCCTTATAGCTCTTTCAGTTAATGATTGATTTGGGAATTGTTCTATTGCATTAATCATGTTTTGATCTGCTAAATGCTTATTCTGTAATGATTCAGCATAAGAGTAATCGATATCATGCTGCTTACAAACTTGATCCAATCTGTTTATTCCCTCACCACCTCGAGCGAATCTTTCCTCTAACCTGGTATTAGGTCCACAGAAATTATACTTTTAGCGCCCATTTTTTGGTTCAGAACCTGGAACACATTCAGTTTGTTTTTTTTTTTGTTTGACACAATATGATTTGACCATTCTATACATTTATGTTTATACAAATTAATCGTCTTCAATCCAACTATTATCACCGAAACTACTACTGAAAGAAGAAGTACTACCAAGAGATTCCACACATTCTTGACAAATGTTATCATAACCCTCTTTGGCATGAATAGTTGTTCGTTTGCAGCTTTTGCAATAACGGTACATTTATATCATATGATTAGATATTTTTTTAATAGTTCTCTATAAATGTTTCAGCATAATTTGTATAATTATTGCTGAATCTTTTCAAAATATCATAATAATCCTCTCCAAGCGACCAACGATGAAGGAATAAATGCAATAATAACCACATAAAACACTTTTAAGATTTTGGTATGGAATTGCATTTTAATTCTCCTTCATTCCATTTTTTTAGCTGTCTTTTCATATTCCTTTGGATAATGCATCCCAAATGAATCAAAATACCACAAATGTTTTTTATTTTCATGAGATGGTGCACATGTTGTTCAATGTGTTCCTGAATTTTCGTAATCATCAAGATTGATTATACAAGGACTGTGGTTATTTGGCATATGTTCATTTCTGCTGAAAGTACCCTACTACAATCAGGAAATCACTGCACTTGTCTTTTTTTCTTCAAATTTTGAAAGTGTGTTTGCTTAACACCCGTCTCGCGAGATTTCAAGCTTTAATTTCAAGCAGAAGGCTGTTTACTTTGAGGGAAACTTTTTAATTTAACGGTCCTCCATTACGCACGTTTGTAACTGACCGATTAGGCCTCGGAGAGCTGAATCCAAGGAAAAATGACGTCATATGCTAACTGGTTTAAAATTGCAGTGTGTG
Organism: Pachyseris speciosa; assembly: GCA_016490735.1. Classification (NCBI taxonomy): domain Eukaryota; kingdom Metazoa; phylum Cnidaria; class Anthozoa; order Scleractinia; family Pachyseridae; genus Pachyseris; species Pachyseris speciosa. The sequence goes on from JAEMWC010000784.1 coordinate 22,677, forward strand.
AATGCAGATTATTAAGTATGCAAAACACGAGTTCCCGTGCTGCATACTAAATCAGCCGGGTTTACACACACTGCATTCGTACTCTTGTGAATTTTTACGTCATTTTGTCCTTGATCCAGTTCTCTAAAGATTTTGAAGTAAGTAACGGAGGATCGCTAAATAGAAATATTTCAGTCAAATAAAAAAACTGATCTCTCCAAATTAAAGCTTGAAATTTCGCGAGTCGGTTGTTAAGCAAACACGCTTTTGAAATTTGAAGAAAAAACACAAAACACGTTCTAAAGCCTCAGGGATATTCTAAAACTTCATTTTTGGCAAAAGTTTGATATTTTATGGTAAAAAGTGCCAGAAAATCGGTCACATTTTGCACCAAATGGGCTTTAAATGTTTACATATGTCAACGTATGAATACCGCTCTTACAGAAAAACACAATATGTATGATTTTTGCCAACTTTGGATCAAAATAACCATGTCACTAATAGCGAGAATTTATGGCACAGTTACCTGAATTCTGGAAAAACACATTGGCATGGAAATTGTTTAACACAATCTGCTAGTGTTTGCAGAAACTAAGTTTCAAGATATTCAGAAAAATTGAATTATGTTACCAGATACAGAAATGTGTCACAAATTGTAATAACTTGTGAAAACTTTTCAAGGTCAGGAAAAAAATCGTTTCATTTTATGCCAAGAAATAGCCTTAAACAATTTAGCGTTACCACTTTTTGTAGTTTTTGGTAAACTGTTAATCGAGTACGCAAAATGACGCTGGAACTTGCCAATGTCGTTTTTCTCACCACCAAATGATCGTGGAAATTTCCAACGTCGTTTTCTCAACACCAAATGGCCCTAGAAATTTCCAACGTCGTTTATTTCAACAGCAAATGACCTTGGAAATTTCCAACGTCACATTTTTAGAAAAAGTGCAAAATGGCCTGTGAAGAAAACACAAAGAAATTTCTGAGGTTTCAAGAGCAAGACAAAAGCGATACAACAGTTTAGTTTTACAGCTGTAGTTTCGCAAACAAGCCCTTTTTAGTACAGTTGGCCGCAGAATGGTCTTAAACCAGTACAAAACGCATCAGACGCATGTTGTGCTAGCGATAAAGTTCGGAGGCAATGGCCGCGCACTAAACCCCGTGCACGTGCGAACTATTAATGGTGCTGTTTTTTGTCGTTATTTCACTTTGCGCACAAGGTCGGCCACATTGTGGAATGACAATACGTTTCCGAGCAGCTCGAAGTCTCGCTACGGTTGCAATCAAGACTTGCCAAAGTAAATACGAGCATTGAACGACATATCAACCAAAATCATGTTCAAACATCTTTTATTGGTAATCTGCTTCTTCCCTAAACGGAAGCCAAATACAGAAGGAAATGATACATTAGATATTTTAAAACTATGTACGCTCGGACCTAGTGTAATCAGTATCGCCGGGAAATCAGTGCTTTGAATTAATCAGATTGCGAACCATTACTTAAAATGCACTTTCACGATTAGCTCGATAAATTTCACAACAGTTTCAATTACTTGTCCTTTATACTTGCCCATTATACATCTGTAGCGTAGCTCTTTGATAAACTCTAAGCACTGCGCATAACCTCGTGTAACTATTGCATCGTTTTCAAACATCCCGCGTTAAAACAGAAAGGCGTTCCTCTGTCGAAGACTCACGGTTGAACTGAGCGGCTAGTGGCCTTTTGGCGGTTTGGGAGCCGTTATTCTGCGGTATACCAAAAGAATGCGGTAAGTAATAGGAATGTGTCGGCGTAATTTTCATTGAAAAGACCGGATGTGATACAAATTCATTTTTCTATACTGCCATTAACCGAATTCTTCCATACATCACAACAAATGTTAAAATTACGACATTCGTTATAAATTTGGACTTCGTAAATGTAGAATCTAGAAAATCTTCATGCCAAGACTTCCATCCATTCAGCGAGTACGTGACACAATCTATACCTCTGGTATCCGATTAATAAAACCATACAGGATTTGTTTATTCGAAAGGTGTCACGTTTTAATTCACACCCATATCAACATCATTATTCATTCTTCATATTGGATAAATATTAGATGTCAAAGGAAAGTATGGCGTGAAACTGACTGGTACGGTATACCTTCAGCTGTATCTTGGCCGATGCAATTCATGTGCAAATATAAGGATGAGGTCTATACACTGTGCCCTACAGATGTGCCCTACCTAAGTCCTACATGAATACTGAGTCAGTTGGGCAGCTCACTTCATGAATAAATATTACACGGTTATTTTGTCAGAGTGCACGCCATTTTTTTTTTTCAACCAGTTTACCTCCTGTGAAATTTCAGTTGTCTCTGTATAGCTCATGTGACCGGCAAATGAATCAAATATTGAACATGACTCGAAGACATGTTTTTTTTCCTCGCTTAGTCCTGTGTTTAGTTAGAATTAATTGTAAATAGAGGGTGTAAGGGTTCCATAAATTTTACTCCTTATCACCTATTCCACAAAGGAATAACGTGAGATTGAACAGACTCACCAAAATTCAGCAAAATCAGTAACCTTCTCTGGAAGCCCTTAAGAAATACCTATTGACGTTAATTTTACGTTCTTTTTTTAGGAACAGAATACCGTTGTTATTACGAAGATTACTTGCCGATGTGTACCTTCACTGAATCGCAAAAAAAAAATTACTGATTTTCTCCATGTCGTTCTAAATTGTTGATTAAAGATAACGTGAAATACATCTTCTCCAGTAAATTTTAATTTACGGAAAAAACAGTTCTCAAAAAGAACAAAAGGGGTTTAACGTTGGGTAAAAATTCATAGTCTGTTTCTGCTTGCTATGAACGACGTTGGAAATTTCACGGTCAGTTTCTGCTTGTTTTAGATGACGTTCGAAATTTCCACGGTCAGTTTTCTTCTTGTTATAAATGACGTTGGAAATTTTTCATGGTCACTTTCTGATTGCCTGTACATGAAAGCTGGAAATTTGTGTTTGACGGTATTGCGACAGACGAATTTAAATTCAAGCGGCATATTCCTTCATAAAAAATATATATTTTTCGTTGTAACCTTGCAAAACCGTATGAACAATTGATAAAATATTCTCTCTGTTTAAAAATATTGCAAACCTTACTTTGAATTCGGTAAAATCCGCCTGTTTTTTAATAAATTATCTTCACTCGTTAAGCAAAATATGTGATTTTGGCAAAAATACAGTCACAAATGCTAGTTTTTGTCGAGATAAAGCTATTTTAGAATACTACCTGAAGTTTTAGAACGTGTTACAAGTGATTTTCTGATCGTAGTAGCACTTTAATATTCAGATAATAACAGTTTTGAAGATCAAAATTGCTCACTGGAATGTTCTTAAATTGTGGTTTTGCAATATCATTGCCAATAATGGGATGTCGTTGAATGGAGAATTTTTGCCTAGTAATCAACCCTTGGCCTTTTCTTTTGATTTTTTTTACTCCCGTACGAATATTATTTTTTGGCCAATTACCAATAAAAGGAGACGGGTAATATGGCATTATCATTGGTTTTGGAGAAACATTCAGTCCTCTTGCCGTGATTGCTCTTTTAGGTACACTCAAGCCTTTACCAAAGTGTTTTGAAGTATATTCAATTGCTAATGGAATACCAATGGAAGCAAGTGCTCTAGAAATCCACCATTTATCTGCCTCCATGTTGGTCTCATATATAATGCGCTTCCTGTTTGAAGAGATTTCAAATTGTCTTGTTTCTGTTTAGTTGTGAGCATATCTTTACAATTTATCAATTGCTGTATTTTTGAATATGGTGTCAGGAAACCGCCTGATTGAACGCCTTTTCCAAATATTTTATCTGTAGCAAGACTTCCTTAGGATGAAAGAGCACCAGCTGCTAATCCAGGAATTATTTTTACCAATATTGGTAGCCATTGGAAGCATTTTTGTTCCAAGTGAAATCAAACTGGACCATAGAGATCCACCCTTTTTAACTACTTTTCGTATTTCCCCTTTGGACAATTTTACTCCATATGATTGATTTAAAAACTAAAACTCTGTTTACATTCATTTAGAATATATATCTATTATAAAATTCTTCATGCATCGTTTTATCAATAACTCCTATTTTCAATAGATAATCATTTATCTGAGACAAATTTTCAAAACTGAGCTATTGTTTCCAGCCTTCATCGATCCAATCTAAATTGCCATACGGTCTGCTAATTGTTTTGGGTCTTTCTAATACATCACACTTGTTACAATCATTCTTGATTTACCTGAGGATTTGTGTTCTAGCATATTGGAAAGCATATTAAGATCATTAAAAATTGGTACAGCATTCATACTGTATTTTGTTTTAGGAGTGTACCTTTTGGTGAGTAGATTTATAAGTGATTTGTCAGCATTAGCTTAATAAACCAAATTACCACCGCGATATGCATTTAAGTTTCATTTCATTCATTAATTTCGGGACATCAATGAGAAGTCCACCATATCTCCTGTCTTGAATTTTATAAGCATTTCTTTTTGGTTGTTTGTATCTTCGTACACCTTCGTATTTTGGAGCTGCTTTTGTATGTTGCAACCTTGCCAAATAGTCTTTGAAATATGCCAGTTCTTTCTCATTGCGTGAATGAGTTGTTTTCCAATTTTTGTCATTTTTGCTAGTGATTTACCTTGTTCAGTTGAATGACCTTTGAGATAACGTTGAGAACGTTCTATTTTATTGTGGACTGTTTTCATTACATCATCAACATTTTGAATTCACCTCAGAATCTCAGGTGGTAAATCAAAACTTAATCTTCCAATATCCTTGTCGATAAACAACTATTGAAATTGTAAAGAATAATCCAATGCATTAATATGCATTGGATTGTTCTTTACAATTTCAATAGTTGTTTATCGACACGTCATGCCATTTATTTGCTTAAATTCTGATAGCAGCAGCGGCGGTCCGGATTTTCCCATCCAGACCCCGAGTACGGACCGTTGCTGTCTTTGAAGCAAACTTGGGAGCGAGCGAGAATTTTCATCAAAGTGAAAGCGTAAAAATGGCGTAAATGATGTTTTATATTAACCATGAATGGTTGTTAAGTGGATGAAGAAACAAGTAGTAGGATTAAAATCGCTGCAATTTCTGAAAAAGGCGAGTACACTCAACTTAGTTTCAAATTTGTCGCTCAGCTTACCGCCATTTATTACTATCAGTTGGATGCTGTGAACGCCATTTCGGGTTGTCATTCTTTGTTTTCTCTTGTACAATCGACGCATTTTTACGATTTCATCGAACAAAAAAGTATACGCTTGTATTTCGTTGTTATGACATTCCGTCTTTGTGGTGTTGTACAAATTATTTTTGCAGTTGTTGCTGTTGTTGCTCGTTGTTGCAGCGATAACCGTAGTTTTAATTACGAGTTTTACCATATTTTACTACGTATAACTGGATTTTTTTGCTTTGCATCTTACACTTTTTCAATTCTCATATCGACGTTTTGTTAAGTTTAATTAAAAAACAAACAAGTTTTTTTTATCGTTCAATTTATGCCTTTGTATTGAGGTAAGTGTTTCACGCGAGAGTCAGTGTTTTCATTTTCGTTTCTTAATACTAGGAAACGCTAAAAACTCTGCAAGGTAAACTTACCTCTAATACCGCTCAGGTTTCTGACGTTAAAGTGCCTGTTAAAATTCTCAGTGAAGATTTCCAGGATCGATTTTTACCGCGGTAGGGCGAGAAATTTGAAATCTTTTGTTCAGTAGTATTTTGCTTTTAACCAACTAAACGTCAATGCAAACTCGCGCGTAATATACCTAGTTTGCGGGTCGTAGATTGATTATACCCCCTATAAACCAGTTTTTCCACGAAAATGATAAACACGTTATATGCCGGAGTTGGTCGGTCCGTATTGGAAACAACTGTGCCCTCGGCAGGCCTCAGGCCATACTCGAGACCTGGGACAGTTTTTCCCAATACTGACTTTCCGTCCAGCAAATAAGATATATATACGAAATTAAATCAATAAAAATGAATAAAACTATAGAACGAATACAGAGCTCCGCAAATTAATATAAATGTATAATATAATGAAAAAGAAAGAAATTTTCAATTTTAATCATATTGATGCTATTATTGATGAAGAAAAATTAAAGCAAATCAAGGATCTCTACACATATTATCATAAAATAAACTGGATATATAAAAATTCTTATAAAAGAAACAAAAAATAAATTATGCTGTGAATATATCAAGTATTTTACTCGCAAGCGTAGGTGTAATTACGGGTGGTGTGATATTGAACCCAGTCGTGTTAGCTGTTTTGACCACTGCGGGTATACTTTTAAAAAGTTATCATGAATTCAAAAACATAAGGGGTAAAACTGATTTGTTAAAATTCTGGGCTACATCGTACGAAAAAGTCTTGACTTTTCTCAGAGAAACAATGACAGGCGGTGAATGGGATTACAAACAATTCATTCATGATATGAAAATTCTGGATCAAGAGATTCTCGATTTATCACCTCCTTCCTCCAAATTTGAGAAAACGTATAACAAAAAATTCAAACCCGAGTAAACTTCAGACTTCCTGTTTGCTGATAATCACCCAACGGGTCAATTGTTCATAACTTTGTGAATATCATGCTTAATTAAACCTAAACATTTATCCACCATTGATTATGATGTTATCATACGGAAACTTCATTATTTGAAATACTTTTCGAATTACTTATCATACGTTTCCGTTTACCACTCACTTGGTGAAGGACACCAACGGCCTCCTTATTCTGTACATATTTTCATAAAAATCAATAAACTCGGAAGCTATAATAGCCGTCGACCTGTCCACATTTTCGGCAGACAGTCATGCCATTGTTATTCACAACATTTTTCATCTTTTTGTACATTCATTTCATCTTCCAATTGTTTATCACAAAATGGACATATTAATTCATCCATATCATTTAACGCACCATGAATTTTTGAATCACAGCTCATTCTATATAATAAGAAAACATTTTAACACACAAACCAAATTCCAAAAAAGACATGACGACGCGACATAGCTGTGTCGGCCTCCACACAAATGTCGCAAGCACAGTCTCAAAACCACCCCCGACTGTGATGGGATATCGCTGACCAGTCTTTGTAATGGCCTCACGGGCTCACGTTTTATAAATGGTGACACTTCGTGACGTGTTACATGAAGTATTAAAAGCACCTCTGACTTTGGTGGCTTACCGCTGACCAGACCTTGGGATGACCTGACGGGCCCACATATCTGTATCCCACACCATGGGACTGATGCAAATTAGGATTATGCAAATGACAATACGGAACGGCGTCCCCTAATAATTAATTAATTCTAAACTCATACATTAATCAAAGTGGGAAACGGCGTTTCCTAATAATTTCAATCACAATCTTTTTTAAAGTGTATATGACACAAAATTTTTCATTAGCTAGTTCGAAAGAGCTTTCAAAATGATGAAGAACGGCGTTTATTTTATTGTGATAGCACTCTTGGTTGCCGAGTTATTCAAGATTTTGATTTATGCAAATTAGAGGACTTGTGACGTCACAAGGTGGGTACAAAGGGAGGTAAAATCACAAAATATGGAATATCTGTGCAAATAGTAAGTCTACAGGGTTGAAATTTTGCAGGGTTGATGTGCTGCCAGAACTACACATTGCGATAGTGGTTATGTCACCATAGCAACATACTCGTTACCAGACCTACCTTCCCAAATGAAAAATGCTTTATTTATTGCTCCAAGGTCTAACAAACTTTCTTATACTTCTGCTGTGTAATGTCCATATTCGCTCGCACCCACTGAACGAACATCAAGAGAAAATAGCACTTCTTGGGGAGGGAAACTCTGATTTTATCCTTTGGGAAGGTAGAGGTCTGGTGACGAGTATGTTGCTATAGTGACATCTTAGCCACTATCACAACATGTAGTTCTGGCAGCACATCAACCCTGTCATATACTGCCGGTCTTCATCAGGCGATGGTGTCGACTGGCTGCCTGTGAGTATAAGAAGCACCGTGGTTGGTGGTGATTGGTGCGTTTCGATCCCCGCTTAGGCTGTTGTTAATTGGAGGATTTCGATCCGGGTCGTTCAGACTAGAAATTGTTCCTTCAGCGGTCCGCTTTGGTACTGATCGGCTGTTGTGCTGTTTGATCGTGGGCATCCACGCTTCAGGAATTTCAATTCTACTGTCCCTGTTGATGTTGTTAGGGTGAAGTCTTATGTGAATAGTCTCTTTAACCCTACGGGCGTATCAATGTGGTCTCGGTCAATAAATTTTACTTCTTCCCAGAGCGGATAATGTCCGGTCGCGTTGCTATGTTCTGAAACGGCAGAGGATTGGGTTCGAGCAAGCCGTATGTCTCTATCGTGTTCCTTAATCCTTACATGCATAGATCTTCCCGTCTCTCCAATATAAACCTTACCACATTCGCAGGGAATCTTGTAGACTACTCCGTCTTGTTTTACTGGAACGACAATGTCCGTAGGTCGCACTAGGTGTGATCCAAGAATTGTGTCAGATCTGTAAACAGTCCGTATGCCTTGTTGTTGTAGGCAACGGAGAAGAGCCTCCGATGTGCCTTTGACGTATGGCAGAACCACAGTAGATTTGATTCCGGGTTCAGGTTCTTTAGTGGTTGTTCGTGCCTTGGTTTCCGTAAGATTTTTTACAAACGAAAACGGATAACCGTTGGAAACAAGGACCGATGAGAGGTGTTTCTTTTCATGAGAGATAACTGATGGTTTTGTTATGAGGTGTTTAGATCGATCGTACAGGCACTTGACAATACCGCGTTTTACAGATTGCGGGTGGTGTGAATCATACGCTAGGTATTGGTCAGTGTGTGTAAGCTTTCTGTAAACACTAGTAGAGAGGTATCCGTTCGAATCCTTGAAAGAAGGGAATTGAGTTGTCATTCTCAGTCTCCATTGTGAAACGGATCGTCGGCTGTTGACTATTCAGGTGTTGTAAGAACGAGTCAACTTTGTCACGATCTAAGATGGTAAAAATGTCATCCACATAGCGTTTCCAGATCTTAGGTATACAGGGCGTCGATGTCAAATCTTGCTCCTCAAAACCCTCGATGTAGAGGTTAGCTATCACTGCGCATACTGGGCTACCCATGGCTGCTCCTTCTTGCTGTTCGTAAATCAGTCCATCATGCTGGATGTATGTGGATCTAAGAACGAGATCATGGTGTCTTTTGACGTAGTGTCTCTATTTACGAACGTTCCAATCGAAGGAGCAGTACAGACTGCACTGCGAAAACTAGAAGCTGACCCGTGACTTGCCAACCGCACGACTCTAACACCTACGCAGATTGCAGACCTCTTGAGTTTCTAAGCGAGGATCGAAAGGCACCAATCACCACCAGCCACGGTGCTTCTTATACTCACATGCAGCCAGTCGACACCATCGCCTAATGAAGACCAGCAGTGTAGCGGTCGAAACGTCACGATCCACATCTTTGTGACTAAATCGTGAGGCAAAAGATTAACTCAGCTATCAATAAAAATCTGATGACTCATTTCCCCGGGAAAGTCCTTTCTGGTATTTCCGAGAATTGTGGTAATTTCGCATGGCAGCCGACATGAAATAGTCTTGCCTTGGAAAGAAAATATTTTAGAATATATAGTGTTGAAAAAATCGAAGCCAGTTTAAGAAATCTTAAAATACGTAGCCAAAATATTGAAAAGTGGCTTGGAACCGCCGACCCCTCTAATTCCGAGAATAACAGAGTTCCCGTATTTCCGAGAATTGTGGTGATTTCGCATGGCGGCCGACACGAAATATTCTTGACCCTGGACGAAAAATATTTTGAAATATATAGTTTACAAAATGTAGTTGGCGCTGAATCGAGATCATTTTTTGCGAAACTGTTCTGGTAGCGCCAACCCAAATACTACTCTTAAACTCATAAAAAAAAAAAAACATACCATACTACTTAACTATAACAATGGCGACAGGTAATGATAATGTCAATAACAACGGTATTTGTGGCACCACTAAACACAAAGATATGATTTTCATATATTCATTCTCACGTAGATGTATTTTTATCTGACTGAATTGAAATACGTACGTCCTTCTGGTCATTTTATTGTAAATAGTTTCACTTACATTTTCGTCTTAGGTGTCATTTCATCAAATATGGCATCTGGCATTGTTGTAAACGGATTATCGAAAAGCGTTCTGAAAGAGAATACAAAATTCAATTTTCTATCATTGGACAACTTTCAACTTCAACTTCAACTTCAACTTTATTAACTATTTGACAAAAGAAAAATACAAAATGGTCTCTTCCCGCAGATAGCATTGGCTAGTCGAGGCGGGAAGCCAAAAGATAGCCAGATGCTTTTATGTTTCTATTGATCTTTAATGTAGGTTTCTCTGTTATATATGTAACAACAAATTTCTGAGCGTACCGAAAAGACATTTAAATAGATATTCAATGAAAATTCTACGCATCATAAGAGTTTTTCAGTTGAAGGCCTCTGGAGGTTAATAAAAGACAACCCGAGTGCAAATCATCGTGAGAAGTCGAGTGGGTTGTGTAAAGTCAGTAGTAAGTATATACGCTAGCTATTGAGCTGACTGATGGATGAAGTCCGTTGATGCTATCAATAATTGGTTATCTGTCACTGGATAAGCGGTGATGCTCTGATAGGCTGTGAGGAATCAGAAGTAGTGATGAATGCGCCTTCATCGGTGGTCTGTTGACATTATGTTCGTAGATGTAGTCTTAGTAGAGCTCTGTCAGTTTGTCTGTGATTCGCCTACTATTTATACGAGTAAATAAGTATTGCAAATAAGCAACAAATTGAATCAACAGTCACTTGACTAACAAAATATCACGACTCCTAAGCTGGCCAACAACATCCAATCGAATGGGTTGGGTTCAACATTTCGGATGATTTTGATAACCGTGTTGGGTTTTGTTGAAACATTTTGCGGTTGTTGGATGTTATTGTTTCAACTCCCAACAACTCGCGACACAATCCAGCACAGTGTTGAAACTAATCTAACATGTTGGACCCAGTAACGTTGGATGTTAGTGGCGAACAATGTTGAGAGCGTTTGTGCGGCCCTTGATAGGTTCAAGCCATTTGCTTCTGTAAAATCTGGCATACCGTAAAAGCTCTATCCCCCCCCCTGGGGGGGGGGGGGTTTATTTAATTTCAGGCCTCATTAACGGGGGGCTTATTAGAGAGGGGCCTTAATAGAGAGGAGGGGGTGGGGTTATTTCAAATCTCAAACATGCCGTTTTCGTCTTAAAATAGTTTTCTGTACAAAACTCAAATAACTGCGTTGAAACTTAAGCATTTAATACAGAGCGACAAATAGTATTATGTGTTGTGGTGCCGCATGATGTGGATTTCGTAAGATGGAATAGGATGGACTAATTACAAAATCTCATGTCCCAAAAAAAAGGGGGGGAGCTATTAAAGAGGGGGTTTTATTAAAAAAAAACGACTTGCAAGCAGGGGGCTTATTAGAGAGAGGAGGTTAATAGAGACGGGGGGCTTAATAGAGCTTTTACGGTAAAAGGAAGGTTTATTTCATTAATACAATTGTTCAAGCTAACCCTTACTGTTATTGGATAAGGTGATTTACGCTGTTTAAATAGACGACACTTACAGTACTTCCAGATCATGTAGTCCGTTGAAAGCGCGCCTATCAATTTTCTTGACTGAATTGCTATGAAGGAACCTGAAACAATTAAGCAAGAAAGGTATGTTACGTGAGCTGGTAAAGCAATCAGTAAAGTGCGTAGGATAATGTAAGCAATGCTAGCCGGCGTTTAAAAACGTTATTACGGTTTGCCTAAAGAGTATCTCCTTTCAGAACTGCTTCTCGTCGTTTGTTGCCAGCTTTCTCTACCCACCCATGATATGATACTGATTAGGTTTATTAAAATCTACAATCTGGGGTAGTTTCTAAAGAACGGTTAGCACTCAATTGACAATGCCAGACATGCATTATGCAAAATATCCGCCAGTAAATAAAACAGAGCTGTCATTATCTGTATTCTACATATATCCTGGAAAGACACCTTAGCCATATTAAAAAACGGAAATTCCTCTTGTTGCCTGATTCCCAATCCACGAGCATTTTCTGAATGCAAGCCTGGGTGTCATTCCATCATCAGACACCCTGATCACGGGATAGCAGCGCAGAGCAAACTTTCGAATTCTGTTCCACTTTGCAACAGATAATACTACACAGAGGCGTTGTTACTGTCTAATAAGAATAGCTAGCTGAAATTAGATTCATTTCAAGGAGCACTGTCATAGGGATTTATGCTGTTTTTGGTTCAA
>JAEMWC010000784.1:40000-55000 GCA_016490735.1 Pachyseris speciosa
CGATGAGGCGTGCGCCTTTCAATCCAGCGGCTTGAAGAGAAAACAAGCCCCCGACGTGGCTGTGATTTAAAGGTATTTAAGGACGAAAACGGCTAAATATATGCAAATTACGTGCTTTATGACTTGTCCGTGCTTAAAAATATTATACAGTCACAGCTACCTAGGAGGCTCAAAATGTTTCGCTACCATAATAATTCAATCAACAGAGAAAAAAGTACAAAAGTTTAATATTTCCCTGTAAAGCTTGAAGAAAACTTCAGGAATAAACAAAACCAGCCTTCAAACCTTTATTTGCAATTTACTTGAAACGCTCTCACAGAGTTTTTTATTTGGCCTAGAAGTTGAACGACTTGACTACTAGTTTACACTCTAGTTAAGTTTCGCTATGAAGTGTCTGACTGGATTTCCAGATAATTGGCCTTTTTCAAGTGAACTGCCACGATTCACCGTCCTTATGGTAATAGCTGTTGCTTGGGAACTAATGAGAAAACAAACTTTCATCATACGTTGAAAACATGTTGTAATGCTAAGGTAGTCCTTTGAAAATGACATACTATCCATAATTTGTTTCAAACTTGGAACAATTGATAAAAAGATGGGGTCACCGTCTTTGTTTTCGCCCTGCATGCCCGTTAATTTAAGTGTTTTTATTGAGTTGCGCGAGAAATGTTTGAAACTTGAACAACCATAAAAATTTTATGTAGCAGAAACTATGAATAGTGTTGCAACCTAGAGCCTAATTGTTTCCCTGGGCGAAGCTCAATGTGAAGACAAATACGAGTAAATAACACCAATAAAAAAAAAAGGGCGGTCGCCGTGCTCGTTTCTTTACAACACGACGACAAAGGGAAAATTTCTGCTGACAAAGCTCAATGTCACACAGGCTTACAAGGCTGAACATTTCACCATCTTATACACCTCTTTTGAAAATGGCGGACGATTTTGATTATTCTTTTGTATTTATGTTAATTAGCCTTACTAACCTCACTTTAAAGTAAAAACAAAAAAAAAAAAAAAGGCGTTGAATTTTGCACATGCTAACGAGGCTACGGATTAAGGCTAACTATCATAAAAATAAAAGAAAATTTGTCAGGGGCCATTATATAAAAAAAGGTTTATTCACTTCATTGGGACACTTCATGTATTTCTCTGGTCATGTTGTCTCTTTGCATGCTTTATGTAGAGAATCCGAAACAGGCTATATTCACAAGATAGTACAGTGCGATTGATACGAGCGGAATATATTACAAATTTGCCGCTAAAATTTTGTTTTTTTCCTCCTTTGAGGAGGCAAAGAAGATCTCGCATGACTGAGATCGCTCGAAGGAGAAAAGAAATGATCCTATGTTTCCCATGAACTGATTGATTTACAGGTATTGTTTCGCCAGTGGCCAGTTTGCGGTTCTTATATAGAGTGTTTGCACATGACGTCACTGCGGCCATGTTGGTGTCCCAAAAAAGGAAACGACGGCCATGTTGGTGTTCCAAACAAAACCTCTGGGAATTGAACTCTATTTTTTTCCAAATACTTTCTTCTCTTAGAGTAAACCAATATGATCGGTAGTAACGCGAAATGAACACGCTCTATAATGTTATCAATAAAGTTGATAAATCATACCAGGAGCCTTTCAATGGTAAACTTCAATTAATTTAAAGCTTACAGAGAATAGAGCACAGAAATGTTCTGAAATAGTTTGTGGTGGTATGTGGTCAATCTGGTTATCAGTCAGCAGTCTGAAAGAGGATACATTTAAATATTGAAACGTTAGACAGTTCATTTGCAACTATTACAAGGGACAAGTTAATAGCAAAGGAGTCTTAAAGTGCACCAAACCCCAAACCTTTGCATCTATTCCAAAAACACGGGCTTTAAAATTTACGATAAACTAACCATCATTTGGTACACGACTCAGTCAGAAGGGGCGTGGGTCTATTCCCGATTTGACGTCACAAACTGCTTTGCATGCATGTTTGCAAAGACATACCGCGATACAAATCAGTTTGTTCAGGTCGTTAAATCAGAAATAGACCCTGATCCCTCACTAGCTCAGTCGTGTGACACATGATGGTTAGATTTCGTAACTTTTACAGCTTATAAAAGGTCAAGATTGGGGTAAAAAGGCGCAAAAAGGCTTAATGCGTTTCGAACAGGTATATAATGTAAAAAAATATTTTCGGGTTGTAGGCACTTTAATGAGAGACCACTCCAAATGGGCGGGCCGTTACACATCTCTCGGAAAGTCTCACATGACTGGCTGAGAAAACAATAAACAAACAAAACAAACCCTATCCCTGAAATATGTGGCCAAGGAAATTAGAAGTTCTAAAGAAATGCGTACCAACTGCAGTGGGCATGAAAGTGATTATAATATTTAGCTCACCGAAAAACCAAGCCATACTCTGAATTTACTCTGAATTTGTCCGTTTATTGATTGACCGCCGCGCAAAATAATAGGCTTTCATTGGCACTGAAAGCGTAGAGACAAACACGTGCACAAACAGTGATGTCCTAAATTTACGCAGAAAATGAAGCTACCCCACCCCACTCTCATTTAGACAAGTCCAAAATCATCTATCAGCAGACGTTTTCATAAGCTCTGACTCTCAATTTACCAAAAGCATTTGAAACTTTCACAACGTCTTTGGTTTGCGGATAATTGCAGCACAGCAGACCAAAAACCCAACCAATTTTGCTTTCAGAAACAAATTCTATGTAAGCGGAGGGTAATTTTCTTCCCCTCGACAAGCAAAACTTTCAGTCACTTTCTATCCACTCTTGTAATCGGGACTATCAAAAGTTTCAAATATTTTTTTGCTAGTCTCGTTATTGCCCCTGAATTATTCGTCACGTAGTAGTATAGGGGGTCACCTGGGGATGCCGCCATCGAAAACAATGACGAAAGTATGTTTGAAATGTAAGGAATGTTAATTAGTTTTTTTCTTATTGTTGTGGTAGGTCTGCCCGAAAATGCCCCCCCCCCCCCCGAACCCATGCCAAAGAAGTTATCCGAAGATATCCCGAACGCAACCGGGAGTATATAGCGGGGTAGGGGGGGGGGGGGGGGAGGGCGAGGGGGAGGAGGAGAAGTGACAATAAAAAAAAAGATTTGTGTTGAGCGGATCCGCATGGTAACTACATATGGATAGTGTAAGATGGAAATAATGACGTCATAAAAAACATAGGTGTGGTGTTGTTCATATATTGGGGGGAGCACGGTTGGCGTAGTGGTGAGAGCGCTCGCCTTCCACCAATGTGTCCCGGGTTCGATTCCCGGACTCGGCGTCATAAGTGGGCTGAGTTTGTTGGTTCTCTACTCTGCTCCGAGAGGTTTTTCTCCGGGTACTCCGGTTTTCCCTTCTCGCCAAAAACCAAAATTTAATTTGATTTGATTTGATTTGATTTAGAATTAATTGGTTAATAAAGAGCTACTATGAAGAGATGTTGCCAATAAACCCATTATTATTATTATTATTATTATTATTATACCCAAGCTTAAACAGCCTGGTGACATGGGATACACCAGGCATTTCGCCATAAACTCAATGTGATAGGAAGAAATAGATTCGTTGCGCTTAAATGGTTTTATGACGTATGCGCCAATGCTAATTGTAACCATGCGTGATATTGTGGTGTATGCCTGTAATAAAGGAGTCAAATAATTTCAAACGTTAATATCTCCGTTTTTTATAAAAATAAAAAAAGAAACACATTTTGAGTAAAATGCAGTTGATATACCGATCTGGAACAGGCCGTCAAACGTCCTTTTGTCTAGTCAATTCAATGGCGCTATTGTGTTCTTTGGACATGTTGGAGCTACACTTGAATATAAAATGACAGTTATGTCAAGCCTTTCAAATGAAATAAAACGGTGTATTGTTAAGATAAGAGTATATTTTGTGTGCTTAAAAGGTATGATAAGACTGAGATAAGACGTGATTTGAATATTTAATAACTCGAACGCGAACGTTACAATTGATAAAGCGCATACAAAGAGGCCAGGTGATAACCGAACGTGGGACCTACACCTCACGCGCGTACTATTGCGTGTGTCATCACCTTAACCCCACGCGTGTACCATGACGATATCAGTACCGCCACGGTGACTGCACAAGCACAAAGAGCCGCGTCAACATCAAGAAAATAAACATCAATATATCAGGTAATTATTTTCAAAAAATTTATTCAATTCTCAAAAGCTTGTTATATAGGCATCCATTACCAAACTTCCTGATCAAAACTTGTTGTAGCTTCTTGTTATTAGAATGTGAATAATAACAGAACAACGCTGATTAATCAATCAGCAGCTCAGAGAAACGCTGAGTAATCAATGAGCAACTCAGAGCAACTCTGAGTACTCAATGAGCAGCTAAGAGCACACTTTCACTCATTGAGCCATTACTTAAAGACATCCAAGCGAGTCAGTGTCGTGAGTACCGGAGGTGATGTTAATCTGATTAAGTGTACCAGCTCAGTTTGCAATACTTTCTCTGCCTTGCTTCATATAAGTCATCACCTTCAGTCGATGCCGTGACCTCAGGAGAATGTCCCAGGTCAAACAGGCTGTTCAACAGGTACTTTCACTTACTTATAGCAGCTTCTACAGCCTCCGTATAATCCATTTCATCTTCTTCCATAAAGCTACGTAATGTTTTCATGACCTTCTTGTGCACTGGATCAGTTTTGCGCTCGTGGTACCATCTTAGACATTGTAAATATAAGTTTCGTAGCTTTTTGCGGGAAGCAGGCGGTTAGACGCTTGAACCTGAGATCATCCTTTGGCAAACCTTGGCGTAGATTTTCTTGCACTTGTTCTTCCCAGCTGAATTCATGTCATTGATGACTTCTCGTAGTTTATCCTAAAGACCAACTTGATCATTTTCTGTGTCACTGTCTGTATCGCCATAGTCAGTTTCTTCCTTAGCATCGCCTTCCTCTTCCTCCTCCTCCTCCTCCTCCTCCTCCTCACTATCATCATTATCATGATTATCATCATTATCAGCATGAGGATGATGATCATCATCATCCTCATTATCATCGTCGTCGTCATCATCATCATCATCATCATCATCATCATCGTCGTCGTCGTCGTCGTCGTTGATTAAATAATTTTGTTCATCATCGTCCTGGTAATATTTTTGGGCTCTTCGTTCCAAGCCCCCTTCCTCTTTTGAAAAGCTGGTCATTTAGTCTTCGTCATCAAATCGTTTAGGACAACTCACTGATCTTTGTTGAACTTGCGCCTTAATGCTCTCTGACATATTGACAAGAATGCATTATTCTCTCGCTGTCTTAACTCAATGAAAGTTTGATAGGAGCTGGGCATACAAAAATCTTTCTTTTACTTTATAAGATTGAGTCACTCAAAACTAATTCACTCTTTGAGAAATGACTCAATGAGAGTAAGTTTGCTCTGAGCTGCTTATTGGTTACTCAGAGTTTCTCTGAGCTGCTCACTGATTACTCAGAGTAGCTCTGAGCTGCTCATTGATTACTCAAAGTTGCACTGAGCTGCTTATTGATCACTCAGCATTGCGCTGAGTAATCAATGAGCAACGCTTAGTAATCAATAAACAGCTCAGAGCAACGCTGAGTAATCATTAAGCAGCTCAGAGCAACTCTGAGTAATCAATAGGCAGCTCAGAGCAACGTTAAGTAATCAATGAGTAGCTCAGAGCACACTTCCGCTCATTGAGTATTTACTTAAGGAGGGAAATAGTTCTGAGTGACTCAACCTTATAAAGTAAAAGGACGATTTTTGTATGCTCAGTTCCTATCAAACTTTCATTGAGTTAAGGGGGGACTAACTTAACTACAGACTTAGCGTTGTTGCCAAGGGATTTTTACAGAAGGTATTTGTAAAACACGGTTTTTCGGTGTTTTTGCCACTATATTGGTGAAACGTGCGAAGAGGTGAACATGTTAAATTCATAAATTGTTATTGCGCATGCGCAACTTGCCCCAGGCCCCAACCGCGCTTTAGAGAGAAAAATCCCTAAAACTTGGAGAAAATTATGTAAAGTACCGATTTTTTTTGCCAGTTGGAGATATTCCAGCCTTCTTTACAAGCCTACGTAAGGAATTGATGTTAACGTACATAACTGCAATGATAATGACGAAATGGTATGAATTTGCGTGCTTATGACGTCATAAATCTCACAAAAACGCGAATTTCCAAAAATCGATACGTAGAGTTTTGCACCTTGGCGATCGTTAACCATTGGCACCATTTTCAATATCCAGAAGTGTACGCCACTCGAGTTTTAGGCCTTTTTCTGTTCTGGTCACGTGACTTACCAAATATGGTTGTGACTCGAAAATCTTGTAAACCTTTCCGATTGTAAAAACATAGTCAGACAGCTTGCCTGTGCAAGTTAGGGTTTCCAAGATATGAGGGTTGGGAACTTTCCATAGCAACAAAGTTAGCTAATTTTGTAGTTAAGTTAGTCCCCCCTTAAGACAGCGAGAGAATAATGCATTCTTGTCAATTCTGTCAGAGAACATTTAGGCGAAAGTTCAACAGAGATCGACCCGAGACAGTGAGTTGTACTAAACGATCATGTGACGAAGAAGGAATGACTAGCTTTTCAAAAAAAGAATGGGGCTTGGAACGAAGAGCTAAAAAATATTCCGAGGACGATAATGAAGAAATAATTTAAACGAAAATGGAGGCGAAGCCGACGATGACGACGATGATGATGATTATGATGATGATGATGATGATGATGATGATGATGATGATGATGATGATAAGGAGGAGGAGGAGGAGAAGAAGAAGGAGGAGGAGGAGGAAGGCGATGCTGGGAAAAAACTGACTATGGCGATACAGAAAATGATGAAGTTGATCCTTAGGATAATCTACGAGAAGAAGTTATCAATGACCTGAATTCAACTTGAGAAGAACATCTTCACCAGGTTTTGCCAAAGGGTTATACTCACGTTGAAGCTTCTGACTGCCTGCTTCCTGTTTACCGCGAAAAGCTACAGCACTTAACCCCTGGCCAAACGGACTCGCAAGTAGACGACAACTTGCGACGCCCTTTGGCCAGGACTTGCATGCGCTTGTGTTGATTTGCGATAACTTGCGCTCACTTTGGTCGAAATCAAATTTGCACACAAGTCGACACAAGTTTTTCATCGTTTGGCCACCCAGTCCTAAATCAACGCAAGTTGAGTGACGTCCAGCAGCCTATAAGCCAATGAAATGATTTTTTTTTTGCGACTTGTGTGTACTTGCTAGAAAACTTGCGAGTTCGTTTGGCCACCTAACGCAAGTCTGTACGCAAGTTCAACTTACGGCTACTTGCGACTACAAGTGAGTCCGTTTAGCCAAGGCTGACTTTACGTATGATGCAAGGAAGAGAAAACTGAGTTGGTACACTTAATCAGATTAACATCACCTCCACCACTCACGACACCGATGCGCCTGGATCTCTTTAAATAATGGCCCAGTGAGAGAAAGTGTGCTCTGAGCTGCTTATTAAGTACTCAGAGTTGCTCTGAGCTGCTCATTGATTACTCAGCATTGCTCTGTTATTATTCACATTCTGATATTAATCGGCTACAAGAAGTTTTGATTAAAAAAAAATGGTAATAGATGCCTATGTAACAATCTTTTGAGAATTGAATAAAATGTTTGAAATAATTAACAGATAGTGTTAGGTGTATATTTTCTTATTGTTGACGCGGCTCTTTGTGCTTGTGCAGTCACCGCAGCGGTTCTGATATAAAAATGGTACACGCGTGGGGTTAAGGTGATGATATATGCAATGGTATGCGCGTAAGGTTGAGGTCCCACTTTCGATTATGACCTAAGGATCTTTGTATGCCCACAAATCAATTGTGACGGTCGCATTTGAGTTATTAAATATTGCAATCACGTCTTATCTCAGTCTATTCATACCTTTTAAGACACACACTAGATATTCTTCTGTTAACAATACACCATTTTATTTCATGTGAAAGGCTTGACAAAACCGTCATTTGCTTCTACATGTCCAAAGAAAGCAATAGGGCCATTGAATTGACCAGACAAAAGGACGTTTGACGGCCTGTCCCAGACCGGTATATCAACTTCATTTTATTCATTTATATTTTACTTTTATACAAAAAACGGAGATATAAACTTTTCAAATTATTTGACTCCTTTTTACATGGTTACACCACAGTATCACGCATGGTTACAATTAGCATTGGCGCATACATCATAAAACCATTCAAGCGCAACGAATCTATTCCTTAAGTTTATGGCGAAATGCCTGGTCAATCCCATGTCACCAAGCTGTTTATCTTGGGTTTATGAACAACACAACACTTATGTTTTGACGTCATTATTTACCTCTTACACTCTTCATATGTCACTCACCATGCGGATCCGCTCAACACAACTCTGTTTTTGTTTTTTATTCTGTTGTTTCTCCCTTCATAACCTCCCGGTTGCGGTCGGGACATCTTTGGATAACATCTTTGGCTCTACTTCCGACAACATCTTCGGCATGGGTTCGGGGGTGAGGGTGAGGGGGCACTTTCGGGCAGATCTACAACAAAAATAAGTGAAAACAACAATAATTAAAATTCCTTACATTCCAAACATTATTTCGCCTTTGTTTTCGATGGCGGCATCCCTTTGTGCCCCCAGGTGACCTCTTATACTACTTCATGTCCAGGCAGCATGCACCTTCCTAGTATCTGCAAGTTGTGACAGTGAAAAAACTTACTGTTATCGAGAGTTTAAGTACTCTGGCGGCGACCATGTACTCGATTATCAGGGGTATCCTCCCACCGAAGAAAGCGCCTACAAACCTGTACTCCACCTCGTAAGTATCACATTAGTTTAAATTGCTGTTGAAATGCGTGTACTTACAGAATGAAAAATTCTATTTTTCCTGACTTTCCGAGTCGTGATATGTCACTTATCCTGTTATTTGAGAAATCACTGAAATAACAGAAAGAACAGCTAACCAAAATGAGAAAACAAACTAAACCAAAGAAACTAAGTAATTCCAAACTATATATGAAATTGACGCTTCAAAGTAGAATCTAATTTTTACCAACATAACAGCTAAATGTAAAACTGTAAGAAAGGAATGAAGGCAACCTTCACTCAGGTGTTTATATTATTAGTTTGGAAGCATTTAGGAAATACACCCATGGCGGTACAACAGGAGGACACGGAGTACCTTACAAAATTCGACCTCCAGTGGTCAGAGAGCGAAACAACGGAATTCTTTCTCATTCGAGAAGATTAAGAAAGTCTAACCATTTGTAGATGTCATTACAAAGACGGCACTCCCCCCCCCCCCAATTATTTAAAGACCCTGAGTATTGGTCCGCCCGGGGTTGGAACCCCCGACCTTCTGAATGGTAGTCCGGTGCTCTACCACTGAGCTAACTGGTCGGCGGGTCCAGAAGATAATTTAGGTCTAGTCTATTTTAATTGGAGTAAACGGTTTTACTTGTTTGCTAAAATTGGTCTATCAAATTCTCGCTTATGCAAAACGTTGCTGTAAATTAACAAAGACAATACTATTCCAACGTGCACAGACACGGTTATTTTTGCTGTCGCTCATGCTTTTATAAAGCGGCCGTAGCCTTGTCGACAAACCGCTTCTAGTAATAGCGGAGCACCATCATCATGGCTTGCGGTATTGCTCGTGGGCGACGCCGCACGACGAAGACGACGACGATGTAGTTGTCTAGTAATGAATAATATCCTAATAAAACCGGAGAAACTGATGAGGCTGCCTCGCCCAGCAGGTGTCCCACTGTATGGCAGGTTGGGCCCAGTCGTCATCCAGCTACTGCCAGAATGAAGTGGAGCAGAGATATGAACATTGCTCTAATGGAGTGCTACTATCTGAGTAAACCAGTTGATGAAAGTGGCAGACCAGTCAGAGGATACAGACAGAGAATTCATGCTGTCTGGAAGGAAAGAACTTTACCAAGGATAACAGAGCAGAGACTATGTGATCAGGCTAGGGCGATCAGAAACAATAAGTGGTTTACTTTCGTCGAGTTGGATGAAATCAGGAGAAGAATGACTACAGCAGATGAAGAAATAGAGGAAGAGGGTGACAGGTGTATAGACACAGGACCCGAACAGGTTGATGAAATAAATGGAGATGTAAATGTGCAGATTACAGACAATGATACGAGAAATGATGAGGAGAGGCTTATGATTACTTTCATATTGGAAATTATGACAAGCGGACAGGTGGGTAATGGTGCTGGTTTTAAGGGAGTTGACAGGAAAGTGCTGGCAGAGTGGACAAAGAAGGTGAATACAGTAGTGTCAGAGATACAAACTACCAATATATTACTGACACCACTCAAGAAAATTAAGGCATGTTGAGTCTTCTTTCAAATTCCTCTAAATGGATAGGTTGGTCTAAATTTTGAGGATTAAGACATCCAACAGTATAACCTGAACAAATTATTTAACTTAAAAAAATACGTAATAGTGTTTCACACGATATACAAATTAGGTCACGTGACCTAATACGACCACTTAACATGAAAAGAACTTCATTGAGAAATGGCACTTGTTTTTAGCAAGGGTCATTTAAATATATTGCTACGAAATATCTCCTTGAGTAAACGGCAAAACATCTGTGCCCGAGCTTTGTTCAATATTTCATTGACAGAGTAAATACACGGCATTTTTAACTAGTACCCAGTCCCCTTGTTAAACAAATTTCACACTTCTTACTGGTTTAGAACATTTTCCTAAAAGGCCCAGCCACAGAAATGAAATCTCTACTACAGTGAACAGTATAACACCAATCGCAGCCTCAAGAAAGCAATTAAAAGTGGTGCCATTTTGTCAACTACAATTTTGGGCTAAAAATAGCTTTAATAGGTCACGTGACAATACATGACGTCAAATAACATTGAAAGTTATTGAACTTATGACGAGGAGCAAATTGATTAATGCTACTGCGATCTACATAGCAAGACAAGTTGGGCTCAAAATGGCTGGTTGCGAGGGAAAAGGAAGCAAAGAGCCTCGGAGAGAAAGGAGAATCAAAGACTCTATTGCAGAGTTACGGAGGCACGTTAACATCCTAGAAAGATCTAAACAAGGGAGACTTAAAAGAAAGGGAAAATACACGAAGTTGGAAAGGAAGTATAACATCAAAACAGAAAGAAGAAAAGGTTGTAATTGAAGAACTTAAGCAAAGACTGCAGGCGAAATCTGCAGAGTTAAAAAGGTATGAACAAAGGATTCATCGATATCAAGTAAACAGATTGTTCCAGCAAGACCAAAAGAGGGTGTATCAGCAAATGAATGAAACATCTAGCGGTTATGAAGCTAGACCTGATGCTGAAGAAAGCCAACAGTTTTGGAACAACATATGGGGTAAGGACGTTTTACACAATGAAAATGCAGAATGGTTAAAAGAGTTGAAAAAGGAAACAGTATAAGCTAGACAGGAGGAAAATCCCCAATTGGAAGGCACTTGGTACGTTGATAAGCATTCAGTAATTTCGTATTAATTGAACATCTCTATCAAATTGTTCACTTTTTCGCACTTGATATATGCTGTAAAGCCCAGGCCAAACGGTCTCGCAAGTTGTCGCAAGTAGCCGCAAGCTGAACTTGCGGAGAGACTTGACTTGGGTAGCCAAACGGTCTCGCAAGTAAACGAAAGTCGCAAAAAAAAAGAAAAACATTTTAATGACCACTAGGTTGCTGTAACATCGAATAGATGTCACTTATACTTGCGTTGACTTGACTTGGGTGGCTACACGGTGAAAAGCTTGTGTCGACTTGCATGAAATATTGATCTCGACCAAAATGAGCGCAAGTCCTCGCAAACCAACGGAAGTGCAAGCCATGGCCAAACGGAGTAGCAAGTAGACCCAAGTTTTCAACTTGCGTCTACTTGCGAGTCCGTTTTGCCTGGGCTTAAACCTATACATTTTGCTCAAAAGTTGCAGTCAGAAAGCCAAAACTTGCATGATGTTGATGGAAGTGCAAAAAGTTGCTCAAAAGTTGCCGAGAACAATTGGGACAGGCCTACTTGCAGCTCACCAATACAGGTCGCTTAACAGGTTGCCGGCGTTAATGGAAGGAACGAGTAGCTCAAACTTTGTGGAAGAAGTGTATTCTTTTGAGAAACCGTTTTCTGTTTTGTAGATGCGTCTTTTTACTAAAGTGGATGCGTATTTTCAAGTGGAGAAAGCTTTACAACATGGGTGAAACTTGCATTTTTCTCTCGACTAGACATAAATAACAAGCATCTCTACTGGTTTTGGACGCAAAGAAGTAGCTAGTCGAATTGTTTGTGTTATTGTTTTGCTTGCAAGCAAACGGGTGTTTTTACTCTGCTTGTCTGACTGTTTTTCGACGTCGGAGTTTCAACAGTCTTGAGAAACGTTTGACTTATGTTATTAACACGTAATCGCAATGAGTCCTCGTAAAATTAAGGTTTAGTTCACTTGTGTTTTGCCCGAAGAGGGCAATTTAAGCAACTTTTGAAAACACAAGTGACATTTTAAATCCTAATGTTTACTCGGCCCTCATGCGATTACCTATCCAAGCTATCAGGTTTGTTTTCCTTTTTCTCTTTTCTAGGACATTTAAGCTTAATATGTCAAAATTGGTTAGCCATTTTTTTTTAAACTTACCCACGAAATATATTTCTTAAGCCCCGGCTAAAAGATCAAACATTTTCATCCAAGATCGTGTTTGTCAAACAAAACGTTGGGACCTTAAAAGCACAAACAATGTTTGACTAAACACCGGACAAAGTGAGTCCACAGAACGATTTTTGCGTATTATTGCTAAAAATTTCGACGTTGTGTGGTTCATTTCCATGATTGCTTTTTACCGGCTGTGTACGGTTTGTTTGTTTGGGGTGGTTATTAAAACAATCTAGATCAAACATGGAAAGACTTTTAAATGCACAATCGAGAGAGGCGGCTAAATGGTTAAACATGCTCGTCCAACACGATGTTGGATGAAAATGTTTGATCGTTTTTTGTTGTCAAATTTGTTTTCGAGTCCCCTGTTGTTTTCTTGTAATGTTTTAATGCTTTGATATTTTTGAGCCGGGGTCAATTCCTGCTCACTGCTCTAAACAAAAAATATTGTCGCAAGGAAAGCCATGCGAAGTTGCTCAATGCCAGTAAAAAAAGGCTAGACTAAATCTCTATATTACCCCTTTTTTATTCGTCGTCGTTGCCATCACTTATATACCTAGTGCCCTCATGTTCCGCTTATTATCGATTGCGCTATCAAAACAGATGCTTTGCCAGAGAATTTCGTGTTAGTTACGGAAAGTGAGTCACGCATCGTCTCTTTAAACGTTCAACAGAATTTGTTTAGGGTCAGAGTCACGAATCGTAAAAGTTCGCTGGGCAGAGAATACGTTGTCATATGTGAATAACACTAAAAAGTTCAGCCCACGGCCGGCTAGCTATCAACGTTTTCAGATGGGTTTTCCGAGTCGTTTAGCATATCTTCATGAAAATGTCGTAGTTAAGGCTAGACAAATTCTTTGAATTAGTCGAACAAATCGGAGTGCCAGTCATTTGGCTTTTTGACAGGCTTGACCGGCAGTCGGCCTTCGCTTGGCCTTCGCTATCAAGTGAACATATATCCCTGTTAAATTACAAACTAGTTTTTGTAAGGGAGAATGAATGTATGAAAGTCAGATATTTGAACTGTGGATTAAAGAATGAAGGTGTGAATGATCATCGTGGTTATGAACACTACTTTTAATTAGGACCCCCCCCCAACCCCAACCCAATTTCAGCCTTGGACGGGATTCGAGCCCATAATAATAATAATAATAATAATAATAATAATAATAATAATAATAACAATAATAATAATAATAATAATAATAATAATAACAATAGTGCTGAAATCTAACCAGTTTTGCAAGTAATCACAGGAGAAGAGTTGAATAGGGGAGCCAACACCGCCCCTGATGTACGACTGGATATAGTTGCTAGGGGATTCTGGGAGAGGCAGAGGTCGCCCTTTTTTGATGTGAGAGTTTGCCATCCAAATGCAACCTCCTATAGAGATATGGTTCCGGACCAGATATTCAGGCAGCACGAAACAGAGAAGAAGCGCCAGTACGCTAGCCGAGTGCTAGAAGAAGAGCAAGCTACAATTACGCCATTAGTTTTTAGAACGACAGGTGGAATGGCGTTGGAATGTGAACGATACCATAGTAGACTTGATGAGCTAGTTGCTACAAAGAAGGGCGAAAGCCATGCGACTACCATGTCATGGATCAGGGCAAAAGTGTCCTTTGCGCTGCTGAGATCAGCCTTACTTTGCTTAAACGGCTCGCGATTTTCCAGGAGAGTTCATCTATAGGTGACGGACATTGACTTGCATATTGAAAAAGGGCATGCAAATATTTATTAAGGAAATTGAGAACGGTATTTCTGGGGAACTCTAGCCAAAGCCAGGAATACTGAGCAAAGAAGTGTTTAGCAATTTTGTAGTCGACATTATATATTTTATTACCTAATACGATGTTTTTGGACTTTTTATAAAGGGAGTTCTTTTTAGCCTAGTTTTTAACACATTTTTGGTAGCTTTTTTTTTTTTTAAATAAAACCGATTAATACAGCTTTCCCATAGTTTTTAACTTAAAAATTTTGCAATTATTTATTGTTTTGTAAATATTGGATGAATTGTTAAATAATAACAATAATAATAATAATATATAATTAATATATATAATTATATATATAATTATAATAATAATAATACTTTTTGTTTATTTATTATATGTTATATATTATACTAGCTACAGAGTTGTTAGCCTAAGGGCCTCCTGGCTTACGTCCGACGCCCCAGGTTGGCTGGATAGGGATCCATATAGCCTCCATACGTTCTCACTGTCATCATCATCATCATCATCATCATCATAAAGGAGAAGGACGCTTAGCGAATTTCATGTTTCTGTTTAAAGTCATTGCTTGATCGCAGAGGGAGCGGCCATAAATGTGATAATCTGGATCACGATAAATCTAAT
>JAEMWC010000784.1:57500-62500 GCA_016490735.1 Pachyseris speciosa
CCGGACATAGATCTAATACAAAAAAAAAAAAAAAAAAGAAGAAAATTGTAATTTAATTTTGTCGGATGGGATTTCATTTTAATTTTCTATTACAATATCTTTTGTGTACCGTGCAGACTATTAGAAATTTCATCATAACGCAGGATTCTTTCCTTTTGTCGGTGTTTCAATGTTTTCTTTTAATTCTGGGCGTAAAAGTTACTGATCTTGCTACTGAGCAACAAACATAAGCTCATATATTTAAACTAGCTATACCCTGAATTTCAGATCTATTAATTTTTTTAGACCCAGGCAACTTACAAACGAAGCATTCTGCCAAAACCCGCCGAAAAAGTGTCAGATGTGAGAACTGGTCCAATCGCCTCATTTCCATCAGTGGCCCTGAAAAAAAAAAAAAATGGACAAGACATGACATATCAGCAACATAACGTATTTAGACCAATTTTCAACCCTGTTCAGCCTGAATGCTGAAATGCTTAATCTAATCTCCGACAAATACCACGCAGTCCAGTCCTAAAATATAAGCCACAAGAGATTTATTTTTGGACATGGAAAAAGTTGCACAAAAGATTTGGCACATGAAAAATTATCCGAAATTATTCAATTATAAGACCTTACTATTAATCTATGAGAATAAATGAAAAATGAACACTTACAAGAACTGAAGTCGTTTTAATCCTTTGAGAATGAATTTCAAGTCACCAGATGAAATTAAGTTGTTTTGGAGATCACTGAAATACAAAGCCCGATTTTAGTATTATGTCATGCATCTCAATATCATGTGCTCTCGCAGACATTGTCAGTAAAAGCATAAAGCACCGTATCAAGATGCTATATACCGTAACCGACTCTATGTATCTAGTTGTGGTACGAAAGTGGGCATGCATATATCCTACTATGCTGTTTTGTTTCGAACTCGCTTTTGGTCGACGATCTCAACTACCCGTGGAACAAAATTCATGTTGTTCTGCAGAAAAAAGTTGAAACAAATATTACATTTTGCAAAAAGTTCTTACTGTGAGCCCTAAATAAGACTTCAGTAACAAGCTAAAATCTGAGTTTCTCCATGTGGTAGTGCAATAATGCATGTCAAGGGATATTGAGACCTAATAAGCACGTCATGAAATTTCGTTTCCCTTTTTGATTTTGCTTAAAACTTACAGCCTGATCAGTCCCTCAGGTAGATAAAAACCTCCTTTGATGAAGTTGTCTCGAAGATTGCTACAATTGAAAATAAAAGGAAACAGTTTGTGATCAATGTCAACCGACACTATAATTCTACAAGTGACGGCTGATGCCCTCAAAACACCTAGAAAGAATTCTATTTTCTTTGTGGAAGCATTAAACCAGCCAACCAACCAACCAACTGAATCAAAAAAAGAACGAACAATGGAATGAAAGCAGGAACAAACGAAAGAAAAAGCAAATTAACAATCGGGCAGAGGTAAACACACAGACAGATACGCAAACCAACCAATAAACAAAAGAACAAACAAAGAAATAAGGAAGCAATTAAAATTTACCCATTAAATTATTTTGTGGGGTCTTTCGGTGTAGTTGCGGTGACAGAAAACAAAGGTAGGCAAACTTTGAGTAGACCGGGGCCAATTCTCAAAAGTTCCGGTAACTTAACGGTCACGAAACCATATTTTGAAATTAAAATCTCAAGAAAATTAATATAGGGTGTGTTCTGACCTCTAATTCAGTGTGTTTCTTAAGCTGATAACTTTTATCTAATGTATAATTTTCAAAACTTTTGAAACTCCCATCCGGAATGGAAAACAAAACAGCTTAACGGGCCCGGTAATTACCGGGGGCTTCGAGAAACAGGCCCCAGGTTCAGATTTATATGACGAAATATAAAGTAAACGTATATTCATTTGCTCTGTATGTCGACAATTGTCAGCCTGTTTACAAGATGCTGTCAGTGACAGCGAGGTTAATGTGACCACCATGTGTGCTCGGCACTGTTTGATCAGAACACGTTTCCAAAGTTTCCTGCAATCTTTGAACGTCAGTACGAAACCATGGCAGTGAGTAACACTTTAACTTAGTGGACATTGCGAAAGTCTCTCGACTTAATCCCGAAACGGCGCACGGAAATGAAATTATGGACGACTGATACTTACACAGCTATGAGTGAGGTTAGACTTCGGAAGGTGTTCCGAGGAATGTGCGTAATACGATTCCACGAGAGGTCTCTGGATTAGTGGAGAAATACTTATAGGTCAATAATTTAAGTATTGCACAAAATGTTATTGTATGTGTGTAGGCTGGATGGAAATGTAATAGCTTCGACGTTATAAGAAATTGCAATAGGTAGTTTATGGACGTCACCTTTTGAAATTTACGATAAGTGGAACAAATATTTCTAAAAAAATTACTCAATCATATCCAAAAAATTTTTGATTCTATTTTATTACAAAGTTTGTTTAGCAATTAAAGCAGCAACAGAAAATTCCTTTTGCTTTGTAGGTAGTTAAGTATGATCCTTATGTAGTCCCCAAGGTTTCCTTTATTGGATTTTAGCCGATATTGCGCGCCCTTCAGCTAAAAATCAGCACACTGGAAATTTTCTGTCATTCTTCGAGAAAGTATTGTGGCAAAACATTTTTGCTTCCTAAATTTTCTATTGATATGCAATTGAAGATCATTTTATTACCGAGAGGATGGAATTTCTCCGATGATATATTATGCCATAGGAATAGTATGCTATATCACTGGAACGAAATAGATTTGCACTGTCTCTGGCACTTACATTTTCTTTAATAAAAGAAGGTTTGCAAAGGAGTCTTCGTGGACAGATTCTATTGAATTCCCCGCAAGATTTCTAAAAGAAGAAGTATAAAGCTATTGTCGTTATTATATGTGAATAACTTGAGGTGAATTCAATAACTTTAAACTATCTTAAGCAACATACAGTATCACAGTGCTTGGTGGTATCCCTGTTGGTACTTGATCAATGTGGACGCATGTAACGTTAAGCTTCGACGTCTTTCCAAATGGTTTACAGGTACACTTTGTCGGGCACTGTACACTATCACAGGACATTAGGAGCCATAGCATCATGGCTGCAAGCATCAGATGCACACGCATCGTTCCTCGACTCGACCCTGTTTAAAAGATCACAAACTTGCTTCAAACGAATTTTCATTTGACTAACAACGATTAACCCGACATGTCTTGAAGATAAAACGTTTTTTTCTGGGATGTGAACTAGTCAATGAAAATTTATATTTTTCTCTTAAAATCGATACATTTCCTCAAGCCTTTCTCCATTTTTAGTTTTCTTTTAGTGGACATAAAACTGATAATATTCATTTCAAAACGGATTCGTGACATTCGTAAGACATGATATTCTTTTGCCCACCATTGGGACATGTTTTGTCTTTGAGGAAATCACCCAAATGTATAAAACTGGAATTCTCACAGATGGCGATGTTCACCTCACTCACCGCTTAAAGGGGCTGTGGAAGAAACTGACAAACGCACTAACAAATCATGCAAACACTGAAATACTTAAATCGCGCTAACTAATATAATTTACTATCGGATTGACGTCAATAGCCTTAACCAGATGTTTTTCACTCTTGAACTGGTCCGTAAGGTAAATAGAAAGTAAAGTAGAAAGTGCGGGTGAGTTCAAAACATTCGTAATTAGATAACCTAAAAAATTAGCAAATTAACACCTAGGAACAGGAAATCTAGGTCAGTAAAACCTTGGATACCAGCATATTTCGGTTTTTCTACAGCATATGCCCATATGTTAAAACAATAATAAAATAGTTCTTCCCGAATTTTTCGAAATAAAGTTATAAAGTGAGGCTATATTTACTGTAGGACCTATGTCGACTTAATAATAATAATCATCATAATAATAATCATAATAATCTCCTTGTGTTTATCTTAGCATAATGATCAACTGAAAAGGTTTGAAAGTAGCGTCAAGCCTCACATAACTGAGCTCACAGAAACGTTTCCTCTGTTATGGGAGGTACAGCTCATATGCCTCGTAAAAGATTTTGCTCCAAGCAATAGTCGTATCCATATCTGTATAGAGTGAAATGACAAAAGTGCTTGCTAATGAATTCGTAAAGTACTGTAGATAGTTTCTTCCTAATCATAATAATAATAATATTTAATAATGATAATGATAATAATAATAATAATAATAATAGTTTATTGTGCAAGTTTTTTCAGTTGCGTACCTAACGGAAGTTTGCTTCGATTGGTTTGATGAAGATGATGATGATGATGATAGAGAGATAGACAAAAAGACACACAGATAGATAGATAGATAGATGGATAGATAGATAGATAGATAGATAGATAGGTAGGTAGGTAGGTAGGTAGTTAGGTAGGTAGATAGATAGATAAATAGATAGATAGGCATGGGTCGCACTTGGTAAATTTTTGTTTCCTTGCGGTAGAAATCTGTCATCCCAGGACATGGCCCAGTGCGACCCCAAGTTGAAAACGTTGAAAATCGGCAAAAACATCAAAGACGCCGTAGTGCTTGGGTGGGGCAGGCAGATTTTGGAAAACTCGAGCTAAACAATAGGAATCACAGCGAGAACTGTTAACGCTTGTCATTGAAACGTGATGAATTCGAAACACGATCGATTTGAACACAACGTGGGAATTTTCAGATCTTCGCACTTTCGTTATGAACTGACGAGGCTATTACTATCCTTCACCATTTTCAACTTTCTACACGCCTGCAAAATACAGGGAATTGATCCGGCATAGGGTGATCGAGATATTCTTCGTGAACGTCGATTTCTTCCTTTTATCATGGTGGCAATCTAAATCACCTGACGTTCGTTTTTCCTACATCACAGGAAACGTAATGAGAACTAATGGTTATCAGCACTGCTTCAACGGGTCGCATATTTATTTCGCTTTACATAATCGCGCTAAACACGCCGATTAACATAAGCTTTTCTTATCTCTGGTATGTGGTCTATTTCGGAGCTTGAGATACTAAGATAATAAAGGTA
>JAEMWC010000784.1:67500-95000 GCA_016490735.1 Pachyseris speciosa
TCTGAAGGAGCCTCTCAAGTTGTGAAGAAAATAAGTGGCAAAGGAACGCGGACCGGTGGTTTCCTGATTCCACAAGATACAATTAAACAACTCATCGCACACAAAAAACTTTTAACAAAGAAACAAAAGGAGCAAATTTTGGGAGCCCTTCGGAGTGGTGGGCAATTAGTTTTCAAACCAACTGCAAAACAGAGTGGCGGTTTCCTCGGAACCCTTCTTGCTTCAATTGGTGTTCCTCTACTATTAGATGCTCTCACTGGTAAGGGAGTTGGTAAAGGATTAGAGGTTGACAGGACAGGACCTGGAAGATCGATAAACTGACTTACTGAGTATTTTGACCCTTTCGGTTCGGACATGACTATAGAGGTGATGATATATTCGAAAACCTCCTCAAAGGATATTTATCACTCTAGAGATGAGATTCAAGAACGTGATTCTGTTTTATGTGGATATTGGTGTTTGTAAAACAATTACTTGATCTTTGTAAAACCTGTGATCTAAGGATTCTAAACGGCCGATCCAGGGGAGATACCCTAGGAAAATTCACATTTCACTCTATTAATGGAATAAGTACTGTAGATTATATTATCGTTAGCCATGACCTGTTAACTTCGGTTCAAGGTTTCGCCGTAAAGCAACCAAACATATTTTCAGATCACTCTCAAATTGTCTGCTGGATCAAAACTGGTACAGACCTCTCAAATAATAATAACAGTTTTCAAGAGAAAAACAACGTTAAGCTTCCACAACAGTATGTCTGGGACGAAACGTCTGCAGCAAAATTCAAAGCTGCCTTTCGTTCCAACGATATTCTGTCTTTATTACATCTCTTCGAAGGTACAAACTTCGATTTAAGTAGTACAGATGTTGAAAATGCTACCAATCAATTCACAAACATTATGACTGAGGCAGCAAAACGTTCACTCAAATTAAGTAGCCAAAAGAAATCTAAAACTGAGAAAACCAATTACTAAAAAGTGGTTTGATTATGATTGGAAAACTTTAAGATCTTCACTTAAAAAGTTATCTAACAAAAATCACCGCAATCCTCTGGATACCGAACTCAGAAAAGAATGTCATGTTCAAAATAAAACCTTAAAAAAACTTATAAAACAAAAAAAAAAAACAACAATTTGTTGACTCTAAAATAAATGAGCTGATTAGTAACGAAAATAACCGCAAATTTTGGGATACTCTAAAGTCAAAGAACGAAAACAACTTCTCTTATAATAATAACGAAAACCCGACCAATAAACTTTATGATCATTTTAAAACGCTACTTTCAGCACCTGATCCTAATACATTATCGGCATTTCAAATACACATGTTAAACGATAAAAAACGTTTGGAGGACAGCAACCATTTACAATCGGAATTAGACAACCCAATATCCATTGAAGAGATTGATAAAGCAATTAAAAAACTAAAAAACAAGAAGGCCGCTGGACTTGATGGAATACGCAATGAAATGATTAAAACAAGCTCAAGTTTTATAAAATATCCACTTGAGAAACTTTTTAATCTGATTCTACAATCTGGAACATTTCCTACGTCATGGAGTAATGGAATAATCACTGCCTTGCATAAATCTGGAAACAAAGATGACCCTTCAAATTATAGAAGACAGCTACCAATGCAGTGCATTGGTAGCTGTCTTGGCAAAGTCTTTTGCTCTGGTACTTTGGAATGTATTACCGTGTGAGATTCGTTCAATTACAGATCTGGGGATTTTTAAGTGCCATCTGAAAACGCACCTCTATAAATACAAGGAAGCTTTTTATTAATTAATTTTTTATTTTTATTACGACGATTACTAGTATCTTAACATTGTATATTTCAATTTTATCATAGTATATATAATTTTATCATAGTTAATATTTTTAATAATTATTATTTAGATGCCCTGTATAGAAATCATGTAATGTGCGCTTGATCATTTCATGGAAAGCGCGCAATATAAGAATTAAATGATGATGATGATTATTATTATTATTATTATTATTATTATTATTATTATCATTACTATTATTAAAATATTTTATCGCAGCTTTTTATCGTTAAATTCCTGTAAAGTACCTACCTTGCTAAACATCGTTCAAGTTGAATTGAATGTATTTGTTGTGTTTTAGAGTTTCCTTTTTTCCTAACATTCGCGTTTCGTTTTCATCTTCAAGGCGTTTGTCGTGTTTTTTAGCCATGTATTCAGCGGTCGATTGTGATTAATAAATAAATGGAAAGTTTAAAAAGTTGAAATTGAATAGATTTGAGACTTAAATAAAGTGATTGTTATTATTATTATTATTATTATTATTATTATTATTATTATTATTATTATTACTAAAAAAGCTTTACTGTACATCTATCCATTCTTACACTGAAATTTAGATTTGGGGTTATTTTGGCCTAGAAAATCGGATGTAAAATTTAGCCATGTCTTTATCAGATATAGAGACACTCACTAAAAATTTATTTCTTTTATATTTCCTTCATGAATTATTCATAAGGTTTTTAAAAGAAATCGTTCAAATTGTATCAAGTATATGATGGAATTGTTATGTTTTGGTGTTTCCTCTTTTCTAAGCGATTCGCGTTTCGTTTTCATCTTCAAGGCGTTTGTCTTGTTTTTAGCCTTGCATTTAAAGTTCTTTCGTGGTTAATAAATAAATGAACAGTTTGGAAAGTTGAAATCAAATAAATGAACACTTTGAAAAATCTAGATAATGCTATTGTAGCCAGAAACAGAAACACAAAAAAGAAACCTAATCCAAGATACCCGAAGACCCAGAGACCCATAGTCCCAGAGAACCAGGAACCCAGAGACCCTGAGACCCACAAACCCAAAGACCCAGAGACCTAGCGATCCTGAGAACCACAGACCCAGAGACCAACAGACCGCTTGACACGTCAGTTCACTAATCTCTTTATGCTGCCCATGTTGACTTAGTTAACAACTAGTTATGTTCGTTTCACTATAGGCGACGACGCATGCAGCTACAGTGCTTTTTCTTTGAAAAGTAGATCAAGACGTACGCAAAATTGACGTTTGCAAGGTATTGCAATTGCTCCACAAAATGTCGCGCCATGTTTATTTGCTATTTCTTTCTTTCTTTTCCGCATGCAAATAAACCGTGTTATTTCGTTTTTAATGTCGTGTTTCAAAAAAGCGTATACCAAAGGATTCGCCGCAGAATTGGTAACCAGGAGTAACGTAACAACCGAGCCAACCGCCTTGTAGTTCACACCGAGAGAGACTATAAATATGGGTTATTGACCAAGCGTGAGGTCAAGATGGCGGGATATTGGCCAAGTTCTGTTTTTGCGTGTTTATGGACCGAGAAGAAGTCGAGGTCCATAAACACGCAGAAAAAGAACGAGGCCAATTTCCCGTTATCTTGACCGAATAAGCTTGGTCACTAAAGGATTTATTATATGACTCAAAGGACGCTATTAAAATTCAGTAAAACGCGGGACGAACGGGCTATCCCGAGCGGTCAAGATGGCTTCATCTTGACCTCGCGGGTAGCCAGTCACAGCAGGAGAATTGATTCATCTTGACCGCTGAAAGAGCCAGTCATATAATAATACGCACTATTAACCAGTTACTAGCAATGCAGCATCCCAAGAAAAATGCAGCAATTGCAACTATGAAGCGCGCCGTGTTGTGCTTATTACACCTATGTTCATTCTGTGGAGGGGAGGTTGGGGTTGTCGACGTGCTTTGCTGGGGCTGTAACTCCACAGAACCCAAATCTCGCTCAATACTCTCCATCGCAGCATCTCTGAGCAGCCGCGTGCGTGTTACAATCAGGGTGTGGACAACGGCGTAGAGAAGCAGTGCGCAGCAGAGTAGCCCAAAACCTGACACGCCGGTTAGGCGCAAAACTTTCGAAACCGTCTGCGATTTCGTGGCGTACATTCCCAAAGCCATTTTAAGCGAAACCGCCACAGGAACCAACCATGAAACCAAAATAATTATAGCGAGGCGTCTGGCAGTCATGGAAGTGATGGATTTGAATGGGTGGGCAATGGCGGTGTAGCGACCCCAAGTCAAGCAAAAGAGATTTGTGACCGACGAGTGAACGAGAATCCAGTAGAAAGCCACCTACACCCTCATGTTACAGGGCTTCGACTGTACGGCTGCACACGTAACTTACAGGAAAAATAAAGATGCCGACTCCGCAATCGGCAACTGCCAAGGATAAGACAAACCAGTTGGCTGGGCAATGAAGACGGCGGCTTTTGGGGATGAGAATAACAACAAAGACGTTTCCAAGTGTTGCTGAAACGGAGAGGAACCAGCCAAGGAGATCAAACCAACTTTCCATCTGAACAACGTTTTACGAGACTATTTTGAAGGTCTGTTTTACTGCGAGTGAGAATTCCTCGTCTTTGTTATCGTTGAAAGCTATTTTGTCGATGTTTGTCCTTTCCAAATGAACGAGTCAGTTTCTGCTTCCTGATTTTGATACCTTACCCAGAGCACGGCGTTCAAAAACGTGCTTTGAATTTCCAATTTGTGGCAAAAATTGCCATAATTTTATTTGTTCTTTCTTCGGTTGTCAGTTTGTGTTGTGTTGTGTTGTATTGTATTGTATTGTATTGTATTATCATGACAGGTGTTTTTCCCAATGTTAACTAAGGGTCTGTTTATATAAAGTTTTCCAGCCCGTTTAGGCGGGCTGGCCCGCTTTACCGGGCATGCTCGGCTCATGCCTCTTTTTTTTTTCATAAATTTTTGGTTGTGTTTATATGAGAGAGCGGGCCAGGCCATAATTGGGAGCCGATTTGTTTTTCAGTCTTTTGAAATTTTGTTCGTCAAAACGCTGTTAGTATCAATCAACACTGAACAACTAGATCATTGAACCTTCATGCACATGTGCATTCGACTTGTACAGGCAATGCAGTGAATGCAATTTTGGAACAACAAGTAAAATTTTCAAAGGTTAAAATTGTCTGAATCCGCAGTAAGTGTGCAATTTGTCAGTGGTCTTTGAAGATTTTAGTAGCCTCCCACGCAGTCGTTATTTCACCTCCTCCCACAAAGAAGGACTCACGAGTCCTGAATGCCTGGGAGGCTAAGATTTACAGGTGCTCATTTAT
Organism: Pachyseris speciosa; assembly: GCA_016490735.1. Lineage (NCBI taxonomy): Eukaryota > Metazoa > Cnidaria > Anthozoa > Scleractinia > Pachyseridae > Pachyseris > Pachyseris speciosa. The sequence continues at coordinate 72,601 of JAEMWC010000784.1, forward strand.
CCCAAATTGCAAAAGAACAATCATGTGATTATTTCACTTATCAACATAGATACAAAAATTTCCAACGAGCGTGTTTACGCATTGTTGTGTCTGTCTGTCTGGAGCATTGTTTTCAGACAGCCAATAATTTGCAACTTTGAGTACCTGTCAATCATTTTCAATTTCACCTTTTCAGTACTAATTTCAACTATCTACACTCATTTTCATGTTTCTACACTACATTTGCGATAAACTGACACCCTCTCTACCAATCAGACTGCAGAACAGGTAACCCATGTGACTGCAAAGCTGAATGAAGAATTCTACTGACGCGTAAAAGGCCCGGGCAAACGGCTTCAACATTTGCTTCAACCTCCGTCCAATTTTGTTGAGGAACAAGATTTCATATATCATTCACAATATCGAATTCGTTTGCCACCTCCTTTACCCCGTGTTCAAACATTTTGAATGGAAGTTGGCTCGATGCTGAATGGCTTTAAAAACTTTTAAACTTTGCGTCAACATCCATTCAACATTTCCTTTGTTATCGCGCATGTTGAACGATGTCGAAGCCGTTTGCCACCCGCTTTCAACATTGCTAGGTATGCGCGTGCGCACTAATTGGTCTCTCAAAGACGTATTCATAGTAACAACCGAGGAACTGAATATCAGGCCTCTCGTGAATCTGAACATCGTTCGACAGTGTGCAACAAAACCGAAGGGATGTTGAAGCCGTTTACCCGGCACTTTAACAGATGTCAATTACGGTAGCATTATGTGTATGAATAAAGTATAGTATCAAGTGTTTTTTTCAAATACTCATTAGTAGTATACTATGTTAATAATTAACCCCCTTTGGTGTATAGGGATAGGTATAGGTGTAGGTGTAGGTGTAGGTGTAGGTGTAGGTGTAGGTGTAGGTGTAGGTGTAGGTGTAGGTATAGGTATAGCTATAGGTAAATCATTGATATGCATAAGGGTCGAGTCTATGACGTCACCTATTGTTATAACCTAGGAGAAAAACGCGTTCCTCTGTACTAATTCGGTATAGGTAAGAGAAGATAAAAGGTAAGACAATTAATCCCTCATATAGGCCCTATCCCAATCGTAATCCCTCTTAAGTTATTTTTAGATGTCCTCCAAGATCCGGTGTTCCCAAGAGGGTTGAGTGATAGCCAATCAGATGTCGCCATTTTGACAGCTCCCACGCAATGCTTCGCGTCGTTCGCGATTTACCATCAAACAAAATGGCGGAGGATGTGGGAAAAAAGGTGTTTATACATTTTGTGGACGAACGTGACCTCAAGGAAGTGAGTGTAGCAAGAAAATGCAAATTGGAAAAGATTGATGCCTTAGAATTTGTTTTAACAGCCGTCAGTGCGGAACGTTCAAGCGGAAAGTTCCGTAAAGCTGCTCATTTCACCTTCGGGAGATTACGTAGCCTCCCACGCAGTCGTTTTTAGGGGACTCGTATTTCACCTCCTCCCCACTAATGCCTGCTTACCCGAAGCCAACATTCCTTTCCCATTGTTTGAGTCGCGGGCATCCTAGCCAATCACGATCGAGTAACTGTCTAGCGATGACAAGTAAAATTAATCCTTATACGTGCTCTCGCGAATTTGTAAATGTATCAAAGCGCTGGAGCCGATTTGATTTTTAGTAATACGATAAGTTACAAGAGACTAAAGCAAATAAGAATTTAGACGCGACCAAGTTAGAAATCTGAAGCATTTATCAGTAAATCAAACATAGAGTAAACCGACGTGAAATTATCACACATGGTACAACAACAAAGCTCGATCTATTATCGGTTTGCATTAAATCAAATGAAATTCGCCCACGCAGCGATCCCAAAACGTCCTGGGGAAGCGGTCAGAAGTTATCAAACACCGATGGCATAGACTGCGCTAACTAGTAGCTTTTTCTTCAGTTCACGAGATGCGGACGGCAAAATTATGCAGCTTATTACCTAGCAGCTCGCTCGATCCACTGCGCGCTATGGTCTACCAATGGCAAAGTTTCCTTCCTGCAAATCACTCAGACTAACCCGAAGATACGCCAATACTTCTTAAATAACTGACTTGGCCCGTCATTAAATTCACGAGAAGTGACACAACAGCTACAACATGACAAGCGGCGAGGAAATCGAAGATTGAAGGCGAAGCTTGCATGATACTGAAATAAGCGTCTTTCCGTAACTAATCGGTATATTGACGGAAATATTATCGCTATTTCCTCTCACAAATTCTTAAATTGAAGCCAGTTGATATGCATTTAAACAGGAAATTTTGAACGTAGAGCACACGGTGATCAAAGCTTGCTCAAGCTTTGTCTCCGCTATGTTGAACTATCCCGCGAAAAGCGTCCTGAGGTCAAGGTCAACCTTCCAGAATTTGGTAGGTAAAATGTGATTGGCTAAGCGGCGGGAAAGGAATGTTGGCTTCGGGTAAGCAGGCGTTAGTGAGGAGGAGGTGAAATACGAGTCCCCTAAGAACGACTGCGTGGGAGGCTAGAGATTACGAGGTCCGTGTGAATATTTTGGATTGCGCTGAACGTGGAACCCTGGACCTCAAGAATGAAGCAGCTGTAAGAGAACTAGTTTTCAAGATCTCCGTGAAAAGTCCGTACAAGATTTGTCTTACCGTTAAGTTCCTCTCTCTTTATTTCCAGCTTATCACACAATTCTTCACCTTCGTCTTCAGTACTAGTTATTAAGCTGTTTTTTTTACTTTACGCGCCTGGGTTGTCTTCTTGGAAGATGAAGCCTTTGGCTTTCGATTGCTTGCAGCTACTTTTCCTGACGTTTTCGTTTCGCTTTCTTGGTTTTCAGAGAATTCTTCAGAGCTGCATCTCCCTTCGGTATTTTCATCGTTGTTTTCATCAGCGCTATCCATTTCACAGCTGGTCGAGTCAACTCCGACTTCGTCGTCCTCGCTTGAACTTTCCGCACTGACGGCTGTTAAAACAAATCCTAAGGCACCAATCTTTTTCAATTTGCGTTTTCCTGCTACACTCACTTCCTTGAAGTCACGTTCGTCCACAAAATGTATAAACAGCTTTCTTCCCACATCCTCTGCCATTTTGTTTGATGGTAAATCGCGAACGACTCGAAGCATTGCGTGGGAGCTGTCAAAATGGGGACATCTGATTGGCTATCACTCAACCCTCTTGGGAGCACCTTATCTTGGAGGACATCTAAAAATAACTTAAGAGGGATTACGATGGGGATAGGGCCTATATGGGGGATTAATTCTCTTACCTTTTATCTTTTCTTGGTATAGGTTAATCATCACAAATAATTACCTTCCGCGTCCTTTAGGTAACAATAGACATGCCGAAACTTGCCCACTTTATTCACACCTAGATTGGATCTTAAGGTTTGTATTGTCAGTTTGAATAAAAAGCGCAGATTTTTGAAAGCGTAATCATTTCTGATGTTCCCTAGCTTTCTTTGAAAACTTTGTCCGATTTTCGAAACGTTAATTCCGTTGAAAATGGCTTTATTCACCAACATTGTTGATCTTCACGCTGCCTTGAGCGCTTGTTTAACTGTCCCCGACTAGGAGATGTTGACGGAAGCCTTTCAAATCCCAGAGAATTTTGTTCCGTTGGCGTTTCCGCGATTGACAGAATTGACTGTGAAAAATCCCGATACTATCTGACCTCTCAGCTTTGGCGATGAGAGAGAAAATACTAAACGTTCGTGGGAAAATAACTTGTTGAGAATCTAAAATGCTATTAAATTTTACCAACACGGTACTTGTCTAGTATTTGTAGGATGATTCTTAACACCAAGTGAAAAGCTTTTCTCTTACTAAACATCCCGTCCATATGTAACCTTAAAAAAAGGATATGGTTGATATAATTCTCAAAATTCAGTGCCGTCTTTCACTGTTAATTTCCGACCAGTTTTTGTAACTAGATCAAAAAAAGAAGTTGTTTTCTTTTTTTGCCTTTATCCCTGCGGTTTTCAAGGAGGCAGAATTCAAGGGGTATAAAGACTTGGAAAGTTGTTGTCAAAGGCCATGAAGAGCGACGCCTAAGAGATCAGCTGCGAGTTTTTTTTTGGTTCCGACATCTAACGCCTCTAAACGTGGATTAAACTGACGGCAAGAGCAAGATTGTTTTCCTTAAATCAAAAGTGACTTCCTACAACTCTCTGTGTCTCTTTGTTGAAATAGCCCAATTAAAAAGCTAATCGTATCTATAACAAAATTCTCGATCGTGATTGGTCCTCCGCGCGCCTATTTGTCACGTAATCGACGCGCGATCACGTGGGTGTCCAATTACAGGTATCCAATTTGAACTTTTTGTAATTGGACACCTGTAATTGGATACCCACGTGATTTTTACGTCAATTACGCGCGCTTTAATGGCTTCCTTTGCAAACGTTTCCTGCAGTTTTCAAAACATATGGAAAGCGCTACAGACGTTTTCGCTCAAAAGACCTTCCAAAAGAAATTTTTAATTCCGAAATTTGTTATAGATACGATTAATTAGTAATTGGACCTCGAAATTTGTTATAGATACGATTAATTAGTAATTGGACCTCGTGTCGTACAATTCAGGGAGTAATCGCGCTCGTATTTTCAAATCAGCCTCGCGCTTCGCGCTCGGCTGATTTTGAAATTACTCGCGCGATTACTCCCTGAATTGTACTCCACTCGGTCCAATTACTATTACTAATCATAAAAATTACAATTCCCTCGATTGTGATTGGTTGAAAAAACTCCCATTTTCCACTAATTCACGTGCCAAGTTGTTATCTGACAGTTTGTTATTGGACAGTTTGTTATCGGACAGTTCAATAAGCCAATCACATTCAAAGTAGTATTTTAAATCAACCAATCACATTCAAAGTTGTAGTTTCAATCAACCAATCACAACCTTGGTTTCAATCACCATACATTTTGATTGTAGTCAATTTCAAAGCGAGATTAAACAATTTACGCTTCCTTTGTCAGTTTTTAAACCAAAATTTCCCTCCCTTTTATAACTTGGCTCTTCTTCTTTTCTCGGAAATTGTAATTTTTATGATTAAATGGTAATATGACTTCGTGTCGTCCAATTCGGTCTGTAATCATACTCGTAATAAACAAATCGGACTCCCGCTGCGCGGTCGTCCGATTTTGTTATCACTCGTATGATTACAGACCGAATTGGACTCCACTCAGTGCTATTACCATTACTTATTGGTTTTACCGAAAGTTTTCAATGTGGGTCCTAAGGGAATTCGAAGACAACGTCTATGACATTTATGACCACCCGTCGTCCTCCACCAGCCCTACCCCTAACCCAAAAGCTGACTCTAAAACAAAGAGTCTCTGTCTATAATAATTACAATAGTAATTTCCTTTATTTTCCGAGGGCTCGCACCGAAGCCGCGAAACGCCCTTTTTATGGTAGTGGTGGTGTAATTTTTAATGGTGGTAAAGCATTTATATACCGCTCATATCACTTAGTCTCATGGCGGTTTACAACACTGGCCGGGGGACTTGACCAGACTGCTTGTGCAGTTTACAACGTAAACGAAGTAAGTAAACGTAAATGTAAGTCAACGTAAATGAAGCAAGTAATGAGTGCCCCGTAATGTAGATATCTAGAACAGACACTAGGGATGGTCACAGCCAGAGTTTTGTTACGTCCCTAGCGGTTCTTTTACGTCCCACAGAATCAGATTAAGTGAAAGTACTGTGAAGCGGGGCCTACGGCCTACCCTGAGTGTTGGTCCGGCCGGGGTTAGAACCCGCGACCTCCCGCATGGTAAGTCCCGTGCTCTACCACTGAGCTAACCGGTCTGCGGTATAATAGATTGTCAAACTAATTTTACTCTATTTGCTATTTAAGTTTTTTTTTTTTTATGTAGGCTCAGTTGTCACGTACAATACGTTGGCTAATCATAAATTAAATTATTCCTTTTCAGTTCATATCCTGTATTAAGAAACAATGGCTGCATCGAGGAAGTCGAGAGGGAAGCTCTTGGGAACAAGATGTCACGTTTTTCTCTCTCTGAGAAGACAACTTTAGCCGCCACTCGGTATGATCTTTCTGATTCAGAACTGAAAAACCTACTGTAAAACAACAAGTCAACAACAACAAAAACAAAAACAAACACACAAACAAACAAAAAATCAGAAAAAGAATATAGAAAAAATTAGCGCTCAATTATACCGCTTCCGGAGAAAGCGAATCATTATTTCTAGTATTACCACAACTCGTACTTTACTAACTCCAGTCATTGCGACTACTGACTAGATAATCCGTGGACCTGACTTACGCTTCACAGAGAGTGATACTGCAGAGCATCTGCCCAAGCAAGAATGAAAAGGAAATCATCTTGAAGAAGAAGCATGTGCTTCATGGTTTACTTTTAAGTACCGAAAGGGCAAACGCCTTTGGCGAACTGAAAAAACCTAAGTAATATCCATTCGTATCAACTTTTCAGAAAATATAATGAGGCAAACTATGTCCATTCAACTACGACAAGTTGAACTGTATGGATTTGTAAATTCACTCATAATCAATGTTTCTTTGCACTCCTCTATTGCAAACAAACCAGGTTATCTCTTTTTTAATGACACGTTTCAGAAAAGGGTAAACCAACGGATTCGCCGCCGAATTAGAAACTAGGAGTAACGTAACAACCCAGCCGGCCCAGCCAGCTATGTCAGACGCATCGCTAGCGAATGTAAAATGTATTATCAAATAGCAGGGTGTCACGTGAGTTTAACGTGGAAAAAATGTCAGTGGCCAAAAAATAGGAAACAAATGGGAAATTTCAACCCAAGATAGCCTTAAAAATAGAAAACTTTGTTTTGGTTCTATCCTCTTAATGTTTCTAACAGCAACTCTGTTCCACAACCCATGCTTTAATATTTAAAAGATGTATTCACACAAATCAGTCAGCATTACCATATAAGGAGAAGCAAGTGTTGGCACTTAATATGTAATCAAGCACAACTCATCCTAAAACAATTACTAGATTTCAACTCTCGTCACATATTTCACAAACTGATGCAACTGATTTTAGTCACAATGCCTTTAAAACTGTGAGAAGAATGAACCGCAGCAACTTTTTTAAAGTAATGTCAAAGTTCATTGTCTCCAATAGAATGCCTTCCATGCAATAAAAACCAGAATCTTTTGAACAAGCAAAAAGTATATATAATGCAGCTGATTGGGAAAACGTAGGATTGTTCTTTTGGAGGGCAAAATTTGGAATGGCCTTTTCTAACAACGTGTGCTGCTTGTCAGTCAACAGTTTTCTTTGCCAAGGTTTCCATTGCTTGGTCTCGCTTGCATGGTTTTAGCAGTGTCAAGTATCATTGTGGCTACGTTAACATTTTGTTTGTTGACAGCTGTTGCTGAAAGAGCATCATGCAGTTTTGATGTTGCATCGCTCAGTAATTCATCAGCTACTTTCAAGTCTGCTTTGACCATTTCTTCCTCTGCCATCAGAGTGTCCTCCCTGTCTTACAAGGATTGTTTGAATTTAGCCAACTCCTGCCGAGCTTTCTGTGTTTCTCTCTGCATCCTTGTTCTGACGTTCAGCTTCCTCTCTTCTTCTGGTTTTTCTGTCCTTAGGTGTGCCTGATACACAGTGTGAGCTGATCTTACAGATTGCTTTAGCTCTGTTGTGATTCCAATGTTCTCGGGTTGACCATTCACTGGATCATAAAACCTGACTGCTTCCTTTACAGTACACAGACCTACAGTCTGTGTACTGTAAAGGAAGCAGTCAGGTTTTATGATCCAGTGAATGGTCAACCCGAGAACATTGGAATCACAACAGAGCTAAAGCAATCTGTAAGATCAGCTCACACTGTGTATCAGGCACACCTAAGGACAGAAAAACCAGAAGAAGAGAGGAAGCTGAACGTCAGAACAAGGATGCAGAGAGAAACACAGAAAGCTCGGCAGGAGTTGGCTAAATTCAAACAATCCTTGTAAGACAGGGAGGACACTCTGTATGATTGTCGCTTCTCTCAGTGCTGACCTGTCACTGGTGATGACTCGCACATTTACTGACTCTTTTCAGACTAGGCATTTGTTTGTGTCAATACAAATCCAGATTTGATCACTGAAGGCAGAGATTTTGGCTTCGTTTTTCTCGAAAAGGAAAGGCAAATTGGCGAAAAAAAAACAGCAGGCATTGTTAAGTAAGCAAATTGAAGGCGATATGCAAAAATCGGGCACTCTTGACAAAATTTTTTTTTTACCTAAATAGTCACTTAGGAGGGTTTTCCACTAGCCTCTTCAATTTCTTCCATCGATTGACTTGAGCAGAAACACAGCATTCCGGTAGTGATCAGTTCTGCTGTGTACTATCAAGTCAGATACTTCTCCATCTGCTTGTAGCAATTTCCACTCATTCAAAACAGATGAGACATTTAGCTGAGGTTGAATTTTCCTTGTAGAAGATGGAGATGGAAGGATCTGTGGATTTACGGTGCTTTTGAGGGGAATCAGGCAGCCAATGTCTCTCAAGAGCTTGTAAGCCATAAAACCATGAAGAAAGACTGGGCACAAGTTTCAGAAGAAAATTATCCAAAACTGGCCTTTTCTGCATAAAAGTTTCCGGTTTTATTGCGATTTGTCAATTTTAAGAGACAACTTTACCTCGCATATTTCAAAATGGGTCTGTTCACTGAGTACAACTCTAAAAAAAAACAAAGGATAAAAAATATTAACAGCAACATTGCAATGCAATGCTTGTCGATGATCGCACATTCATTTTCCACTATGACAATTGCAGAGTTTAATTAGTCTTGATTTCGACTGCGAGTATTCTCTAATTTCGGCGATAGATTGTAGGGCTGGAAAAACACACACGCGCACGCGAATTGGCGAGGAGACGCTTCCCTCGCGTCGCTTCTACCCGCAATTTCGTGCGCGCGTATATTCTCCCATTTCAGAATCTATAGCCGAAATTAGAGACTACTGGCAGTCTAGTATGGATTCCTTGTGTTGAATGTTAACTCCTAAATTTAAGGAGTGGCTGCTAATTAGATATCACATTTCTCGACGTTGACATGCCGGTGTTTCCTCTCAGACAGCATCACTTAGTAGCAAAGCTCCTTTTAGTGTTCTTTGGTGGTTCAGCCTAATTTAGCTTTAACTCTAACTCTTTGGTATAAAAAAATGATATAATTTCGCAAGCCCATGAAGCCTAGTAGAATTTTTTTCCAATACAATTTTATTTACAGGACAAACGCTTGCAAAGCCAAGTATAATTACTTATAAGGACATACAGGAACAAATATCACCGCGAAACAATCTCAATCAGCAAGCAAAATATTCGTTATAAGGAGAATAGGAAGCAACAACCTGAATTCAGTAAACAGCTATGGTTTGTTGATTAACAAGTGCTGTGCGGTTCTTCGGAGCTCCATATCTCTCAAATCTCGACGGTTGGCTTACGCAGGGCATAAGTAGGATAGGTTAGGTTTCCGTTGATCTGCTTGGTGAAAAATACTGAACTGCCGGTCAGTTAGTATTCTGACGATATTGATTGCCTTCCATGCAGTCATATGGTGACGAGAGAAATTATTTCCTAATTTCACCAGTATGCCATTTTATTACCTTTTAAAATCATGGGTGACAAAATAGTTGTTGTTACGCACTAGTTTGACAGTTGAGTCAATCTTCCAAACTTCGTCATGAATAAATAGAAAACGTCTCCCGTGTAAAATACGCTCTAAAATGCCTGCTCAAGGCCATTTATGTATATGACTTCGTGTTAAAGTAGTAAATTGTATAGCCAAAGCAAACTGGTCAAGATGAAAATCATAATCAAGCGAAAATCATTCAGACTCGGAAACTTAGAAAGAGCTCACAGACACATCCGGGATCTTTAAACCTGGACGTCATATTGGCACTGTGATATAGGAATCGTTTCTACAGCAATTTTCTAATTACCCATACGAAACTATAAATAACTTAAGGAGTAATTTGCCACCGAAGATATTAAAATAAAAAAATTACGGTCATGCTCTTTTACTTACTTTCGTGATATTAAATTTGTACCGCCTACAGTTTGAGTGGGAGATTGACAGCTAATCAGAATTTTTTTTACTTGACATGTGATCTTTGAACAAACATTTGCATACACCAATGTTTTTTTCGTAGAAAGAGTGAAGCAGAAACCGAGAAACGTTTAAAATGAAAACCCGCAAACTGAAATTATTTGTCGTTTTGCGTACATAAGCTTGGAACATCGACAAGGGCATGTTTTTCTTCAGGCTGGATTTCAGGCATTGAATTGATAACATTTCTCCTTTTTCCCATGAGGTGATTTGACAGTTTGGGAACGACTTCATGTTTGTTGTCTATCAAACACTCTATTAGAACTGTGTTACACTCTCTAAATCTGCCGCCATTTTGTTTTCGTTGTCTCTGGTAGGAAGTTTGCATTGCAAATTTCATCAACCTGCATTGGAAATTATGGCATGCTCTTGTTAATAAAAAGCCAGCAAAATATTGAATGTAAATCATTACAACCTAAACCCTTAGTGAAATTAGAAAAGCGCAAATGAGCCGCTGCTGTAACCTTCTATAAACCCCTTAACGTTCTAAAATACGATATAATTATATTTTTTAAATTTATAGCCAGTGCGTAAAACTGAATGAGAATACAGTTCACTATTTTGAATTTACAACAATCGTTGTCCTTACTGATTAAACTTGACACCACTCGTTTCCGGATCATACATTTTCTTTTCGAATTACTTCTTTATAGTTAGTAACTTTTTTAGAATTCCTGTTACCGGAGAGAACATCTAGTGGTTATAAGAGAAGGAAAAGTTTCCCAAGAAAATGTTGGCCGGATATTAAATATACAAAAGCTAATGTTTACTCCTAGCACGTCGATTCCGGAAGAACAAGTTCCAAGCTGATCTAATGCCGAACACCTGCATTGGCGTTAAAACTGGCTTTCAATCAGATAGAGGCTTGGATGATATTTGTTTTCTTAATTTTGCCTAAAATACAGAATAGCACGGCACTGATCACGACCGACATCTTTCTTGGTGGCAAAGATTAAATATTAACCAGTTGAGTTGATTTACTCACATCATTCGTTCACATCCTTGCCTTGCGTCGGTGCGAAACAGCCTTATTATCTCGATTTTAATGTCACGTTTTAAAAACGCGTATACAAGAGGATTCACTGCTGAATTTGTAACCAGAAGTAGCGTAACAACCAATCCAGCTTTCTTCGTCACATTAGGAGAGACACTAATGTGTATTATGAAATAGTTAACGACAACATAGCATCCCAAGAAAAATGTAACTATTGCAATAATGAAGCGCGCCGTTTTGCGTTTGTTTCGTGTACGGGAACTGATAGAGGTGGTTTCTGCGGATGTACTTTGCTGGGACTGTAACTCCATAGACTCCAGATCTCGCTTGATATTCTCCATTTCAGCATCTTGGAGTGACTGCGCGCGTGTTACAATCAGGGTGCGAACAACGGCATAGAAAAGCAGTATACAGGAGAATAGATCAAAAGCTGACACGCCGGTTAGACGCAAAACTTTCCAAGCAGTTTGCGAATTCGTGAAGTATTTTCCCAGGACCATTGTCAGCGAAATCACAGCGGGAATCAACCATGAAATCGAGATAACAATTCCGGGACGCATGGCAGTCATGGAAGTAATGTATTTAAATGGATGGACAATGGCGGTGTAGCGATCCCAAGTCAAGCAGCAGAGATTTGTGACCGACGAGTGAACGAAAAACCAGTAGAAAGCCACGTACGCGCTCATGTTACAGGGCTTCGACTGCAGGTTGCATAGATAACTCGTAGGAAAGACGACAATTCCAACTCCAAAATCAGCAACTGCCAAGGATAAGACAAACCAGTTTGACGGGTAATGGAGTCGACGATTTTTAGCGATGAGGAAAACAACAAAGCTGTTTCCAACAGCTGCGAGGACGGACAGCATCCAACCAAACAGATTAAACCAACCTTCCATCAATAACAGCGTTTCCCAAAATTTGAGCTGTCCTGCGAACGAACAGCATCTAATGTTAAACGAGCATAACTTACCTTTCAGTAGTCGTTATCGCATATAAACTGACAATTTTACCTGGCTCGTGTTTTCGTTGACGGTCTTCAAGTTTAATTCACCATTTTGTTTGGTTATCTATTGCGCTATCATGTGACTTATCGCAAGTTGACTGATCGAGAATCTTGGACTGTCTTACAACTGTTCTCTTGATAAAAAAAGGTGTTTGTTTGCAATTGCAAACATTCTTGATATACTTACCCTTAATCCTCCTCTCTGAAATTCACAACATATCTTTCTACTGTGGAGTTAAAATTAAAGTTCGCCCTGTTGTCTCTAAATAAAAACGAACATTTTAGCTAAAGTCATGCAAAAAGAGAGCGATGGAGCAGCTGTTAGAAATGCATTTCAATTTTCTGATAATTAGAAATGCGGCAGCACTCAGTCTAAATGGTCAGAGCTTTCTTTCTTTACTTTAATCGTACTATATCACTTACACTCATACGCGACCCGCTGTGGGAATAAATAGAGTTTCATTTTGAAGACGAGCAATTTTTACGCCAAATTTATTCGGGATGAAAATTATGGGCATGTTTTCTAGGAGTTGTAATATTATTTAACTTTGAGAAGCTATGAAAATAATCGTATTTTGAGACGTTATAAGAGGAAACTATCAGATAAAGATAATTGATCTTTGAATTTTGTTATGAATTTTCTCTTGTGGTCTCACTCAAGCACCAGTTTTGTTATGATAATTGGGTTGAATCTAGCTCAGGATGTAATGGGCGGCTTGTTTCAAATCAAGCAGGATCTCTGCTGGGTAATGATCATGAGAATCCAATCATTATAACCTGTCGCGAGAGGTGAAGCCGTCGTTAAATCAATACAACTCTGGACGGCTATTTTGGGCTGTTTCACGACAGCTGTGAACTCAGCTGTTCGCTCATTCCTGTTTGAGGCCCCGTCCGTTTCGAAATACTGAATGCGCGTCCACACGTAGCGTATTCGAATCATTTTTCCCCGCCCAACGCTAAAAACGCGATAGCTTTCCTTATAGAGCATGCGCAGTGCAGACAGGGACATATACTGGACTCGATTTATGACATATTCGAAAACCTCCCGTTTTTGTTCCTACACACGAATACGATAAGCCAACGTTAACAAAAATCTCCTCTGGGGACCGAAAACCTCCGTTTTTGGTCGCCGAAAATGCCGTTTACGTATGGACGAATGCGGCGAAAACGGAGAAAACAAACGCTTTAGGCTTTAATTTAACTAATTTTACTGTAAGATAGTTTTAACGTATTCAGTTAAAGTTATATCATACGTTTTAGGCTTTTAAGTAATTTAGGATTACATATTATATTACTTGCATTTTGAATTCATGAATGTAATTATATATACAAGTTCTAGATTCATATTAATGCGCATTTGATCATATTCAAATGTTAATTTGCGCCATGCAAGTAATAATAATAAATTATTTCTTTTTTAGTACATTTATTGGGTTTCACGCAGGTTCACTTGCTTAAGATAGTTGTCGTGATTATACAGGCAGAATTCGATTTCTTTCTCTGACGTACCACAAAAACCCCTCGAACTGAACTTCATTCAAGTCCGCAAAACTATCTTCAATAACATGTGTGACTTAATGAAACTGGAACGAAAGTTCACATTTAACCTGGGTTAGCTTGGTCGTGCTTGGGTAACAGGGTTACATCATGCCCAAGTACAATTAAGCTGCGCCGGGGAGCAGACCCCTTGTTATTTGGCCAATTCTACTCTTACTAAATCTTACACAGTCCAAAATGCACGGCGATAGTGTGAAACCTTAGAACAAAATTAAGATCAAATCAGAAAGTTGGCAATAACATTAAACTCTGCTTCTTCTTAAAATGTTTTAGTTTCTACGTTACGGTGGCCAAAAATTAAATATTCTTTGTTCTATAGTAAAAAATAAAAATATCACAGTAACAAAGGGAAATATTAGCATTTGTATTACAAAACGCGTTACCGTAGCACCCACCAATTCAAAGATTGAGATGAAATGTTTCAAATTAGAATTCAACTGGAGTAATATAGCACAAACTTTAAAGTCAGTTTTGAAGGTGTAGGCCGTCGATTATGGCCATTAAGACTGAGGATAGTCTACTACGCAACCGTCCTTTGCGACACATAGAACAGCTGCGAAGGAGACTTGACTGAGCAATCGATGATGCGATACAAGTATAAGGAGCTTTGCATTTAAAAATTATTCAATACGAAATCCGTTACTAACCCATCAACCAGCTGATATTAAATCTCACTTCGTATACAGCTTCAGGGTAACTGAATCAGTCATTAAATTACAGACAACAATCCGCGACGACGGAGGAAAGTACGACATATAATCGAACATCGATAATCATTAGACCGAGAAAATAGCCGATACTTGTTTCTGAAAAGCACATCGACCGCAGAGATAATCTTCAACACTGGCTATGACCAAAAGCTTCCTACCCGTTTAATAATAGCACAAAAAATTCCGCAATCGAGACAGTTCAGATTCAAAACATTTTTGAGAATCGCTCCCTGGGTTCAAATGGAAGGTTGGTTTAATCTTTTCGGCTTGTTGCTTTCTGTCCTCGCAGCAGTGGGAAACAGCTTTGTTGTTTTCCTCATTGCTAAAAGTCGCCGACTCCATTACCCATCAATCTGGTTTGTCTTATCCTTGGCAGTCGCTGATTTCGGAGTTGGAATGGTCGTCTTTCCAATTGGTTATCTATGCAACCTGCAGTCGAAATCCTGTAACATGAGAGTGTACGTGGCTTTCTACTGGTTTCTCGTTCACTTGTCAGTCACAAATCTCTGTTGCTTAACTTGGGATCGCTACACCGCCATTGTCCATCCATTTCAATACATTACTTCCATGACTGCCATGCGCCCCGGAATGGTTATTTCGATTTCCTGGTTGATTCCTATGGCGGTTTCGCTTGTAATGGTTCTGGGAATGTATACCACGAATTCGCAAACCGCTTGGAAAGTCTTTCGCCTGGGTGGAGTCGCCGCTGTTGACATACTTGGCTGTGCACTGCTTCTCTACGCCGCTGTTCGCATCCTCATTGTAACGCGTGCACAGTCACTCCAAGATGCTGCAATGGATGCTGTCAAGAGAAATCTTGAGTTTACAGAACGGCTTTTTCAACAAGATCAGTTATCTACAACAACCACGCCTGCACGACGGCGTAAAAAGCGCAAAACGGTGCGTTTCGTAATAGCATTAGTGACTTTTTTCCTGGGATGTTATGTTGTCGTTACCTATTTAATGATACGTATCACACTCTCTCGCGATGTGTCTGACAAAGTTGGCTGGGTTGTTACGTTACTCCTGATTACAAATTCGGCGGCGAATCCTTTTGTTTACGCGTTTTTAAAGCGTGACATTAAAAAGGAGATTACACGGTTGGTTTGCAGAGAAACAAGACAGAAATGTTATGGGGGGAGATCAAGAAAATCAACTGAAATGGCGAAGATTTAATCTTTGCCACCATGCAAGAGATCGCCGGCCGCTATTAATATTGTGTCGATCGTCATTTTGGAGACAAAAATGACGTCAAAATCTTACGTCAAGCTGTCAGATCCTTTCTCGAAACACTACTTTATTACTCTTCCGATGAGGGAAACAAAAGTTAGAGTAAATTTGATACGCGTTCTTGAACCTTGATTCCACATTTTCAAAATCTTCGAAAGTTTGCAGAGATGTAATTCCACCCAGGGCCATTACTGAAAGTTGTAACGTTATCAGCTTTTAGGACAGTCTTTTGAGGAGAAAAAGGTGTAATGCCCGGCGAGGTTTCAACATATTGACGTCTGGATTAGTTAACTTAATCGCAAATGAAAAATTCAGGAACTAATAGTCCAGTTTCGAGTTCGCAAAGATCGCCGAATAAACGCACTGATAACGCATTTACACAGGTTTAGCCAGCGGGAACGTGCCACAAATTTGAAAATTAAACAATAGACAGAGCTGTAAAAAGGTCATCTTCTCGCTGGGATTTGTGAATATATTCACTTCAGATGGTGGCTAACCCTGTACAAAAGTGTTTTCAGTGCTTTTATTCAGCGGTTATGGCGAACTCGAAACTGGACTATTGCGTGGTCGCTTAGTCCCCAGAATGAGAACTGAGCACAAAGTTAACGGGTGCTAACCATTTGTCACAAAAAATCCGGATGGAATGACCGATGAATAATGGTAAGCGATTTTCCGAATTTACCAACCAACTAGATGGGATTATTGGCCCTTACAATTTACTGCAAGGCGTTCCGTCATGCACACTCACTCGTTCTAGCGCAAAAGGACCTGGAAGCGTAACGATTCGCTCAAATAGTGCAATTTTCCGAAATTCGTTCCGAACGGAAAAAGAGGACTTCCTCTGGAGGTTGTCCACAATTTCCGAAAAGATTACCATTTTACTTCAAACTGAAATTTCCGGATTTTTCTGACAAATGGTAAGCACCCAATATGACTTCGGAAATCTATAAACATTGTGCAAGCAGCTCTGATTTGAATAAGATAGATATAAGCCTATTGCATTCGCTAAAATATTCAGTTGGCTTTCTGAATGACCTGAGGGGATCCTCCCGAAACCCAAAGGTTCACTCCTGGAGACTACCCTGCCTTTAACAATTCAATTTTAATTTAAAACCCGGCCTAACTGAGTTACGGCTGCATGGGATATATGGAAATCTTTTCAGCATGCCGCTAGATTCTGGGGTTTAAAGGTTGTGTCTTTATCGAAGTCCTTGTGGAATTCTGCAAATTGACAGTCCAGACAGATTTAGACATAGCTAACAGCTAATGAGGTCAAACCATATATTATTAAGCCTCCTGACACAATTTAACTGTTTTCGAAAACAGTCAACAGAATCCTTGGTTTAAAAGATTCCAATTTCTGATCTGGACTGGTGTTCGTTGCGCTGTACCAAGTCATCAAAGAATTCGAAGCCGTGAAGTTAATAAAGATCATGTCAGATCACTGAAATTTAAAATCGGTGACAAAAGTTTTGATCCAGCACTTAGCAAATCTAGGGATTTCTACGGCCTGCTTATATCTTGTAAGGCGACAGAGTCCAGAGGCTTCACAAAGTTGAAATCTAAATTTTCTATCGATGATACGGAAACAAAAAAGGCCTTCTCATTAATAAGGTCCTGTATCTGTGCTTTCAGTTCAAAATACTGGATGAAATTTTATTCACAAAATTCCCGCCTAGCTAAGATAGTTTTAATACAAAGCGATCTTTGCACTTTTTGCGATGTGGAAAACAATTGATCATTTATTCTTTTATTGTGTTCACTTACGTGCATTTTGGGAAGAGTTTCGCTATAGCCAAAGAACAAAGGAAACTCGGGTGAAAGACTATTTTAGTTGGTGTCACAGATACTAAATGTTCTCTGTTTAACTACTGAATCGTTTAATGTAAGCTACATCTATGGAACTGCCGTAGCAATAATAGCCTTCCTTTTTTCTCTAAGCTTCCTATCCTAGTTAAAAGAAAATATGAAACTGGACGTCACATTGCTGCTAAGTACAATAATAGCAAGATGCTAGGGGCTAAGTGGAAACCCGTTCTGCATTGTAATTCGCTAGATACATAGCTGTGTATTAAAAAAGTGTAAAAGTAGAGTAAGAATTGTACTCTAAGGAAGTATTGTATAGTAAGTAGTATAAGTAACGTATCGTTCCCTACAAAGCTTGTGGGCCAGATAATTTACCTGCAAGAGTGCTTAAAGAGATCTCACAATCGGCGTCTGCGTGGCTCGCCTTTATCTTTCAACAGTCATTTGATCTTGGTGTTGTACCGTCAGACTGGTCGAAAGCCCTTGTTACGGCAGTTTTCAAGAGAGAAAATAAATCAGATCCGTCTACCTATCGTCCGATTTCTCTGACTTCCATCTGCTGCAAAGTCATGGAACATATTGTTCTCAGCCACATGGCTAAACTCTTGTCCGGAACCAACATCTTGATTAACGAGCAGCATGGCTTCAGACAGCGGTTCTCTTGCGAAACACAACTGATATCAGCGTTGCATGACTGGGCAAAGTCAATCAACAGTCGTAGCCAAACTGATGTTATGCTGCTTGACTTTCCTAAAGCATTCGATTCAGTCCCTCATCAAAGACTGCTACTAAAGCTTGACTACTATGGCATTAGAGGAAACATGCTTATGTGGATCATGGTACTCAGTCCTCTTCAAAGCCAGACCTTTCTGGGGTTCCACAAGGCTCAGTTCTGGGCCCTGTCCTATTTTTGCTATATATAAACGACATCCCATCATCTGTCAAGTCAAGCCTACGTCTCTTCGCGGATGATTGCATCCTTTACAGAGAAATCCACGATGTACAAGATTGTTGGAATCTACAGGATGATCTCAAACAATTATCACTTTGGTCAAATACTTGGAAATTACACTTTAATATTAAGAAATGTTATCATCTTGGAATAACTTGCAAGAAAACCCCGATTGTATTTCAATATTCTGTGGATGGTCAGCTTATCTTCAGAGTTCCCTCAGCAAAATACCTCGGAATCACAGTGACAGAAAATCTTTGCTGGAATGAGGCAAAAAGGCAAATTCTACGCTTGGGCTGCTGCGTCGTATCCTGAGTGGATGTGACCCATGGCCAAAACTAAAAGAAACAGCATATCGCACGTTGGTACGTCCTAAGCTTGAATATGCATGTTGTGTGTGGAACCCTTTCACCAAACACAATATTTATCAACTTGAGATGGTCCAACATCGTGTAGAAAGATTTGTACTTAGCGATTACTCTCGCTTTAGTCATATCAATCCAATGATTGAACAACTTTGTTGGGATTCTCTTGAAGCTCGTCGACTCTTCTTCCAAGCTAGCATGTTCTATAAGATCCTAATGGGGCATGTTGGTATTAGCTTTCCTCCGGAGGTGCACGAAATTAAAAGAGCTAATAGGTTACCGAACAGTCGTCCTTTTCAGCAAATTAGTGTTTTAAATAATGTTTATAAGTATTCTTTTTATCCAAGGACGATAGTAACATGGAACAATCTACCCATTAATGATGATGTAAATAAAAATAATTTTAAGTGTGTTGCTCTTGCAGCCATCAAATCGTTTGAATAATGCTATTTATATGTATACATAATTGTACTATTTCCCTATTTTACCATTTTTATACTTATTTTACTTCTTTATTTATTCATAATTTTTTTATATTTAATTTTATTTGTACGCATATTTTACTTTTAAATCCTAGTAGAGTTATTGCTGTTTTAGGAGTAAACTCATTAAAGATTAAAGATTAAAGATCGTTAGTGGTATTGTAATTGTAGTGTTTGTTTTGTTTGTGTTGCAATAAAAAAAAAACTTTTTATTCCAAGTAATAGACCCTTTTAGCTAGTAGATTTTGTTTTCCCAATGACTAGACCATGTGATCTTCCCAAGGGGATTTGCCTCTTGTCTTTTCATAAATTATGCGTACATGTACATATGCAAGTGAGTAAGGCGAAATTTCAAAGAAACAGTTCCCTACGGTAATATCACATGACCTACATTGGGAATACAAAACATACAAGCTAAAAAGGTCTATTCAGCGCCAACATGGACAATGGTTTATTATGAATGAGTTGTAAATGCTAAAAATGCTCAGTTGTAAGCCATTTACCTCCCTTCAGTGACCACGATGTTTGCCATTTTGTTAATATCGACATAAGCATTTTTTTTTTTCATTTTTTAAGTTCCTATATTAAACTTTTTGATCATGCCCAATTCAAGTGATAAATTGTTTCAAATATCCATCGCCTTGGATATAAAAAGAACTCACAGTGATATCACAGAGTTAGCTTATGGTTTTGATTACCGTTCAGATCCAGGTTTTCTCTTTAGAGATAATTTTTAGTGACGGCTTGAAACTTATTACTTTACCTAACTTCAATGGCCCATGAATAGACCATTTCCGAATTACCTTTGGCCTCTTTTTCAAAGCGAGTCCAAGTGCCCATCTTTTCATATGAAAATTAGTTTCCATTCATTTGAAAATGAGTTAAATTTGCACGTGAATGGAAACTAATTTTCAGCTTCTGTTTCTGTTTATTGATATTCAAGTAAGAGTTATAAAATAAATAAAAATTATACATAAACACACATATCAACTTCCTTTGCTCGCATATAGCTTAGTTATTCGAAGCGGGCAGAGGAAAACAAACATAAGGTGATTCAGTAGGAAGAGATTAAGAAAAGGAAAGAAAAGGAAAGGAGAAGGAAGATAAATCTATATGAAAAGATGAGCACCGGGCTTTGAAAAAGAGGCCAAAGGTAATTCGGAAATGGCCTATTGAAATCTTAGTGTTGCTCCAACATATGATATATCTTATATTTCCAATCTGGTCATTATTCCCAACACCACACCCAACCGCCATCCCCACCCCCTGTCATGGCCATTCTCAGTTTTAAAAAGTCGATGTTACTATTCCTCTTGCTAGAAGGCTGTGTGTTCTTCCGGGTGTCTTTCGGCTCAGTCAATATCTTGCTATTCTTTATTTTAGGGCAAATCATTTGAGATGTGTTTTCTATAAGTTTCTATACGGAAAGAGAGCTATCGTTTTTGCCATCAGCTGTCAGACCTTCAATGAATATCAACCGCATAATCACACTGTGAGAAGGATCAGCCAGAATTCTCTCAGTAAGACAACAAAGTATTTTCTTACGCTCTTCCTTGGAAATTTTCGACTTTATTGAGCTTTAAAAGCCTTTTAAAGCTCAATACATGTAACGTACGAGAGGTTGTGAAGAAGGTGGTTTCGAACCACCCCCAACTCAAAATGGGAAACTCCCATGACTGTTGCTGCCTCAACTTGACATAGTCCTTTATTAAAGTGATGTTAAGGATCCTTTCATCTCCGAACAAGGTCGGGTAGCATATGTACGTATTTCATTGTGTTGGCTGCCGTGAAATACCGATACATTCTTACTTTAAAAGTACTTTCTTTCTACCACAGACGGTTTAGCGTCCTCTGCTGTGGAAAAAAGATGAACACCCTCCTTCTTCAACCATTGTTGCATGGTTGCATTATAAAATTATTTCCCTTTATCGGTTTGTATGTTTTGCAGTCGTCTTTTACTGGTCTTCAAAATATTCTGAAAGGCCTTCACTACTTCCTTTCCCGTCTTGTTTTTCAGGGGTTGCACCCAAGCGTACTTGGACAAGACATGGATGACAGTTAAGAAGTAACGAGTTCCTTTGTTGTATCGTGCCACCCGTTGTATTTCCATTAAATCCGCCACCCATTGCCGGTCACGATTAAACACTAACACTGGAAGAGTGGAAAACCGTCGACTAGCTGGTTTGTGTAACGAGTAAGCGCTTTCCCTTGTGTGATCCCGTGTTCTCGTGCAAAACGTTGTACCCGACCCAAGGCACCTATGATCTTTGGATCTTCGTAGTTAGGTTTAATTTGAGGTTTCGGTTTCATTCAGTGTCCGTTAAACGTGTCTACAAAACAAAAATACACTAGTCGTCGCCATACCAGTTCCCGAATTGTTGACAGGCATAACCCGTAGACCTTTTGTATATTTCTATACCATTTCCAACTTTCCTCAAAGGGATAAGTCTCATCCATCCACGCAATAAATACATCATCCCTCCCCTGGTTCCATCCTCTGAAAGGAGTTCTATGGTTTCTATCTAATGGATCGCGATTGACCTCTTCTTTCAACTCCGTGAAAAATTGCCCTTCTCATTGCAATTGAAGTTGTAGCGCAGATATGAGAGAACGACTAACCCATCGAAGCATTCCCCAACGTAAAGGACTGACTTGTATCGCGAGTAGAGACATGTTTCTGACTGATGATGCTGACTTCTGAACCGACTGTTTTATACATCTCTCCCAACCTCGTTCCCGTTGCATCTCTCCGTGTAAAGCCGTGCATCGTCAGCATGGTTTTCATCCGTCCCACGTGCATGGGTGGCAAGGTATTTCCAAAGGCATGCAATATACTGATGAATACCACATCGAGCGTGTACTGTAATAACGCACAGAACGAAAATGTTCTTGCGTCTCTCTCTCTTCTCGAGATGAGTGACAGCCCTTAACAAATCTGTTGTCCTATTGCGAAAAATACTGGGGTAAACGTACTTGAAAGGAATCTGCAGTATATTGTTTTGTTAATTCAGTAGCGGGGTCGCTCATAAGAGTCAAAGGGTTTTCGGTAGCATTTGGAAGTCCCGGATGCAGTGCTTCAGCCGGCGGAGGTGCACCGCTGGCGCGAACATTGAGTGCCGGAGGCACGAACTCCTAGGGGGTCGGAGTGCATGTCTCCCCCCTGTGAAATTTGTAAAATTGGACTCTCTAAAATGCAATTTCGTGCGTTCCCTGGACCGAAATTGGTTAACCGGCAAG
>JAEMWC010000784.1:100000-175000 GCA_016490735.1 Pachyseris speciosa
AGGTACTACGCTTTTCCCCTCTCCTCAAAAACCAAGATTACCATTAATTCCAATTCGATCTGGATAGTGCCCCAGTTAGCAATGTGTACTAAATACATTGACACTCAAATAAAGTGATTCATTTATTCACTTCATTAGAACATTTTTTAACTTCACAAACCAAATGTAGGACATCATCTCAGTAAAGTCTGATGTAGCTAATTAAAGGAACATTTCACGCAAACCAATCCCACAAACAGTTCAAAATTGAGCTTAGTAAATTTACCGTCTTTTCAGAAAATCACTATTAATATTAGAAGACCATACATGTGTATATGGCTTTGAAACAAATGATGCCTGAATGACATTGTTTTGACAACACATCAATGAGATGCAATTTAATATGTACAGCAACTATATAAATACTTGAAACATACAGGAATGCAAATAAATCTATGTACAACCTTGTTAATTATATTGTCACTTTTTTTTTTCTTTTCCTTGGGGGGGAGGGGTGGGGCTCCTGAATCTGAATATGAATTAATCTGCTCCACCCTTGTAATTGAATATTGCCAGTGAAATGAACTTCATGAAGCTGGCCAAGGATAGGACTCAGTTTGTGTCTGGATGACCTAAGAGACTCAGACTTGTTGCTGCAATTCTTAATTATCCACAAACTGATGATAGTTATATAAAGATTTTTGAGTAGTTCATTTACTCTGAGCTTTGTCGTTGCTGTCTCAGTTTTGTCAGCATGTTAATTAGCATGATTAAAGCATCACGCCCTCTCATTACATTAACAATTTGCTGGTCCAGAATATCCCTACCCATCACTTTCCATGAGATATTATTTATAGTTATGACCCTACCAATTACCCCCTCTCCCCTTCCCTCAATTACCCCTTAAAAATTCAGATGTTATTGGTTAATTCTGTTCTTCTTATGAACTTTAACTTTTCAGCAGACCCCCATCCTCCCTTGGAAGGGTGCAAAAAGGTTCATCTCTCAAAACAGACAGACCTGGAGTTCTGTATATTAGACTGCCTTTAAAGTGTCTTAAACTCTTTGCAAGGCACAAGATGCCTAATTGGGCCTGCAGAAAAAAATTTGTCGTCTCTTACCATCTCACAAATAAGGTCTCACTGTTTTAAGGATGAATTATGGCAAGATAAAGACAAACAAACAAACAACAACAGAAAATTTAGGTACAGCTCCAAAAAACTTCCAAAGTAGGGTGTGGTTTAGTATCTCAGCAGCCATTATTTTTTTTAAGGGAGACCTGAGTGAAACTTGATTGAAACTTCCAGAAGTGTCTAAGGAAATGCAAATCAAAGAATAATATTCCAAGGGTTATTGTAAACAGATTTTGTAAAAAAAAAATGTTCCATGCAAATAGAACAAGTCTTGGGACAATACCTGTTCCCCCTCTCCTAATTCTCTTCTCTCCCCTTTTGCTAGTATCTGACATTAGGCAAGATGTTGTCCATGGATATAGGCCTAAAATATTATTATATGAGAATGCATGAATACATCAAAGTCATATATTTGAACTGCAGATTAAAGAATGAATTAATTTGTGAATGATCATCGCAATGATGAACACTACTTAAGCGACAGTAAAAATATTAAGCCTGAAAAAAATTCATGCTTCTACAGGATTCCATGACCTCTGTGATACCAGAGTCTAAGTGCTCTACCAACAGAGCTAACAAACCTGATCTGGGAGCTGGTTATTTTGTTGGTTCTTGATATACCCATGAGTGATGAATATATGAGAATGAATGTCCCTTGCATCAGGAACCCGGCCAGACCGGGGCCAAAGCCCAGCCTGAAAGCCGGGGTCAGCCCAGCTTGTGGCCGGGCTGGCCAGGGGATAAATAAAACGGGGAACTCATGGCCACAGGGCCAGCCTGGCCTGGCCGCGGTCGGCCGGGGCCAAATTTGGGAAAGAAAAAGCAAAACGGGGCAGGGCTTTGGCTGGGTTGGCCAGGGGATACAAAAACCGGGAAAGCCACGGCCACGGGGCCAGCCCGGCATGGCCTGACGGCCAGGCGGCGAGTTTAGCAGTAGAGGTTTAGGGTTTACCAGTGGCGACATGGAATATGTTCCACCCTGCCAGGCCACAAAAACGTACACAAGCATTAATATGACTATTAGAGCAATACTGATTCAACAGTCAGTTTAAGCATGCCAAACTAATTTATAATGTAGTGGTCATTAAATGTCTTTCAGAAAGGGGTACTGTCACTCCCATTCTTGTTATATGTTGAGATTGTGAAGAATTATAACTTAGCTCAGCCTATTAAACATGAAGAGGTTAAGACTTCAAATGATTTGCTGGAAGGAAAATGAACAAATATCATGGTGATTTTTTCCAGACACAATGATAAAGGTTGAAAAAGAACTTTTTTAAGTTGCAATCCATTTTCTTCTTGTCATCCATGGCCATACACGACCACAAATAGTTTAAATGCACATAACAAGTACTACATAAGAAGGCTGCAAGAAATTAAAGGTTCTATTGCTGCAATTAAATCTTTGGGTTTATCCAAATTTTGTGACAGTGCCCTTTAACAACGTGTCTATCACAAGTTTTTTTTAAAAACACAATGTATAAAACAAATAAATTTCTTTGAAAACGTTATCAGAGAATATGAGAAATAAAACTGCATAGTCTGATCTCATAAAATAATTATAATTTTTGTTTTGGTTTCCCTTGCAAAATAACTTTGAGAATTCATAGGAATTCCCAATAATTTTCTAAGAATTCTTAACATTTCCAAAGCATCTAAGATATTCATGGCCATAATGCTAAGATAAAATGTTGTCTTTGAGTGATGAAAGCAAAGGATGAGATTTGAGGCTGTCCAACAATTATTTTTATTTACAATAAGCAAATTACACTTCACTCAAATTAATCATGACTTCAAATCATTGAAATATACGCAGCAACGGAATTTGTTTTTTCTAAATTTTTACGTACACAATATCAGGTAATGTCAAGTGTAGTTGTCTCAATCACAGAATTCTAATAAATTTCTAACAATATAAGCTTAAAGCTTAAAGGTAAGTAAAAATTAAGGTTTAGAAACATGTATTCAAGGAAAAGCCGATCGAGAGATTTATACATTTGAATTTTAAAGTTTACATGAGCTGGAGCAAAAATGAGAAGAAAAATGGTAAACAGCGGACTTAGCTTATTGATTCAAATTTTTGTGCTGTTAACACGCCGATCGAGCTTTCTTTGCTGCTCATGGATGAGTTTGTCAACAATGTACCAACCCAGCTTGCTCCATGATGTCTAAAATAAAAACACGATTTCGTCAGTGACCATTTATTACATGTAGAGGTTCTTGACTGATTTAGTCATTATTTCACTAGATCTAGAGTACTCAGAATAATCTAAGACCCGCTGCTGAAATTACCTTGATCTGTTCTTTTAAAATAACCTTGTGTTCAAAATATTCGGCACCGATTTCAAAGACCTCAAGACACGACTGTTGCCGTTTTGATTACATGCACTGTTCAGCTTGAGGAGCACAGTTTCAGTTATGCGATGGTTTTGTTCTTTCAGGTCTAATACTGTGTCGTTGACAAGTTACAGCCTTTTCTAATTTAAGAATTTGTGTGCACTTACCCAAATCTCTCAATGGCTTGCCTGCCCCTAACAGCTGATACATGTTCATTTAGTTGCACGTCGGCGCCATAAACTTGCTTTCTGTTTACCACGCTAACGCTGTTTTAATTCTCCCACTGAACCACTAAAAAAACATCTTCGAGATGGGAAATATGACAGTTTTTCGTACAATCGACCGACCGAAAAGACAATTCAAAGATGGGCGCCAAAAGGGAATGAGTAAAAGTTCTTTGTTCGGTCACAGGCTTCCCAAGCTCAAAATTCGACTCTGCATCAGCTTGTTTATATAGAGAATTGTATGGGAAAGTCGCCGGTTTGTAAAAAAAATGTTAAATAACTATCTAATCAGAAATAAAGTTTTCCTACCTCAAATGTGTCGCGTACTTGTCTCTTGTGCCGATTTTGAAGCCATTCTGACGCCGTTTAGTGAAGTTTTTCGAAATCGTTGTCTCTCCTTCTAAAAGAAGTAGAAGGCAGACCACTCTATCGATCGCATCAATCGCTGGCCAGACGTCACTCCACAAATCGCTCTCTCCTCGAAAGGAAAATTCCCGAATCGCGATAAAACCAACAGTTCCATAAGGCCCAATAAATTTCACTCCATCTACGTGTGTTTCGGCGGTCAAAAGACTCGTGAAGAACGAAAAATTTGGCTTGCAGTTCGCCTCTTCGGCTTTCCTGAGATGCTTGTGACCGACCTCGCGACAACGGCCGTTAACGCAAGGTCAAGTGGCTGGTTTCTGATTGGTCCATTTGAATTAAGTCACGCGCTGACAACAAGACCCTCCACCGGAGGGAAAGGTACATTTTGTCGCGAATCAAGTGTCACACTAGGGCTGCAGCTGGTTTGTAACCGTGACAGAGTTCTACAGCTTTTGGTTAATTTGTCTCGACTGATTATTACAATTTTACCCCGCGTTTTATTCACTTGCTGCGAGACAAACAATGCAAATAGAAAGAGAGCCATACTCCTTAAAAGCCACATAAATTTTTTTCCGGTTTTACAAAGTACACAACGTGGGGTTTATGAATCAACTTTGTTGAAACCACAAGACAGGCTTTCGCGTCATACTTGGTTCTATGATGCCGGTTTGGTTCAATGCGCTTGGGTTTCATTACAATTTTACCTGATGTTTTTGCAACTGTCTGTTTTTGTCTGTGACAAACAGGTTTTTGACCGCTGTGTTTTCTTTTCTTTTCAGTTTCGGTTCGAAGATTGGAACCTTTATTCTTTGATTTTCACTATGAATCACGCTGATAGTAAGTGAAAAATTGACCTTTTCGAATAGGAAATTTCACTGAATGTGTACGAAGTTCATTACCTACCGGCGACAAATTTTTATTCTTCTTACTGTCAATAGGGAATCCTTATCAGATATATGGCGAAATTGCCACCACCACTTCGGTGCTAACGGTACTTCGAACGCGATGCTCGATAAATTAGCTACAACGAAAGGTTTCTCAAGAGTCGCTTGGCAGAGCCGAAACATACGTATGTCAGGCTGCCACGAAAATATGATTTGAAATATCCTTTCCAGTTTACAAATCTTTATGTTTAGCTTTAATTTATCTTGTAAGCTCTGAGCATCCTCTTCTAGTGCTTTGTCAATAAGACAAACAAATGGAAATTCAGTCAACCTTTACTTACGCTAATGTGGGTCGCCCGCCAATCTGATTTACACATCAATGCGAGCGCAAAAAAGGCGCCGAATTAAAAGCTTTTATACAAACACTTTCCTCAGTTGGCTATGCTGAAAATCTAATCTTATCGTTCTAAATTTGCTTGATAGTTGTGAACTCTGTCACGGTTACAAACCAGCTGCAGCCCTAGTGTGACACGTGATTCGCGACAAAATGTACCTTTCCCTCCGATGGAGGGTCTTGTTGTCAGCGCGTGACTTAATTCAAATGGACCAATCAGAAACCAGCTACTTGACCTTGCGTTAACGGCCGTTGTCGCGAGGTCGGTCACAAGCATCTCAGGAAAGCCGAAGAGGCGAACTGCAAGCCAAATTTTTCGTTCTTCACGAGTCTTTTGACCGCCGAAACACACGTAGATGGAGTGAAATTTATTGGGCCTTATGGAACTGTTGGTTTTATCGCGATTCGGGAATTTTCCTTTCGAGGAGAGAGCGATTTGTGGAGTGACGTCTGGCCAGCGATTGATGCGATCGATAGAGTGGTCTGCCTTCTACTTCTTTTAGAAGGAGAGACAACGATTTCGAAAAACTTCACTAAACGGCGTCAGAATGGCTTCAAAATCGGCACAAGAGACAAGTACGCGACACATTTGAGGTAGGAAAACTTTATTTCTGATTAGATAGTTATTTAACATTTTTTTTTAGAAACCGGCGACTTTCCCATACAATTCTCTATATAAACAAGCTGATGCAGAGTCGAATTTTGAGCTTGGGAAGCCTGTGGTTCGGTAAAAGCATAAGGAAAGTCACGTGAAGATTTCCACGCCGTCATTGGCTGTTGCTGAGTAACTTCCGCTGGATTGCCTGATTGTGGTCTTCAGAGAAACAAACGCTCGCAAAACATGTTCGCTTTCCGCTGATGTTTCCTCACTTCACTTGGATCTTTTCGAATTGTTCATCGGGGATATGAAGCCATTTTCTGGCGGAGATTTTGACGAAAACACACTTTATGGAAAGAGTCATCTTGAGCTGAGGATAAAACATGTTTTAGTCGTCGAACATTGTCGAGGAAACATTCGAATATCACTCATGATTCTGTTCATGGTGTAGGTGAGAAAAATTATCTCTCGCTTAACTCTTGTTTTTACGTTCTTTTCATTTCAAGGGTCTTTCTAAATCTAGCGTCTTACGTTTCATTAGCTTTTGGGATAAGTCACTGAGTAAATGTTTGACTTTACGATTGAGTTATTTTAGGATTGTGTTTTGTTTTATATTTGTCTTTTTGCCTTGACATTTAAGTTAACCTTGTGTTTAATTAAGTAGCACTTTTTGTTTAGGCTTCATCATAAATTTCTTTCCTTGGAAGAAATAAAATCTTGATCTTAAAGATTCACAAAACGTTGCAGCCTTTTTTTTTAACTAAAGTGGTGGAGCTTTGATATTAACCTCAATTTATACTCTCAAATTTTCATACATGTAGTCTCTCTCTTAGTTTATGATTGATTCCGAGACATTCGATTCTCAGTAATGCACATGTCATCGGCTTCCCCGTGGTGTCGACCCCCGGGCAAACCAGGGGGATTGTAAAATCAGTCAAGCAAACTTGAGGAATTTCCCCGGGGGGTCGGGGAATCTCTCAAGACAAAGTCCCCTGGGTGAGGTGTCTCTCACCTGAAAATCCCCAAGACATCCTCTTGAAAACTTGTGAATTCCCCCACCCCCAAATCTTTGATCGTTAAACAATGTCAATATTTTCCCCTACCCTCGGGCAAAGAATCCCATCCATCTCCTTGTATTCCCCCACATATCTCCCTGGTAGGCCCGGGGGTGGTCCCCACGGGGAAGCCAATGACATGTGCATAATATTCTGTTTAGGAACATTAATATGTTCAAGTGTGATATAATTAGTTGCTATAATTGCTTTTGTAGATTTTTTGTTACATTTATGTGAAAACCAACAATATGTCTATCATTTTTGTAAAAATAAAGTTAGCATTTGTATTTTAGCAAAGAATTCCCTTCATGGGACAACATGGCCAAAGATGCCAGGTTTGGCTGCAAACTTGTTATACCTTTTTAGGCCTGGAAATCCAAGAAAGCCCGGCTTAAATCTTGAAGGCTAGGAAGGCCGGGCTTTTTTGACCAAGGTTGCTGAGAAAGCCCGGCCTTGGAACTAACAAGGCCAGGAAGGCCAAGCTTTGGTGGCCAAGGATGCCGAGAAAGCTTGGCTGTGGCTATGCTTGCCGGGCTTTACCAGGCCGCATTTTCCCGGTAAGCCTGGCCAAAAACCTGGAAAGCCTGGCCTGGCCAGGCTTTGCCAGGCTGGCCGGGATTTTAGCCAGGCTCCTGATGCAAGGGGTATAATTTATGAAAATCATATATTTGAACTGCAGATTAAAGAATAGACTGCGAACACAGCCGCCTCTTATCGCTGAGGTGGCTGTGTTCGCAGGCTAATTGAAGAATGAATATGTGAAATGATTGTCGCACTGATGAACACTACAGAGGTCATGGGTTTGACTTCAGTACATTAGCCACTAATTATTTTTGTCAGGCAAAAAAACTACTTTCACTACTGCTTATTAGTACTGTTCATCACTGCAATGATCATTCACATATTCGATATTATTGTGGTCTGGGGGGAAATGATTAGGAACTTGAGAGAGGCACCAAAGGAGTCAATAGAAGTACTGTACTCGTACAAAAAGACAATCAAATGACTAAATTGTTCGTTTGTACATGAGTTGGACAACTGTCCCATTAGGACTCATGGCCAGTGAATTGTGGCTGAGAATCCCAACTAAATGGATACCTCAATTAGCTGGCTTAGTAATTTTATAAGCATGACAAACTCAGTAAGGACTTATAATGGTAACAGTATCTGTGGAACTGGATTTATTATTAATTAGATAAATCAGTCTACAAAAGAGACTTAAAACTGTGTTCTGACAAAGATATAAAAGATTTTACAGCTCATAATGCTGGTTATATGTGCGCCTTACAAAAAAAATGCTTTGACTGTATCAGAACAAGCACCTGACTGTTTTCTTATGCAAGTGCACTTGCTGACCGTGGTCTTTCACAGTGAACAAGCTGCAAAATGGCCCGATGGAAGTCCTTGTTTCTCAAAGAGTATACCACTGGATTGATCATTCCATTACTACAGGTGATCCACACACTAACCACACCAAGCTGGTCTATGATGCAGGATCCAAATCCTATAGCGTAAAAAATTTCCAGGATGAAAACTGGCACCCACACAATGACCAGGAACAGAAACACAAAGCCAACAGTTTTAGCCATTTTCACTTCCATTCTGGTTCCTCTCAGAGTATCTGAGGCAGAGGTGACTCCTGAATGCAACCGACCACGTGACAAGAGCTGCTGACGATTCTGCACCGCTTTTTTGTAAATCTTGTAATACAGTGCGAAGATGATCACCATTGGAAGAGCAATGTGCAGACCCAGAAATGCGTAATAGATTTTGTGATTGACATTCCATTCATAACTTAATCCTGATGTGGGTGCAAGGGCGAACACGTACATCAATATGAGAACAATCACGATGTAGAGCCAAAGGAATGCAATTATAACCACAGTCCTGCCCCAGGACACCACCTCTCTGTAGCGCACCAGGGACATCACAGCCTTATAGCGGTCCACCGTTATAACTAGCAGAGTCACAAACGAACTAGCTATAGAGAAGAACCAAAACGAATTCAAAGCATTCGTACCCTTGGAGCCAAGAGGCCACTGTGGGCTTGACCATACGTATGTGATCTCCATTGGAATCAGCCCGGCAGCGATACAGATGTCACTCAAGGCCAGGCTCAACAGGTAACCATTCGACGGCCTTCGCAGTTTCTTGTCCATACAGATGACCAGGGAAACTACAATGTTCTCGCTAACAGACAGCACAAATGTTATCCCGAGCAGAATGGAGATGGGAATCTGGAAATCCAAGTTGAACGCGCACACTTCGGTGCTCGAACTTGTTTCGTTGCTCGATCGATTCTGCATTCTTCTGAATGTTTTTCCACTTTGTGCTCTGATTTCCGGACACAAGAGCTTGCCAGCAAGCTAAAACACACTTCAACCTAACTGAAAACGTTTTGTTCAAGATAATTTGAAAAGAGAGCAATTATTCGGACAAGTATATTGCCCGTAACTAGTGTTCCTCGTTCCCAGGGCCGCTCAATGTTCTCGGTCGCGGAAACCTCCGTGGTATTTCAACATGCACCTAATAAAAGTTCATGATTTGTCACGGATATTGATGTATCGAATTGAACTGAGTTGTATTGAGTGTACTCAGAGTGTTTTGCGTTCGTGACGGCTACCGCAATACCGCCCACGCGGGTTAAAAAGGGAAACGTTGTACCACTGATATTTTCGTCCGTTCTTTCAGAAGTAATTTTCCTATATATATAAATATATAATTTTTTTTTAATTAATAACTCATTTTAAACCACTGCTCGTCCAGTCTTCTGGTCCACTAATGCAAAATTACTCTCAGTACCGGAAGCCAAGGCCAATTTGCGAGAAAAAGCAAGGGATTATTCATAATCAGTCATAATCAAGTGTAACATGGGTTTTGAGTGCAAGCGGTATTGGGTTACAGAAGGCCATCTTGAGGGCTGTTATGTAAGACTTCGCACAGAGAAATAAGATATCGTAGATTCCAGCCTGTGTAATTAACAAGCGTTTATTTATCCAAGTGCGAGGTGCGAGATACATAACTAAGCGTTTATCGAACCGTTGTTATGCACGATACGTAGATTCCAAACGTTAATTGGTACAGTCAGTTTCTACCTTAACTCAATTAGATGAATAAAAGTCATTCACTTTTGGTGTATTTTTAATTTTTAGTCTTATGACGAGTGCACCTCTTACTGAGTGTGGAATATGGGATTGACAAGGCAAGAAAAGTGGACTTAGCACTGCCCGGAGCTATAACCCGCCGTTACTGCAGTTAACAGGCACGCAGGAGTCAATCACACGTGTACCTACCTATACAATGGTGATTTGAACACCCCGAGACAAATGTTCACTGTAACTGCTCCTTCTATCAGAACCTTATCAAAAATCACCGGCTGTAAGCTGGTTTTTAGACTCCATACCGCAACCTCGAACAATGTTGAAGAACAGGAACAAGAGTTATCAGGAAACATTCGCGGTAGTCGTTCAGTCGACATTGTACGAGGGACGGGGAGGGGGAGGGGATTAGGAAATTTCAGTGAACGGGGCAATGTTTCTTTTGCGCGCGTATAGCAACAGTGTAGATTAAATTTGTATCAAGACTTTTTCTTTATTTTACCTGCCTACCCAACTACACACCTGTGCGAAAACGTCACGTTGAGTATTATGGTTAACGAAGTAATTTCTGTGCTCCTTTAGAAGTAGAGAATAGTAGTAGTAGTAGTCCTTATTTCCTCACAAGATAAAAAATACATATCTCATGTCACAATATTTGAGTAAAAAGTCTATATATCTAAGTTATTTACAATTAAAATACGCTCACATAGCTAAATTGTATTTAAAAATTAAGCGATTAATGTAAGAGTTCTTGAATCTATCTGTATTAACTTTCAGATACTCACTTGTTTGATTCCTTTGATATTTTCATTTGGGCTGAGACAATAACAGAGTGACCCGATTGACCACACCAACACCTAAGAAATGGATGTTAGGGGAAATAAACGGGGGTTTGTTTCCATAAGCTCACCAAATCACATCATGAATTTGTGAGGTATCCTTGTCACTCCAGCCACATCCCACAAACTTTACATTTCCACTGCTTGTTTTATTCATTTGTGGGTACTTGAGCCTGAGCATTATCTATGCCACGCTGATGAGGCCTCACGAGGCCGAAGCAGCTGTCCATGGCTGCTAATGCTTGGGGTCAATCTTTAATTTGGTAGATTTAAAGGGTACTGCCCGCTACCGCGTGGCCTTAGTGCCCAAAGAGTGGCTTCAGCTTACCAAATCATATTAATTTCTGAGGTATCTTTGTATTTCCATAGTGATCCTAGTAATTGGGATAGTCCCCTTCACAACGCGGGTATAACCCTATCACGTATATCCTTGCGAGTGTGTAAGAAATATGGCTTTCCTTGAATTGCGTACACCATGACTTTAAGTGCTGTTAGCTATTTCAATTTTCTAAGTACTATAAGTTGTTTATTCGTTGGTGTTTTTAGTCGTTCTTAGAACCCCCTGCAAGTAGTTTTGTTTGACAATTTTATCATATTTAAATAAAGGATGATGATGCTGGTGAGGGTGATGACGATGACGATGACGATGACGATTACGATGACGATGACGATGACGATGATGATGATGATGGTGATGATGATGGTGATGGTGGTGGTGGTGGTGGTGGTGGTGGTGATGGTGGTGATGGTGACAATGATGATGATGATGCTGATGATAATGGTGACGCTACGATGACGATGATGACGACGACGGTTTAGTAGTTAATAATAATGCTGGAGTACTTTAAGACTTTTAAGATAGTGTAAACATAACTTTGTTGAATTAATTATTGAAAATAAACCAATCAAGGCAGTATTTATACCAGGCCAGTTGCAACATTGCCGACCACCTCCTTTAATATGCTGCAATCGCACTTAAACCAGCGTGTTCGTCTGCACTTAAACCAGCTGAACCAGCGTGGTCCTCTGTCTGTGACTCCTTGTGTCTTCAAAGCTTCTTTAAAGGGACACAGTCAGCTGGTGCGCATGTGCATTAGATACCATTTCTCAGCTAATTTGCATATCACAACAGCACGCGCGCGAATCCAAAGGTGAGATGCGCATCCCGTCGGCAAATCTTCCAACCTCTTGAATCGAAATATGTGCAAGTCTACATAGTTCTTATAGAGCGTAATTTATAGCAGAGCACTAATTTTCTTTAATACCACGGATAATTAACCGATGGACATGTCCAGGGAAGGCGAAACGTCTATGGCAAGCGAAACACTCGAAGTCTAAGCAGTCGAAGAATCAGCGGAGGTGAGAAACACTATGTGATTTCAACCAGATACTTTGCTTTTATATGCTTTTTTGCTGGTCTGCGAGTCTCTTCCATCTCGTTCAATCTACAAAAAAGGAAGAGATGTTCAAACATTTCTGTCCAGTACAAATATCACAGATCGGTCTAAAATACAGAACGAGCTGGTACTTTGACTCATTCATTTTCTTGCCTTCGTCTGAGCTCCAAACCGAGCAGCCACGAAGCGAAGTCCGAATCGTTGCCAAAGTTTCCCTCCGCACGAATCTTTCTCCAGCTTGAGAAAACCCGATTTTCCAAATACATAGAATGGTGGTTGGCTATCCAGTGTTTTTGATTGATCTCCCTCGTTATTTTCTTTAACGCAGGCGATTTCTTCCGCCCGGCGCCTTCACGTTTCCCTCCTCTTCTGTCTATGTTACATTGGATACTTGATTCAATCCGTTTTATCCAAATACAATGAAATGATTTTAAAAGATGAGTAAAAGAATATTCAGGAACAGGTTTTGAGTAAAAGATCGAAGATCAAAAGAACCACAAAGCACGATTGAAGCGGATTTTGTAGATGTCTACGACGCGTAACTTTGATTTCGGGTTGAGGTAACCTCTTTTCAAAAGTGACAAAACTAGTGTCCAGGCAAGCGCGGTCTCAACGGTGACTGTGTCCCTTTAATTGTCCTTTCTGCATTTCTCATACCATTGACCTTTATTTGATGCTGAATAGAGATCTCTGGGATTTCCGCTTGTAGTCTTCGTCTTTCTGACTCTGGATCATTGGTTGTTTTAATTGCGTAGAACACCTCACCGTTTTCCTTTTTGGAGAAAACTAGGAGAAATCCAGGTTCGTCGGAGTTAAACACCGCCCAAAAAGTAAGGTCCGCCGGGATTCGGCTGCCTGGAACACCAGCCATCTCAGTCAATTGCAAGTCTGTTAACCTGCAGTGTAAAACACGTTTGTTACTGTAAATAATCATTTATAGAAAGAAATGTCCATTAATTTCGGACATTTTGCATTTTCATTATTATATTCATTATAATTTATTCATCACTCGCGGGCCTATTACAAACTGACAAAATGGCCAGTTTCCAGCTGGCCTGTAAGCTTAGTTGGTAGAGCCGGCACTGCATCGGTATAGCAAAGGTCGTGGGTGTATCTTGTCACATGACTGCTTGTCACATGACTGCTTGTCACGTGGCTATACTCGATTCATTTGAATTCACTCTCTGCTCGGCCGAATCATTTGCAGAATTAAACGGCTGTCCATGGTTGCAGCCCTACTTTATCGAGTCTCGGTCATGTTGGTGTCTCGCAAAGTCAACTTTTGTCACGTAGTATCAACCTTGCTTGTTACATGTGTATTCCGATTTAATTTTTTTTTTTGGCTGATCAGATCTCTTGTAGATCCTACGTTAACTTACAGCATTATCGTTGGCGGTCCTTTGCTTATTACTTTCACTTTGCAGAATTAGAGAATTTACCCTGGAATGTGTCAAAATTGCCTAAGTTACATTACTGTGATTTAGGTCATTTGCTGGTGCCAGAGCTTATCATCAAGGACTGAGAAGGCTTAAACCTTGCCAATTCCGAAGAACGGCTTATTGGCTCTGAGAATGCAACAAACAACAAACTTTGTTCAAACTCTCAATTCAATCTGCAGACAGTTTTTTGTTTGGCCCAGGATTGAAAACTGGTCAGAGACTTACAAGAAAATAGTAAACTGCTTTGGGAAGCCTTTCCCGCCTAAAGATATTTGGTATTTCCCAGGATGCAATGGGGTCAGATTCTTGCTGTTTGGCTGCTTGGTTGAGGTTGCTGGTAAAAAGGGAGATGATAGAGCCCTAATGTTTGTCTTTTCCCCAAAGTTACTCTTTAATTTGGAAGCAGAAGAGTTGTTTTGTAATTTTTACTCTCTGAATAAAGGATTCAGCTGAAAAAGATTTGCCCAGACTGCTCGTTTGCGAGGAAAGATTTGCATTTAATTCTTGCACCATTTTGGAGCTGATATGTTGTTTTCATTCCATCTCAATGCTATTACTTTGTATAGGTAATCACATGATTTCGAGTGCAGTTTTGAATAAATATGCACGAGTAAATTTTTTCAAAGACTCACAAAATTACGGGCGAGTGCAGTTTGTGATCTTTGAAAAAAGATTACAAGTGCTTATTTATTCCAAATTGCACGAGAAAAATCATGTGATTACATGTCACCCATATACACGAAAATATTGTGTTGCATAAGCAACGCAAGGGAATCACCTGCAAAAAATATTGTATCCATCACGCGTAGGTCAAAACAACAATTTTGTCAATGTTTTTAAAGTATTTTTAAGCCACAAAAACCGGCTGAAAAGTTGTAGGCTATAGCTATAAGGCTACTTTGTTTCTCAAGTGTCGATCAAGTGCTGTATAATCATTACCTTCAGTATTTCTGGCTCAGTAATGTTCGCCTTCTTTGTTTTTGTTTTTTTGGTGTAAAACGGCTTGAGAAAAGTGTTATATAAGTTCAACGGGCTCATAATTTTCGATTTCGTCGGTAATTCCCTTCTTTAGACATATTTTTCTCCAAACAGACAGCCAAAAAGCAGTGCTTTTTGCACTGTGTTCGTTTAAAGAGCTGTTTTCAGCTCCTTAATCTGCGAAAGAAAACCTGCTCAAAACGCCGACCATTGTTTTTTGTTTTCAATATTTTCAACGGGCTCAAACTTACCGCGAACTTGTTGCTATAGAAACAGCTACGACTTGATTGGCTTTTTCAAATTTCTATTGTTTCTAAACCAATCAAAATACATTTGTAATTGCACTGTTTTAACTTTGCACTGTTACACGTTTTTGCACTGTGTTACGGCTAAACTGCACTGCTTTTGTTAGCCAATTAGAATTGAGTAATTCTTTTCGTGTATATACTATTAGCTGAAGAAATGCATTGTCATGCCTGTCTGATTTTTTACTCTTGGCCTCGTGTGTAACAAACACTTTTACTCTGATTATTGTTGGAAAAGATGGCAAAACCTGTCCACAGCAATTTTTTTCTTGATCCTATGAAAAACAAACAAACAAACAAACAAACAAACAAAAAACTGGCATGGAATGTGTAACTGGCAAAAATTATCCACTCTCCATGCTTTTACTTTGACCAGCTTTTGGGGGCTCAAATTCGAGGTATTCATAGCTTCTATGCCATGGACCAGAAGAAATGCCAATCTGTTGAATTGTTCTTTCATAACATTCCAAAGATTGCTGATGGTAGGCATATGCAAAATCTCTCATTTTTGGCAAGTGAAACTTTGAAGATTTTTCTCTCTGCAGATAACCAGAGTCATTAGGTCATTTGGTTCACAGCATAAATCAATACAAACATAATTTGTAAAAAAAAGTGTTTCTTGCTCACTGACGAAGTGTTTTTGCTGAATTATTTTTACCGAGAAAGCACTATTAAAGACATCTGACAAAAGCTTCTTCTATTGCCATGGCAACAAAAGACTCGTACATCATTGTGTGTGTCATCATTCATGGCAACGAGCTGCATGATGGTGGTTTCTACTGAGTTAGGGCCTGTTCACATGGAGGTGGGGGACCCCAGGCAGGTGAGGTCCACCAACCTACCCGTGGTCCAAAAAAAACTAGCCTTTACATGCAACCCCTGGGCACTGGGGTGAGGTTTAAAATGCTATCGCGTGGTCGCTAAGAACGTATATTAAGAAAGAATTCAGAGATAATTGCCCAGATGAACCTCACCCCACCCCACCTCCAGCATTCACATGGAAAAAACTCACCCCAGCTAAGCGGGCTGACCGGGTAACCCGCCTCGGTGAGGTACCCCAACTCACATGTGAACGCTATCGAGAAAAAAAGAGAGATTGTATGGAGAGATTGGTAACCCCACCTAGGTGGGGGACCGGTGGGGGACTTCATTTGCCTGGGGTCCCCCACCTCCATGTGAACAGGCCCTTAGTTTGATTTTGGAGAAAAAGGTGGTCTAGAGTGGAAGAACCCCTCAAGCAGTGATGTGTTCATGACTGCAACGATCTGCCTCGATCATCTTCAGCTTCCAGTTGTTCATCGACTAAAGGAAGCCTTTTAAAATTCTAGATCTGTCGCTTTCTAAACTTCAATGATCACAATCACTCCTGTCGCTATAACTATTACACAATTATTTTATAGAGCGGTTTTCAATGGAGCATCTAAGGTAAATTGCGTTTGCTTTGGTTTGCATTGCTTCTCTCCGTGATTGGCCAGACAAACTAGCGCCTTTTGTTTCAACCAGTGTAAGGAGATGTTACACGAGTCGATTCTAGACGCCAATTTTTAATCCAAAAATGTTACATCAGACAACTTTGTTGCGGCAATGGTAGGCAATGCTGCGGCAATGGTAGGCAACGATACGTTACACGAGACGATTTTTAATGCAACATGGTCCGCAAAGTTGGGGCCCAGACTCCTGCGTTAAAAGTGAACGGATGGAGTATTACACGCACCAACTCCAACAAAATTCGCCGGGCAATAATGTTGCAAGTTGCAGCAACAAAATGGTGCGTTAAAGTGGTACTACGATCAGAAAATCACTTGTCTTTTTTCTTCAAATTTCGAAAGTGTGTTTGCTTAACACCCGACTCGCGAAATTTCAAGCTTTAATTTCAAGAAGAAGACTGTTTACTTTGAGAGCAACTTTTTAATTTAACGAGGATACTTCACAAATTAATGTGATCAAGTAAGCTGAAGCCACTCAAAAGACACTAAGGTCAAAAGGTAGCGGGCATTACCCCTTAAATCTACCAAAGCAAAGATTGAGCCCAAGCATTAGCAGCCATGGACAGCTGTTTCGGCCTTGTTAGGCCCCATCAGCATGGCATAGCTAATGCTCAGGCTCAAGTACCCACATATCAATAAAACAAGCAATGAAAACGTAAAGCTTGTGGGATGTGGCTGGAGTGACAAGGATACTTCACAAATTAATGTGATCAAGTAAGCTGAAGCCACTCAAAAGGCACTTTTGGCCTTAGTGCCTTTTGAGTGGCTTCAGCTTACTTGATCACATTAATTTGTGAAGTATCCTTGTCACTCCAGCCACATCCCACAAGCTTTACGTTTTCATTGCTTGTTTTATGGATATGTGGGTACTTGAGCCTGAGCATTAGCTATGCCATGCTGATGAGGCCTAACAAGGCCGAAACAGCTGTCCATGGCTGCTAATGCTTGGGCTCAATCTTTGCTTTGGTAGATTTAAGGGGTAATGCCCGCTACCTTTTGGCCTTAGTGCCTTTTGAGTGGCTTCAGCTTACTTGATCACATTAATTTGTGAAGTATCCTTGTCACTCCAGCCACATCCCACAAGCTTTACGTTTTCATTTTTAATTTAACGGTCCGCCATTACTAACTTCAAAATCTTGATAGAAGAGAACTGGATCGAGGACGAAATAAGGTAAAAAGTTCACAAGAGTAAGAATGCAGTGTGTTTAAACCCGGCTGATTTAGTGTGCAGCACGGGAATTTTGAGCTTTCAGACTCTCAAACTCGTGTTTTGCATACTTAATAACCTGCATTCACACACTGCAATTTTAAACCAGTGCGCATATGACGTCATTTTATCTTGGATCCAGCTCTCCGAGGCCTAATCGGTCAGAAACGAACGTGAGTAATGGCGGACCGTTAAATTAAAAAGTTGCACTCAAAGTAAACAGTCTTCTGCTTGAAATTAAAGCTTGAAATTTCGCGAGTCGGGTGTTAAGCAAACACACTTTCGAAATTTGAAGAAAAAAGACAAGTGATTTTCTAATCGTAGTACCACTTTAAAAATCGCCCTATGTGAAAGCATGTTATGCGAGACAACTTTTATGCAAAAATATTGCCGCGTTAAAACCCGGCATTATTGCATTGATCAATTGGTGACTTCAACAATGTTTTTGCACAACCAATGATTTTGTTCAACTGCGTCAGAAACTCGGTTTAAAATATGTGGCGGTGTTTGTAACACTGGAAAGAAAGGCCTCTTCAGTTTGGGTATGCATGGAGGGGCTGACACCAGTTTGGAAATACGGGAAACAAGATTCTGTTCCCGAAAACCGCCAACAAGCAGTTTTTAGCTGCAGACCCAGCAGCAGATCAGTTTGTCTTTGTCACGGGCATTTCAGCTTCAATCGCTTACGTTTTAAAACCCTAAGAAATGCAAATTTTAAATAATAAACCTTGTCTTTCCCGGTTGAGAGACAAGGATTCCTAGAAACGCATAACATGAAATGGAATATCAATAACAAAATACCAGCAGCCACACACGCTAAGGAGAAGGCTCTTCGTGCATTCTTTCATCAATACATGACTAGTACTTGTGTTGTTAAACTCAGTATACTTCACTACTTTTGTCAAAAACAAAGGAAAATGCAAATTATATATTCCCCTGAACCTCGACTTGGCTCTTTTGTTTTCCCACAATTCGAAAATAGCCTATTGTCCAATTCCCTCTGAAGGAACTAGTCTCATAGAAAATGTTTATTACAAATCAGTCTTCACCCTGTTGGCAGGTTTCTTGCAAAAATAAAGTTTAAACGGAACAGTTTGAGACATGTGTTATTTTAAACTGGCTAAAAAAATCGAGATGAAAACTGTGAATTCCAAGAAATTAAGTTGTTCTACAAAGTGTTTACAATGGACGTCAAAGAGCTTATTCCTCCATATTTTGACTCCGTTAGAACATATTCCTACATTACACTTGTGGGAAATAGTTTCCACACTAATCAGTATAGGTGAATCAATGTCAGGGAGCTAGTTGGGGCGAATACTCGGCAATATCTGATCTGACACTAATAAGACGGTTGCCAGTGGAAATACTCTTAATTAGTATTTTCCGAGAAAAGTACTGAAAATAATTTTTTGCATTTGTAGCATGGCAATAAAACGAGCCCCAAGTCGCGGTAAATAAGATCTGGTAAATTTGCTTAGATTCTGGGTACAATGCCGTGTGTGGAGTACCGCCAGAGGCAAATATAAAATTATTACGAAGGTCAGTCACTCGAGAAAATTTGTTTATCCGTGAGAGAAAAACAACATAGTCATTTTTTTTTTTGCAGTGGTGTATTGATTCGCGGAAACCTCCGAATTGAAATTAACATTAATTGAAATACCATATATTTTCATCCGCGGCGACTAACGTCCGCAGTTCTACTTCAAAGTGAATCATCAGTGTGGCGATAGTCCTCAACTAAACTTGTATTGTGCTGGAACAGCCATTTTGCAGAACGGACACAATATTTTGAATACAATATGGTGTAGAAGGCTAGAATCAGTTTGAATCCCTGCTAAAAGAATTGGCATTAAAAATCCTAGCGCTGTTCTTGTGGAGTTAGCTAGTTTGAGAAAATTTCCAAAACCGTGAACGCTTTTTCACAGTGCTTGCTGCAAGTGTGACTATTTCCGTTTTCGAAGTTGTGAATACATATAAATTTGCAATCTGCACTAAAAATGATCTCTTTCACCCGAGGAGTTTCATCGTAGCTGGGATCTTTTCAGTCAGATTAGTCAAGCAATAGAATCGACTGACTTTCAAGTCCCCAATTGTGAGCTCTTCGGACCCCAGCAAACTACAAACTCAGTGTCAACTCCACTGAAACAATTTTTAACTTAGCCTTTTAGTTAAATGGTCCATAATAAACTATGAAGGCAAGGGTGGATTGCCACATAGGCAGACAATGAAAAGAAAAGTCGATCGATTCATGTACTTTAGCTTGTGAGTGTCTACCTTTAGCAAAAGGCAAAATATAGCAAAAAAGAAGAACAAATGAATTACCTGTGTCCACGTGTATCCTCTCAGTTGCTCAATTCAGGGTTAATAAGTGTTTTTCTTCCCTTAGGTTTCCCCTAATAACTTAGTACAGGCGTACCAACGAAGATGATGTTTATCAGTAATATGGACGCCGATTACTCGATGACGACGAGCAGCGGGAGAAAAATTTAGAAAGGAAAAATGTAATAACGGTTGAATGAAACGCCACAGTAGAGTCCTTAACGTCAGGGCAGGACGATCCGACTCAGTTCAATTTTGTGAAAATGATTAATGGCCGCGCAGCTCCGCATTTAAGACATTTTCAGTTCCAAGGCCCCGTTCTTTCGCCTATAAGACAGTTTTGTAGCCTCTATTGGCTCATCCTGACAATTTGATTGTCTAC
The DNA here is from genome assembly GCA_016490735.1 of Pachyseris speciosa. Classification (NCBI taxonomy): domain Eukaryota; kingdom Metazoa; phylum Cnidaria; class Anthozoa; order Scleractinia; family Pachyseridae; genus Pachyseris; species Pachyseris speciosa. Next base: position 120,422 of record JAEMWC010000784.1, read on the forward strand.
GCGTGCCATGTGATTGGCTTTTCAATGACAGTTTATTTCAAGATGGCCGATGTAACGTCAAAGTTACAGAAACGTATTGTGGCTAATTTGCCAGTGCATTTATTAGTTCGTCCCCGACCCCTTCCAAGAGTGAGGTCAATAAACATCGCTCTGTGTGAGAATATCATTTTTATACATTTGGGCGACTTCTTTAAAAACATGCACTCCTCAAGCCAACGCATGGTGGGCGAAACTTGAAGAATAGAACATCTTACGAATATCAAGAATCGATTTTGAAATAAATTTTATGACTCTTTTTTTTTAGCTTGTGTCCACTAATAAAAAAACTAAAAATGGAAAAAGGCTTGAGGAAAAGGATCGATTTTGAACTAAGAAAAGTTTAAATTTTCATTGACTAGTTCACTTCATTGTAATATCTCTTTTTATCCTCAAAACATATTGGGTTACTAGATCTGTGAAAGTTAGATGGTGAAATTCAAGGTTCGTCTTCGGAAACCTTGACTAATGCTAAGGACATCGCAGATCATCTCAACAAACATTTCACTCAAATTGGTCCCGATCTTGCTGAAAAAATTCCTGCTTCTTCTGTAAATCCTGAAGACTACTTAAGGCGAGAGCCGTCGGCTTTCGAACTCACTGAGATTGATCCATCTAGAGTTTTGAACTTATTGTGAAAAGCCGATATCGCTAAGGTGACCGATTTAGGCCAAATCTTTAACAAGGTCCTTAAGTTAGCTGCACCGATTATTTATAGACAATTAACTGATCTTTTCAATCTATCTGTTAAAAGTACAGTGTTCCCAGTGGAATGGAAACTAGCGAAGGTTTCTCCCATACACAAAACAGGAGAACGAAGTGATCCAAATAATTATAGACCTATTTCAGTTCTATCTACCAAAGCCAGAATTTTTGAAACTGTTGATATATATGAGCAGCTAGCTCTTTATGATTATTTAAACTGGAAAAACATTTTAGATCCACGCCAGTCTGGATTCAGATCCCTCTAATCAACGGTAACTGCGCTCCTTGACCTAACGAACAAGTGGTGTTTTAATATAGGCAGAGAATTGATTAACGGAGTTTTGTTTTTAGACCTCAAGAAGGCCTTTGATACCGTCGATCACAATTGCAATCTGACTCCTGCTAAATAAACTAGAGTATATGGGAGTTTGAGGACAAACCTTATATAGCCCCATTCATTAATTATACATTCTATTTCATTTATTATGTATGCACTTCATTGCTTTTTTAGACAATGACTTATTCCAAAGGGTTTTGCTAATTATTACTTACTGTAGCAATAAACGAGGATTCAAATAACCGTGTCGTTTCTCTCTCTTTTTCTGTCCCACATTCCTCCTTTTCCCCCGACTCTTTTCCCCACTATTTTCCTCACTATTTTTCCATCCCAAGGCGTCCCTATTTTCTCTATCTCTTTTAATTTATTTGACTGCTCTACTGGGCTTTGATCCATAGCCCTACACTCGGCTTTCTGTTACAATCTGAGAATGACATATGAAATATCATATATGAACTGCGGAAATGAAATCTGTTACCTTACCACTGCGCTACTCGTCAATAACAAGTTTTATCTTACCTATCCATCTAAAAAAAATCTTCATAACAATATAGACAAAAGAAATGCACGAGAGACCTTCTTTGTACAAACGAATGCGTTTCCTCTACCCTTTGATTGATCCATTTAGATATATAAAAAAGCAAATTAGCAATATTTATTTCCCTTCTGCTGTATACCAAAACGACGTGTTTTGTCGCGCGAAAATGGCGCAAATGAACTTGATCGCTCTCACGAAGATCCCTCAGGATCACGACGGACTCATAGACTGGTGCAAGGAATAAAACCTGCTCTCGATGCGATAAAACGTCCTCAACCTGGGTGCAGCAACGCATTCAGCTGGACAAGAGCTTCATCGCAAGAAGGGTAAGAGTGGCGATGACCGAAAAGTGGTTGCGATGGAGTGGCATCACTGCGCCATATATCATGGTTTTATGGCAGCAAGCTTTTCATCAAAAAGTATTGGCCCCAACATACACTTGGGCGTACAAATTTACCACAACTCAAGCAGTGTACGAAACCTCACTTGAAGAACAAGCCATGCCAACCACCAACTAAACTTCTAAGAACCAGACACTGGTGCCCATACACGGGGCATTGAATTTATACGGTGGCGAGTAAAGCGAGGTTTATTCTGAACAGGAACATCCAAAAGACTTTTCCAGGGCGACCTACAGGAATACATGTGGCGTCAGCACTACGGCAAAGAACACTTTGGAAAAATTCTCATGCATATCGCTAACCTCTACGAAGTCCGCAAAGACGAGGAAAAGGATTACAAACGCACCAGTAAACAGTCTATGCTCCCTTCGTGATCTGCTTTCTGTGATGCGCGCAAGAAATTTTCTTACCTGTTGTTCTAAGAAAACAATAGCGGTAACAATGGTAAGCCTTTGGGACTTTTGCTCTTTGTTTCTGAAGTTCTTTTTGGAAACAGGTAACTTTTGGCGCGTTTTCCCTTTCTAAGCCCTATTTTCAATTACATATTGCTAGGTTTTTTCCGGAGTGTTAAAGTAATTCCGTTTCTGCTGTGCATTCGTAGGTAATTCAAATTAAATTTTAGCGGCAGGGTTAGCGGTTAAATCGCTGTATGGCTATCGTCAATCTGTTGTAATTGCAGACAAAATGTTTGAAAATAAAATAATTTTCTTACCTGGTGTATCTCGTTCTTTTCTACCTTTGTCCAAATTTTGCTGGAGCTTAAGACTTAAGTTTCTTAAGAGGCGAAAATGTAAATTTTCCCTTTCTTGCGCGCATCACAAAAAGCAGATCACGAAGGGAGCATAGACTGTTTACTGGTGCGTTTGTAATCCTTTTCCTCGTCTTTGCGGACTTCGTAGAGGTTAGCGATATGCATGAGAATTTTTTGCCGTAGTGCTGACGCCCTGGAAAAGTCTTTTGGATGTTCCTGTTCAGAATAAACCTCGCTTTACTCGCCACCGTATAAATTCAATGCCCCGTGTATGGGCACCAGTGTCTGGTTCTTAGAAGTTTAGTTGGTGGTTGGCATGGCTTGTTCTTCAAGTGAGGTTTCGTAAACTGTTTGAGTTGTGGTAAATTTGTACGCCCAAGTGTATGTTGGGGCCAATACTTTTTGATGAAAAGCTTGCTGCCATAAAACCATGATATATGGCGCAGTGATGCCACTCCATCGTAACCACTCTTCGGGCATCGCCACTCTTACCCTTCTTGCGATGAAGCTCTTGTCCAGCTGAATGCGTTGCTGCACCCAGGTTGAGGACGTTTTATCGCATCGAGAGCAGGTTTTATTCCTTGCACCAGTCTATGAGTCCGTCGTGATCCTGAGGGATCTTCGTGAGAGCGATCAAGTTCATTTGCGCCATTTTCGCGCGACAAAACACGTCGTTTTGGTATACAGCAGAAGGGAAATAAATATTGCTAATTTGCTTTTTTACATATCTAAATGAACCAATCAAAGGGTAGAGGAAACGCATTCGTTTGTGCAAAGAAGGTCTCTCGTGCATTTCTTTTGTCTATATTGTTATGAAGATATTTTTTAGATGGATAGGTAAGATAAAGCTTAGTTATTGACGAGTACCTCGCAACTGGTTTGTGTAGCGCAGTGATAAGGTAACGGATTGGTAACAGAAAGCCGAGTGTAGGGCGATGGATCAAAGCCCAGTAGAGCAGTCAAATAAATTAAAAGAGATAGAGAAAAAAGAGGACGCCTTGGGCGTTAGTTGACAACGGTTAGTTGAATCCTCTTTTATTGCTACAGTAAGTAATAATTAGCAATGTATATATGCAAAACAACGAAGCGCATACTTAATTAATGAAATAGAATGTATAATTAATGTATGGGGCTATATGGAAATTTTTCCTTACTTTTTCGCATTCGACTTAAGACATACTAGAGGTGTTAATTTACATTAAACCTGGCCGAGAAAAAATAACTAGTCTTTGTTGCTCAAAACTAACGTCCAAAACTCTCTACCATATCGTGGTTTTCAGTTCAAATTCCTAGATGTAAAGATATGTAACTGACATGCATGCATGCTGCGTTTCTATCGCAAATCCCGGCCTTCGATGCATAACATTTCAATTGAGTTCATGTTAATGTGACCGAGGAATGTTCTGGTGTTGTATTTGAACAACAAACCAGACTTGTAGCCACAATAAAATTTATTCCTGCAGGAATTTACAAATATAGCAAGAATAAAAGGGTGATTACAAACTGAAAACAATAAATTACAAATAGCAAATCACTAAAAAATATTACAATAAAATAATAGACATATAATGAGTAAGAAAATAACTAGTAACAGTATAATAAATCACATTGGGTCATGCAGGAACCTCTAAATACTTCCACCGCCTCGGTTTGTTGATGTCAGAAATTACAAAACTTACGATCCAACTTTGTTCAAAACTGATTTACATTACGTCCCATGGGACATATTAGAACTAGCAAATTCCTCCGGGGCCCCTGATGAGGAGTGGAATTCTTTCAAAGATATGTTTTTAACTGTAGTTGACAAACATGCACCAATTGTCACGCGCCGGGCTCGCGGGAAGTCACTGCCATGGCTAACACCCGAAATAAAGAACCTGATGCGAGAGAGAGAATACCATCACAAAAAGGCCATCAAAACAAACAACGAGGCTCACTGGAGCAGATATAAAAAATTACGTAATGCTGTAAATCTGAAACTCCGTAAAGGGAAAAACAAATATTAGTCCACTCGCCTCTCCGAGGAACAGGACTCGAAAGAAATGTGGAAAACACTCAGCCAGATCCTGCCAAGGAAATCAAAAACTACAAATGAAACTGTGAACCTATCAGCTACAAACTTTAATAAGTTCTTTACAACCATTGCTAGTAGTTTATGTAGACATTTTTCTCATACCCTGACACCTAGAGTGCTTACACCTAGAGTAGATCGGGATTTTACTCTAAAGGATGTAAGCCAACGTTTGTCAAACAGGAGCTGTGCAAGCTAAAATCATCAAAAGCCACCGGTCTCGATGGAATCCCTGCTAGGGTTCTAAATGACGCAGCACGTGAAATACCCAAACCGATTGCGTATCTCATAAATCTAACGATCTTGACGGGCATTATCCCTCAAGAATGGAAGGAGGCAAAAGTGACGCCCATTTTCAAGTCCGGGGAAAAAGACGATGTCAACAACTACCGTCCAATCTCCGTGCTTCCGCTTATCTCAAAGATAATGGAACGTACGGTTCAAGTACAACTGGCCTCCTTCCTAACTACAAACAATGTTCTCTCTGAACATCAGTCAGGCTTCAGAAAACGACACTATGCACAAACTGCTGTTACGTATCTCACAGACTTCATCCTGGAGCGCATGGACAAGCAGGAAATGACCGGGGCTGTATTTATTGACCTTAAAAAGGCCTTTGATCTTGTCCATCACAAGTGCCTTCTCCATAAACTAGAACATTATGGAGTTCGAGGCCCAAGATATAATTGGTTCCGGGATTATCTCTGCACCCGCTCACAGAGAGTTAAATTTGGGAAGGAAATATCATCTAGCCTTCCCCTGGATTATGGTGTACCTCAGGGTTCACTTTTAGGCCCCTTACTCTTTGTGCTTAATATTAACGATCTCCCACGGTGCTTACTACGATCAAATATTAGCATGTATGCAGATGATACCGTCATATATACCACTGGCTTGGAATCAGACTGTATTATGACGGAAATCCAAGAAGATCTCCAAAGAGTTGAACAGTGGATGGAAAACAACAAGCTGGTTCTAAATCTCACGAAGACCAAATGTATGCTCTTTGGTACTAGACAGAAACTTGCAAATGCTTCTTTTAAGATCCAGCTTCATGGCAGTGACATCGATAGGGTGAGAAATTTCTGCTACCTAGGGGTCGTCCTTGACGAATATCTCTCATGGAAAGAGCATGTTAGTAAATTGTGTACCAAGGGCAACAAGCGCTTGGGTCTACTCGGCCGTATCCGATCATGTCTAACGCTTAAGGCTGCGAAATGCGTATACAACTGTCTCGTGTTACCAGTCCTGTGCTATACCGACACGGCCTGGGGTGAAGTGTCTGCTGAGTGCAAGAGTAGATTACAGCGCCTACAAAATCGAGCTGCACGTATAATTGTCAGACGAGAAAGCACCAGCGAAGCTCTCAATACACTTGGATGGCCTAACTTAGAAACTATCAGGAAAAGGAACAAATTAATCTTAGTTTATAAATGTCTCAATGATTTAGTGCCCCAGTATCTTTGTGATTATTTTAGTAGAAACCACAGTTTCCATAGTTACAATACACGTAGGCGTGAAGATATTCATCCTTCAAGACCCAAGTTTAGCCTCGGGAAGAGAACTTTTAGATACTCTGGAGCGATTTTATTTAACTCCTTACCTGAAACATTCAAACGGGCAGCATCCTTCGAGGCTTTTAAGCGACTATTGATGAAACACGATTTTGTATAGTTTTTTATCATTAGTGTGCAATTGTAATAAAAGACAACAAAAGGTCATGTGTTATGGTGGGGGTACACGTGAACTTCAAGTGAAATTTTAAGGAGTTTGAAGAAGGGATCATCCCTTCTTCAAACTGCGGGAAATGGGGTAAAAATGTTTTGAAACACCACAAGACAGTTGACACCCCACAAGGGCACTGCAGGTTGCTGGGGAACTGTTTTGTGACCCACTTTAACGTCGGCCTCTTTTTTTCTTTCAGTGGGTACACTCACTCACTCACTCCCGACCACTCTTTACAACAGCCACTTACCTGTGTTTTGAAAAGAAATAAACTGAACCGACGGACTTTCAAATTGTTCTTAATTTGACGTCTTTGTCCAAGTTCCAATAGCTTGTGGGGCTGCTGTCATTAAAGAAATATGCTGTAGTGTCTCTCTTGTTCATCCTAGTCATTCTATTTCATTTATTCAATTCCCTATCACTCCACCCCATGCTGCACAGTCAACTTTCCAACCTAACCCCCACCCCCACCCTATGTTCGTTCCATTTTGAGTAGCTCGTGTTTAAGACGTTGCAAGGCATTTAAGGAGCTCGCTTTTAAGCTTGCAAACTCGCTGTTCAGCATTTCTTCTCTTTTTTTTTACCTGTCAGTCCTGAATTAAAAAAGTAAGCACTCTGTTTAGTTTCTTGAAGAACTATTTAATATTTCACGATTTTCTTACCACAGAAGGTCACTTCTAAGCCCAGCGAATGATACTCGACTGAAAATATGACTTTCATAAATTTGCCTTCGAATTGCCACCGTTCAGTCTGTTGAAAAGGTTGCAGAGAAGCTTTGCCTACGTCGCCAAAGAATTACAGGGGAGAATACAATATATAATATATAATAAATATATAATATTTAAATTAAAGTCATTAAACGTTGTAAGTTATAAGGTTACTGTAATCCTTCGGGGACAAACTTTTCAAAATTTGAGTTTTGCGCTGTTTTGTAAGACGAATAATTAATATTGCGATTGGCAAAAGAAAATTTACAAAATGGGTAAACGAAGGCGAGAAAAGCTAAAATAATGGCTTTTTGGATCAGTTAATAAATGGGCGAAACTGCGCTCGGGATTTCGAATTGCATATTGTGTTTGCATCAACATTCGAACCGATTTCCAGACGCTAGTTCACCAAACGTATTCCTTCCGATAATAACCAAACGAACACTCCATCTGAACGTGGAATTAACTTTCCCGCGATTGAGTGAGGCTAGTTTGTCACTTATCCTCTTCCGAGAGTTCCTCAGTTGCACCTCCAATGAGTTGTGAAAACTGTGCAAATCTTTGGAGGCCATAAAGTCGGGATTTATTTTTGCGTGTATTTCCTCCAGTAGAACCAATTAATCTTCAGTTATATTTATCAGATTTTAACGGAATTTAGCGAAAATGTTCCTCACACGCTACCCCACCAAATTGTACGAGGCTTTACAAATTCGAAATAATTTTTCCGTGGCGTCCAAGCGCGTGACACGCATAGAAAAAACATATTGGCCGATTTTACAAAGGATTTTCTCAGGAACCAATCGGAATACCGTCAACGCCTCACACAGTTTGTTAGCCTATTTTCTACTGAGTGATATAGTCCAGTTTGATTAAAGTCATTGGATAATCCAAGTTTAGGAAGGTAGAGCGAAGCCTGCCGCATTCCTCAGAAAACGCAGCAGGAGTAGATGACAGGCGGTGAGCGCGATAAATCATAGTAGAAAGTAAACAATCTTTGTATCGTTTGACTACATGGCTGTGATAATGGAGAAGCAGACCAGTGTTCGTAGACTTTCTGTGGACTAATTTTTCGAGTCTGTTAATATTTTCGCAATGTTTTGTAGTTAAGAGGCCCCGACTGTAAATATCGAGAATCGCCGGCAAGGCTCGAAAATTCGAAAATCCCGATACTTTGCCCAAAGAAGGCTTTTGAGGAACTATTCTCGAAAATGTAATTTAAAGTTTCAGGAAACCTAATTTTTTCGAGGAATTTGGGAAAAACAAAAATTTGCGATTTGCCTCATTAATTATGCAAGATTAATGCTCGAAAATTGATCACTTTCTTTAAGCTTGTATTCAAACAATTTGTAACGCCAAGAAACGAAATAGATTTTGAACAACAGCATAAATCTTCGTCTTTCTGTCAGTGGGAAACGTATTACGTTCTTTTATAGTTTAGGTGTTCCCCCGGCTTTTTGAAAAATGCTACTGTGCGTGCGTTGGAAAACAACAATAAATTGAATAACTTCATCACCTTTAAACTGATCTTGGTATGTCTGATTTCAAATGGAAATAATTGGTGTGGGAAATTTTGACCTTAGTACTTCCAAAATATGAAATAAAAACTCTGGGCAATTTAGTCTTACGCTGACAAAAAAACAAACATTCGCGTTCGCTACGTTGGAATAATTTGCATAATGCAAATGTTTTCATGGGAACCTCTGAAGAACTGTCTGGTTACAGCTTGAGAAGTGCAATTTGGAGGCTGGCATTTACAAGAAACACTCCAAGGACGAGTGTTTATGTTGTAATCTATCCTTTAAATGAAATCATTGTCGTTTAGTTTTCACAGTTCGTTGCATTCATTCGTAGTATTGACAAGCGACGCTACTGATTGCGTGATTGGTATCACGTAAATATCATTCCGCTAAAAGATCGCCGGGGTTCGAAACATACCTTGCACTTAACCGTTTTGTAGGTTTATACCTCTTCCTAATTTCGAAGCAAAGTTTTGAAATACAAGGATCCATCACACCTCAATCAGTTCTTTGAATCTTTTAAGCACCGTCTGTGAGTGACCAGCATCTAATTTCTCCATGATTGATCACCACCACTTGATCAATGATAGTAAGACTTATAATACGATAAATCAAATGTGTTGACTTTTAACACGGTAATACTGTATACGAGACAGAGACAAGTGAGGTAATAATAATAAAGCACTATTAAAACGGCTACCAAATCAGGAGGCAACGTTTATTTATCTATGAAAAAAATTGCACAGAAAAAGGAAAGTTAACATGGAGGCCAAAGAAGATTGACTGTCGACTAATATCCATGAAAATCGCTTGTTTTCTGCAAAGTTGCATGCCTCGGTGATGCCGGAACTCGTGATCACATTTTACTGCAACAGCAGCTTTTTACAAGTTCTTACAAACTAGAGATTTAGGGAGCATTTCTCCTTTGGTCAGGTGGCTTTGGAATATTCAAGTTCTCGCACAGAAGTTTCAGCTCACCAAGCTTTAGTTTTCTAAGTGTGTTCTTCAGACTGGTCGTGGCTTATGGGAAGCTGCACATTTAATGCATCCATCACCGCTTCTTTAGCTGCAGGAAAGTTATGTTCATCCTACATGGCAATAGCATCTGTGGGCTCTGGCTCACTCGGAGCATCCGCCCCTGGAAGAGATTGCTGTTTTATCTTGGCGGCAATCCGAGAGAAAAAAGAAGCCACTTGTTGAGCTGTCAGAAATTCGGATACCCTGAATAGCCGCTCTCCATTGGATCCTCTTGCTCTCCGCATTTCTTTTGCAACAACATCTGCATCAATCTTCATGAAGCTCTCTTGACCAATGTTAAACCCAGCTTCAAGATAACGCCGCTGCTTTTCGTTAAAACGATATGCTTTCTTAGCTTGCTTTAGAGCCCATCCTTCAGGTACTATTGCCTCACCCTCATTGGAACTAGTCGATGGTAATGTTGGCATAGAAGTTTCTCCTTGACAGAGTCTTGCAGCGTAACTTCGCTCTATCCGGCAGGGTTTCCGTGTCAATGGCCTGGGTACATTTTCCAAACATAACGTGCTTTTCTAGTGAGGAGTGCCTTTACAATCCACGAGTACGACCCTCCTTGGGGCACATAAGTAACTGCTGTTCGTTTTGATCTACATTTTGGTCCCCTCCTTTTCTGCCTTCAGTTGTCTTCACACTGGGCTCTTTCTCGTGGGGCTAACTCTTTAAAATATATTATATGCGGTAAGGAGGGTGACAATATTACAATCATTTGCTTACAAAAATTACACCGCCACCGTGTGAAGTAGACTCCCTTTTATTCGACTAGCTCACTTAGTCAATAATTTTGTTTTCCAATCCATATTACGACTTAGTGTTAGAATACCTTCACTTGCGAGTTTTTTTCGAGCCACAGAAGCAACCTCAACACGATCCGAATTTGCATACGACTCACGCTCTATTGTTTTCTAAAACAATGAACGTTGACAAATTGATGCGTAACGGATCGAAATCTCTCGCTTCTCATTGGCCAACTAATTAACAGGACGCGCAAACTGAGCTATATAAACAGCAATTCTGCTACCTTCAGGCCACAAACCAGCTCACACTCACCTGAGCACCAAAAGCAACTGACGAAGGAAACCACTCAGATTTCCGAAACCGGTCTTGCTATATATATATATATATATATATATATATATATATATATATATATATATATATATATATATATATATCCTGAAACAGTTCTTATTAGAACCCTACTATGGCCATTCCAAACGACGACACTGTCGTAGCCATACTAGCAGAAATGAGAGACAGCCAGGTACTACCGCCAATCTCTCCCAACCAGTCCCCAGCCAAGTGGAAAAGACCAGACTCAGAGGAAAAGGAAGTCATACCATCCTCCCAGCCACCAGCAATCCCCAAGCGTCCAAGGACCGCAGAGGGTTTCAGCCAGCTGAGGAATAGAATCGCTTCCTTGTAAACCATACGCGCGAAATGTCTGAAATCCACTTCCAGACAAACCAAGTCGCGTAGTAACGAACTCTGTTCTATCAAAGCGAAACCAAATGAGCTTACAACTCTCATGAATGTATTTTCTAAACGTGAAAATAAACCAAGAGTTACATTGTATCCAAGTGTCTCTTCTGGAAACGTCTCATAGACGACATTTTTACAGTGTGGACCATAAGCGAAAAACGAAATCAACAATTTTGTTGAATTCGCAAATAACTTCCACTCAACAATCAAGTTTACTTGGGAAATGTCGCTTGAACGAATCTTTTTCCTCGACACTGAAGTTTTCAAAGGCTCACGTTTCGTTAACGGCAATCTTCTTGATGTCCAAACACATTTAAGCCCACAGAAACTTTCCAATATACGCATTTCTCCTCATGTCACCCTCTCAGTGTTAAAAAGGGATTTATTAAAGGAGAAACGTTGCGTCTTTTGAGAGAAAACTCAGTCAAAGCAAATTTCGAGTACTCAAACGGGATTTTCAATCCCGATTACTCGACCGAGGCTATCCTCTTGAGATCGTCACAACAATAATGGCTGAAGTTAATTTCTCATCAAGGAATGAGGCTTTACAAACGAAAACTATAGTAAGACATCAAACGAAATTTTGCCACTAATTACTACATACAAGCCGGCTTCACCGAATCTTAGAAAGATTCTTATGAAACACTGGCACCTCATTTCAGACAACCCTAAACTCGCTCAAATATTTTCTAACACCCCTATTGTCGCTTATCGGAAGGACAAATCGCTCAAAGACTTCCTAGTCCGAGCAAAAATCCCTTCCCAAGTTTAAAACAACAAAAACAGGAGTTATATGCGGTAAGGAGGGTGAAAATATTACAATCAAAACAAAAATGATAATAAGAATAGTCTGAGAATGTTATTCAATACGAAAAATCTACCGAGTTTTTCTGGAGGACACAATTTCTTTTTTTATCTGAAGAAAGGGTTGGACGCGTGGTTGCGAGACGGCGGAGGCTGGAAACCCCTTTTTCTTCATTCATTCCATCGAGAAAATAAGCACGAAATAAACAGAAAGAAATGTAGGCTCTGCAAATTGTATACGCCCGGCACAAACTACAAACGTTTGCAATAAAGAAACTTTATATAAGTACCTATGACATTGACCATTCTACCCATCCCTCCCCCCAACAGGCAAAAACTCACGAAATAAACAGAAACAAATGCTAGTTCTGCAAACATACAGCCACAAACTGCACAAATGTCTGCAATAAAGCGCTCCTTAGCACACGTCCCTTTATGTCTTGAACTACCTATGATTACAATCCACTCTACCCACGCCTGCCCTCTTAGCCAAAGTCAGGAAAAAAAACACTCTTACGGGGCATTGCGCTTAAAAATCATATGCCATTTATGTATCTTATCTTGGCACGTGTTAAAATAAAATGTACAGGTACTTTATACCATTTTAGAGCAAACATCTCTTAAGTCGAGAAACTTAACGTTGGTGTTTATTTATTAAAACGCAAGTGACCCAGCTGGCACAAGCATTCGGGTTTCTTTCAGTAAAGATTAAGCAAGACTGTTGGTTATCTATCCCGCGATCTCCCACTTCTGTCGCTAATTTGTGGCCCGCAACTTCTGTTGGCACAGCGCATCTTGTCTTGCCAGTTCTCCAGCGAATACCGAGGCTGTCTCTGTGCTTGGAGCACACAGTCATGTGCAGCTGGCACTCTCGTGCGACAAAAATCCCTGATGTTTTACAATTTGACAAGGGGAGGTTTATGTATTGCATGCAGAAAAAAACACAAAACCACTGATTACAATCGGGGAAAGCTGTGGTAGTTCTATCACTTACCTGCACCGGCAAGTAGCAACTTTCTCTCGCTGTCGATATTCTCAGTGATGGTTACGATTTTAGAAAACTTCCGGTGCCCTTTCACCTCCCGATTACAATTTTTCAGGTCCACAAATTGGACATCTTTTGGATTTTCAACACTTGGACCACAAGCCCCACCGACAAGGGAAACAAAACTGCAAAATGACATTCTTATTTAACACGCGGAAGAGATCTTTTTCGGACACAGGAGGATATCCCTCTGTGTTCTTCCGATTCCAATACTGAGCGCAAAATTGCATCATGGGTTCCACTGTTGAGCACAAACACAGGTAACTAGCTGAAAGCTACGGCATTAAAGTATACATAAATCTAAGCATTTTTACTGGCTAAAAGGGCTGTTTATGATTTTCAAGCAAATTTAATCTTTAAAGAAGAATGCTATCATGTTATTTTTCAGTCTAATAGTGTTGCGTGACATTGTTAACGAGAGCAAGATTTCTTGGAACATGACCTATTTTTAGCCTTGTGTTTCGCGTGGGATATTGTTAATCTTGAATAATTTGTGAAGAAAATACTTTTCAGGGAGATCTTATTGCTTTTAGAAGAAATTGTAACTAAGAGTGAACAACAATATTGGAGGATATTGGTGAAACCTTGAAACCTTGACCGGCGCGGCGTTTTACAAACAAACTTTTGAGGTAACTTATGGATTGGAAATGTTATGATTGGAATAATAGCAACCTTCCTTAAAGGAGAAAAAATGAAAAGGATAACAAAAATTAAAAACCTTAGACTAGTTTAAGACAATGTTTGCCATGCTTCAATTTGTTCTCTTGCCCTACAGCTCCTCAACACCACACACTTCCTATGACACTAAGTTATGCAAATCGACGAAACGAGATCTAAAATACGTAGTTTTGTCAGCGCAAGCCTAAATTGCCCAGATTTTTTATTTCATATTTTGGCAGTAGTAAGATCAAAGTCTCCCACATCATTTATTTCGATTCGAAATCACACATACCAAGATCAGTTTTAGGCTGTTGGAGTTACACAATTTATTGGTGTTTCGAAAGCACTCGCAGTAGTACTTTTCAAAAGGCCGAGGGAACATCTAAAATATTTCAAAACTTAAAAATGTACTCACTGGTAGAAAGACGAAGAGTTATACTCTTGATCAAAATCTTTTTCATTTCTTGGCGTTGCAAATTGTTGCAATACAAGCCAAGAGAAAGTGATCAATAGCCCTTTTTCGAAATAAAACCGCAGTTTTGTATAATCACGGGCCCAAGCACGAATGCGAGGCTTATGCGGGCAACGCGCAATCTTGTATTCCAAGTTGCTGTTAGCTGTTTGTTTTTTACAAATGTCCGCGATTGTACCTCCTGGTGTCCCCGATTCGGCAGAATGTATCGATAATTTAAACGATCTTAGCAAAGAATGGTTTAAAAAGTTAAAGGTAGACGCCCTGCGATCGTATTTATCAGCTCACGGTGTACCGTGTAGCTCTCAGGGGAAGCAATACGTGAAGGAAAAATTAGTACAACTTTCATACGAAACTTGGAGACTGAAGCTAGAAATGCCAAGCCGAGACGAAGAGAACGTTGATGACGTTATCCTAGAGAAGCACAGGTTCGATGGTCACAACATACCTCTGATCACGAAACTGTCGGCTGGATGGACAAAATGTTTGGACGATTCGCCCGATCTCTCATACGCCGACATCTACAATTATTTTGTCCATAAACCGGGTTATGATCATGAAAATCTCAAGTCCTACAAAGGACTTGACGGTTATAAACTCATGATAGATGGACATGTCAGAAGTCTACTGTTTCAAAAAACTGATCAGTGCAGCTATTTCAAATTTCAAGTTCAACCCACTGAAAGGAAAAAAACATGGAATGGCAAGGACTGTTATGATTGCTGGACGATCATAACGAACAATGGCGAAATTATATCAGGCTTTTGTCATTGCTATGGAGGGTAAGTATTTGGCAACCAAATTGTAAAAGATAACATGGTTTTTATTTGCATAGAAGAGCCGTAATAACAAAAATTCCATTGTTTGGGAGCAATGAAAAAATGTTTTAATTGACTCATGCGGTTCCTTAATTAAATCTAGTGCACCATTTATTAATGTTAGGGCAGATGGAGGGTGTCGCCATGTAGCTGCTGGACTATTTGAGGTAGATAGAACACTACAGACAAGGAAACTGGGGCAACAACCTTCTTGCACTGATCAGAAGTGTGTGTGGACTCAGCCAGCTAAGAAGGCCCAAGGTGCTGTGCCAGTTAAGAAAATGAGGCTAGACAAAAAGGCTAGTACTACTGACCCTCCCATTGACCATTCCATGTTTGACCCTCGTCCAGAATGGGCAAAGGGCACATCCCAGCTCCGACAGATCCAGTTGCATGAAATACTTCACAAAAACTGTCCAGATGCAGTAGGCCTGGATGTGCTAGGGGTTAACATGCCAGTTTCCCTTGACACCATACCACCAGAGGATGATGCTAATTTGTTGGCTGAAGTTACAGTGAGCACTTGTACATCTCTGGCAATAAAGGAATTAGTTGAGGACAGAGCTGTTAATAGCCCTGAAGACTTAGCTTCTTTGCTGTCATCAATGCAATATAAGGAAGAGGAGCGGGAAGAAATAACTAGGTCTACAATTGGTCAGTCCAACAACCCCATATGGTTTAAACACAGGGTGGCTAGAATTACAGGGTCTATTGCATACACAGTGTGTCATCGACGAGAAAGCACAGATCCCAAAAACTTACTTGATACTATAGTGGGAAAAGAAAGTTCTCAGTGGGAGAACATGCCTGCTCCAATAGAGTATGGGAAGAATAATGAGCACAAAGCCATTCGACTTTTCATCAAGGAAAATAAAAAATTACATAGAGGTCTTGTAGTTAAGGAGACTGGACTACACATTTTCGAAAGTTGTGTGTTTTTAGGAGCAAGTCCAGATGGAATTATGACATGCAGCTGTTGCAATACAGCCAAAGTGGTGGAAGTGAAATGTCTATGGGCACACAGAAATCAAAAGCCCAAGGAAGCAGCCCTAGCAATGAAAGGCTATTTTGACATAGACAATGCTGGAAAATTAGTCCTTAGAAAGGAAACAAAGTGGTTTTATCAAATGCAAATGGAAATGATTGCTACTCAATTGCCAACTGGTGTTTTGGTTCTATACACTGATCTAGGGGTTGAAAGTGTCTTGGTTCAATTTGACTCGAAGCTTTCTGACACAATGACTTTAAAGTTGAAGAACTTTTATTTGGCTTTTGTTGTGCCACATTTGGTGAAAGAAATGTCTTGTATTTAACTTAATGAGGATTACTAGTTGATACCTGTATGTTCAGGGGTATCAATAACTCTTGTATACCTGCCAACCTTATAAAATCAGAACTAGGGACCACCCCACCTCACCCCAGTCCTGGGTAGTACCCTGCCCACAGCACTGAGCAGGGTCCAGGTCAATGATCTCGGGTTATGCATAAGTTGTTAACAATGTTGCCTGTACTTTACTGTTCTACGTTAATATGTAGCATTAGAATTCTCAGGTGTTGCTTAATGCTCTCAAGCACAAAATGTACAGTACTGCATAAAATAGGAGTTAGAAGAGTCCAGACTAATCTTTAAGATGGTATGTCTAATTTAAAGAATAGAATTACAAACCTGCTTCTAATGAAACTCATCCATTTGGCTTATTTAGCTAACTTTGGATACATGTTACACAAAGCAGCACAAACAACAACAATCTGGTCAATTACTGGCTTCAGTGTCAAAGGAATGACTCCTTGTAGTATTTTAAAGTTCTTAATCCGTTCTATAGCTCTCTCTACGTGTATTCTGGCAGAGGCAATTCTTCTAGTCTTTGTCACTTGCTTTCTGGATAATGGCTTACCAGTAGTAGAGGGTGGTATGTTTAAAGTGCATTTTTTTACAAGCAGCAAATCACGCACTTTAAACCCTCTGTCAGCCATAACATCATCCCCAGGCTCAAGAAGATCCAAAAACCCACATTTCTGTGTTATTTCTCTGTCTGAAACACTACCTGACCATACATTTGAAACAAAGGTAAATGCACCTGATGGTGAAATTCCAAATAAGCACTTGACAGTGTTTCTTTGTTTGTATTCACTCCATGTGATTCGCTGTGCAGTTGGAGTTTTAGGCTTTTCAACCTGGAACTCAGAACAATCAATGACCACTCTGGTTCTAGGATACCGAGCAAAACACTGAGGCCTGTGAATTTCAACAAGTTCCCTTGATGGCCAGGCTATTAAGCCGATCAGTTCATAGTACAATAAATTGATCCAAGTTTTAAACAACTTAGAAACTGTAGAAAAAGTAACACCAAAACTATCTGCTAAATGTTGCTCTGTTAGACCTAAGCGAAGCTTCACTAGTACAAGCACAAATTCTTCAAATGATGTTAGTTTCCTTTTTCTGCCTGCCTGCTTCCTGTCAGTATCCTGAAAACATTATAAAACAGTAGACTCTGGATCAGTGATATTTCAATATCACATCACAGAATACATCTGTAAAAAAGCATAAATAAATTTAAAAGGGTAAACTGAGTTTTCGATCCCTTTACCACAACCCATGTTTTTTTACTTCAGAAAAAGGTTTTGAGAATCATATCAAGAAGCGCATTTGATGCTCATACTGAACCAATATTTAAGCAGCTGAAAATTCTGAAACTCAGTGATATTTATCGATCTCAAATTGGCAAGTTTATGTTTTCTTTTAAGAAAGGCCTCCTTTCTGATGCATTCAATGAAATGTTTTTGCTGACTAATCAAATTCATCATTATAATACTAGAAACTCCAATGCCTTTTACTTATTTTCTTGTAGAACGAATGTAGGACAATTTGGAATATGCTTTCAAGGACCTAAATTGTTTAATTCTTTCAATACAGAAATTCAGAATGCTGACAGTTTTTCTCAATTTAAGTCTAAATTAAAAATTTTCCTCCTGAACTGACTTCCCCTTATTTTGTTCATTTTGTTTGTTTGTTTGTGTTCTTGCTTTTTAACCTAAATGTGCTTACAAATTAATTAAGACACACCTAAATTATCTTTTTATAGTTGTATTTTCTTGAGGTGCCTGTAGCCCGAATAAGCCCTAATGGTTTCCATATGGGCATGCTCGCCTAATGCTTTTCTCTTATCGATTATTTAATTTATCTCTTGTAGTTAAATACATGTTTATCTTGTAATTTAAAATAACAGTAAGTGGCAAAAAAATAAACTGAAACTGAAACACAGCTACCTCTTAATACAGACAAATGATTTCAGCTCAGTCATGAAATAAATGAATAATTTCAAGGCTGTGCTCTAAGAAAAATTTTTGGGAGCCCAAAACTCTGAACCTTTGAAATCCAGGGCGCCCAGCATAATAATTGTGTGAAAAAACTAAGATTTCCTTGTCGCCGAAAGGCAAAAGTAAGTCACCAGGGGCCCCTGGGCACTGCTAGAGCACAGCCTTGAATTTACTGTGTGCAACATCTATGATTTTTATACTCAGTTCATAACCAACCAGTCAAACAACAACACATAAAAATGGAAGGATATGTGCAAAGAAACTCTCTATTCCACTATTCCACTCTATTCCAAGTCACTATTCCAACCCCTTATACCGTAATAAATGAAAGACCCCTTACATTTCTGAAACTACTTGGTCCATGCCAGTACCTCATGGACTGAGCAACAGGTTCAAGTAATGCAAATAAGTCGACCAGTAAACTGCGAGAGGGTAATCCTGTGTAAAATCTGACACTCTTGTCATCCGTCAAGACTTGCATCATAAATAACTCTCTTCTCAATTTCTCCTTGTTTTCAAGTGTCTCTTCGCTTTGCTTGGTCCTTTCGGTGAGTTTGTCAAGGTCTTCAGAGGTGAGGAACGTTTGTGAACCAACTGAACAGTTCGAGGAACAGTAATTATGTTCAGCTAGAATTACTGTAGAGATGAAGGATTCATCACCACCACCACCGCAATTCTCACTCACTTCTTCCGAGACTTTTGATGTCTCAGTTGATGTTTTCGTAATCTCTTCAGGCACAGATTTCTTCATACGCTTGGAAGGGGTCGACTGAGTCTCCCTGTCTCGAGGGGCCTTTCTTTTGGAAGGATGCTCCTGGCAACGATCCAAATTCTTACAGTTGTAAACCGAAGGTATCGGGTCAGCTTTGCAGTATCCCAAGCCTAGACTGAAATGTATTGAACAAACACGGTAGTTTCTCGATATGTCCTTTAGTTTCAAATCTTTTCTCTTCAAGAATAAAAACCAGGCTTTTCTTAAAGTCTTCTCCGCTGGAAATGGATGGAATTGTACTTTCAGTAAATCAGGGCGCTTCGGAGGATGGCCACAAATACGAGCAGAAACATTTTGCTTACATCCTCTCACACAAGCAACCTTCTCTCGAGTACCGTTGTTACATCCGTACACTGCGCAAAAATGCCAGGTCATTCCTTTTCGTCCAAAGCCTCCAAAGGCAGCTATGATGTTTGTGTTCTTCGATGCCTTCCTCGACAATATTCCTCGACTTGCCCGCATTAGCCTCACTTTCGTGCTTGGGCCCGTGATTATACAAAACTGCGGTTTTATTTCGAAAAAGGGCTATTTTGGAGTATATTTTGCATAATTAATTAGGCAAATCGCCAATTTTCGCTTTTCCCAATTTTCTTGAAAACATTACATTTCCTGAAATTTTAAATTACATTTTCGAAAATAGTACACTAAAAGCCTTCTTTTGGCAAAGTATCGGGATTTTCGAATTTTCGAGCCTTGCCAGCGATTCTCGATATTTACAGTCAGGGCCTCTTAAATTGTTAACCAAACCTATTCTTATACGTAAACAATCCATCCAGATTATTTCAGAGCCTCTGGCTCACATTATGAATTTGTCAATTTCTTACGGTATTGTGCCAGATCAAATGAAAATAGCTCGAGTAGTACCTCTGTTTAAAGCTGATGACCCGTCATTGTTCACCAACTATGGGCTTGTTTCAATTCTACCCAGCTTTTCCAAATTTCTGGAAAGAATCATCTACAATCGCTTACTTGATTATTTGGCTAATTTACATATTCTCTGTTATAACCAGTTCGGTTTTAGGAAAAATCACTCTACCGTTCTTCAGTTGTTTTATTGATTCAGTTGACACTTTCAGGGCCGTACATAGCGGGGAGGCAGGGGGGCAGTTGCCCCCGCCAGAAAAACTAAATGTTTTTTTTTTTTTTTTTTTTAACATAGTGTTTGATTTTGCTGGGCTTTTTGCTTGATTTAGTGTAGCCATATTAGTCCGAAATCTCAAGAAAACCGACTAATTGACTGAAAAGTCTTCCTTCAATGTAAATCCAAATAATTATTTTGGAAAATCTTTCGAGGCAAAAGCCAGTACGGGTTTTCTTATGACACTATATGTGCTACTCGTTCACGGGAGTGCAAAAGTTACTACCCTCTCTGCCCTTCTTGCTAAATATGGGTCTGTACTTCTAGCTCTGCATGAAATTTCGTCATCAAGCAGTGGCGATGCTAAACGTGATGCTTCAGTTTATTTAACGTTTTCTCCAAGACTCTGAATTCATAGTCGCTTTGACAGTATCTCAGTTTGTTCTGTCATTTTTAGCCCAAGTAACAAAGTCCCTACAAGCTAAGAGCTGTAACCTTGGCGATGCATACCAAAGCGTAACTCTCGCCAAAGAATGCATTAAGTCAGCAAGAGGAGATGAATCCTGGCAGAAGGTGTGGAGTCGAATCAGCCAGGTAGCTGACTCTATCAACGTCACCCTGGTAAAGCCTCGTACAACGACTGTTCAACGCTATCGAGCAAACGCCGCACACAACGATCAGCCGCAGACTACTACAGGATTAATGTGTTCTATCCATTTTTAGTATAAATCTACTAGCGTTCTATCATGAATGCCGTTCTCTGATTGGCTACACTACTCGCTATCTATTTAGCAATTACATTATTCGCTCTCGATTTCTTTCGCGTGGTAGCTGATGAGGGCGCAGCCCGAATCAGCTATCACACATAGAAATCGAGAGCAAATACTCTAATTGTCTTAGTATAAATCTACTAGTCGTTCAAAACTAAAGAAGTGAATTATCTATATCCTTCTCGCATGCAGACACTTCAAAAAAGCGAAGAAGTGGCCGCCATTTTGATGACAACTGCTACTCACTATCTATCACATTTTATAAGGTGAATAGTTCGCGCGTTGTGATTGGTTCTTAGCTTTGATCTATTAGAGTACAGATGCACCGATTACGTCATCACTGCAACTATTTTTCCAGAAATGTGAAAATAAACAAGTTTTTCGCTTGTATTTTGTTTCTTTATTATAAAAACATCAACTGGTGACAAACTCGCCTGCGGCTCGTGTGCCACTTCTTTGTTTTTACCACATTTTGACGTCATCTGTGATCTATTACTGAACAGACGCACGGCAACATGGAATCTATTTGTTAAATAGATAGCGAGTAGCGTAACCAATCAGAGAACGGCATTCGTGATAGAACGCTAGTAGATTTATACTAATTTGTGATAGATAGTGAGTAGAGGTTGTCAACAAAATGGCGGCCGCTTCTTCGCGTTTTCGAAACAAATTCAGGACCTCAACGGAATTGCATAAATTGCGGTCACAACTGCGAGGATCATTCTTCATTTGATTTCATTTCCGCAGTTCACATATGATTTGTTTCATATACATCATTCAAACTCTTCACTTTCACGGGGACATATGAACCCATAATTGACCTGCTCGCAACGTCAGTGGCTTCATAGCTCAGTTGGTTAGAGCATCGCACCGGTAATCGCGAGGTCACGGGTTCAAACCCCGTTGAGGTCCTGAATTTGTTTCAGGCTTCTTTTCGCAATTGCATAAATTACGGTCACAACTGCGAGGATCAATCTTCATTTGATGGCCTTGCTATGTTGCTAATTCATCGCGGAACGGACTTCATTCCCACTCCAAAAGGAGATCTATGACATGAAGTCAGATTGGAGAATAATCTAGAACAGCCTATTTATAGTAATATAGACTCCTTTTTGAGACTTGGTATTCTTATACCGAAACCTGCAATTTTAGCTCAGTTCCTTCAAGCCAATCTCTGTTCAAACCAAGGAAGGCTTTCAACCCATTTTTGAAACCATCCATACTGCTGTTCTCAGTATAGCTTGGGTTAAAGATGGTATATAACTCATCATTGTGTAGCAGAGACCTCGGGGGCAATTTCAAACTAAGCAAGGTGTTTATGCCACAATAAATCATGATGATTTAAAACAAAAAGCATCAGTGTGGTTTGTTTCATTAAAGGTCTTAGAGGCAACCGTCTGTGTAGGGGTGTAAACAAAACGTGCAACTAGAAACCCTGTCTGTATTCGGGAGGCCACTGTGAAGGTGTTCGGAGTTTGCCCCCGCAGACAAAAAATCCTACGTACCGCCCTGACAAGTTGTACGATAAAAATGGATAAATAAATGGTGAATTAGCGGTTCGCGTCTGTTTAGATCTCTCGAAAGCTTTTGACACTGTTAATCATTCTATCTCATTCCGGGTAAACTTGAACACTACGGTATACGACGGTGGCTTGGTCATGAAATGGATAAGGACTATTTTTCAAACAGACTTAAATGTGTTGAATACAACGGTCACGTACCAATATTTCGTCTGGTGTTCCACAAGGTCCTATTTTAGGACCTTTATGTTTTCTGCTTTACATCAGCGATATAACAATTACAATTACAATTGATCTTATTTGCTGATGGTACCAACGTTTTTTGTCTCATATGGATGCAGATTGCTTGGCTAACATTTTGAAAATTGAGCTAAATAAGTTGTCAATTTGGTTCAGAGTTAACAAGTTCTCATTAAACCTAAAAAAAAAAACAACTAAATTTATGGTATTTAAACCGAGTCAAAAACTTACAAATCATGATATTCAACTTTTAATAAATGACCATGAACTTGATCAGGTAAAAGAAACAGTTTTCTTGGGAGTAATCCCAGATGAAAATTTAAATTGAAAGTCCGAAATCTCACATGTGGCCAACAAAGTCTCAAAGTCTGAACAGTATAATACATCTAGTGGTCCGTCACGTTATGTTCTAAGGCGCAACAGGCGCTTCACCGTACCTAAATGCAAGACAGATCGTTTTAGGAATAGGTCTATTATTAGATCCTGTTTTGATAACATGTATATCTAGATTTTTAGTTTTTTATCATATTCTTTATACTTTTATTTTTACTGTGCTTAGTTCTATATATACATTTTATTGATTTTACTATTTGAAAATACGCAATTCAGCTTTCGGGCTGCAATTGCAATTGCAATGTTACTGAAATTCTGTTAATTTTGAGTCTAAGGAAGCACTTCTAGGGAGAAGATGTATTTCCACGATAAGTCATGTAATGGGAATAAAAGTTCGTATTTAGATATTGAAATCGGGGTTTCTCAATTTTGTTGATTAGTTGCCAATATAAGTTTCTGGAACAAGAGGGAAATATAGAGTCTTGCGGTTAGTGGGCCTCGGGCAAAGTGCTTGGCATGTCCCTTAAAAGGGTCTTTCACTCCGATGGAATAGATTCAAAGACACTCATAAGGACAAAATACTCCGCACCAGTTACGTTTTGATTTTGTAATGTCCTCCATGATTTCATTCTACCAAAATCAGTCAAAATATCAATTACAGTAAGAAATCCTTTCCTCAGAAGTTTGTTCCGAAACAAAGGTTTACCATTTATACACAAGAATTTGTTATTCCATATGATTTCATTTAGCACATCAGGTAGAGTGGTAACTGGTGATGTCTTATAAAGCGCCCATTCAGTTAAGCATTCCTTGTAAATTGTAGGAAGAGTCCTGGGCAAAAATCGTACATCGTAATTACATTTAGTTAAGAAAGCGTCCCCAAAGTCAGCAAGATAATTCTCGAGAAAAAATTTCCAGGTACTATTATGACCGTCGAGATATTTCCTCATGCACATGATTCTTTGAGCCTCGATAAGTGTTTCAATATGTGGCATACGCAATCCACCATCGTTATTTATAAGTGTGAGGCGCTTTATTTCCTCTTTTACCGAATTCCAAATAAAAGTGAAAAAAAAAAGTGAAGCACGGTATAAGTACTCTGGTCGTTGATGTGATTGGTCAACGAAGTCGTGATGTTATTGGTTGTCTGTCAATTAAGCCGTGATGTTATTGGCTGTGAAGCCTGTAAACCGTGGTTGGTGCGTTTCGATCCGTCTATTGTTAGTCAAATGTTCGTAGGTGTATTGTTAGTCAAATTAGTAGGTGTGTCTATTGTTTGTCTGTTGTTGATATCGTCAATAAGTCGTTTGTAAGGTGCGGGAAGCTGTTGACAGCGGTTCAGTGGTGTCTGTTCTAAGTTAGTAAACCAACTTTCCAGTGCGATACGTCTACCTACTTTCAGTACAACAGCAAACACTACAAACAATTGCACAGGACAGCTATGGGCTCACCAGTTTCCGTTGTTGTAGCAGAGATCGTCATGCAAAACATCGAGGAACAAGCCCTTGCGACTTACGAACGAACGCTACCGCTCTGGCTACGTTACGTCGACGACACTTTCACAGCTGTCCACAAAGACGAAATCGACGATTTTCACGAACACCTCAACAGACAGAACGCCCACATACAGTTTACCAAGGAGATCGAGCAAAATGTTAAGATACCTTTTCTAGACTGCCTTGTTAGCCGTGACAACAACAGACTACAGACGACAGTTTACAGAAAACCCACACACACTGACAGACTACTTGACGAATCATCTTACAACCCTACTTCACACAAAGCAACGACAATACGGACCTTAACGAGACGAGCGCAACTAGTTTGCGACTCGAGCGACAGTTTAGCAGACGAACGCAAATACTTAGACAACGTTTTCAGTAAGAACAACTACAACCGCGACTTTGTTAGACGCAACACTTGCAGGACAGAACCAAACGCTACGAACGCTAACCCGACACCAGTCACTACAGAGACTATACCATACATCAAAGGAACTTCTGAGACCATTGCACGGATACTACAACCTTACGATATCCGTGTCGCTCACAGACCCATCACAACTTTACGACAATTATTGACGAACGTTAAGGACAAAGACGAACCAAAGGACAGACAGGGAGCAGTTTACAAGATCGAATGCTGCGACTGTCAGGTGAGACTGGCAGAAATTTGAACGTAAGACTGACTGAACACAAACGAGCGACGAGAAATGGTGACATCAACAATAATATTGCTGAGCACCATTTACTGACAAACCACACAATCGACTGGGACTCTGCTAAATGCATTACCTACTGTACTAACTACCACCAACGGATCGCACTGGAAAGTTGGTTTACTAACTTAGAACAGACACCACTGAACCGCTGTCAACAGCTTCCCGCACCTTACAAACGACTTATTGACGATATCAACAACAGACAAACAATAGGCACACCGACTAATTTGACTTACAATACACCTACGAACATTTGACTAACAAAAGACGAATCGAAACGCACCAACCACTGTTTACGGTCTTCACAGCCAATAACATCACGGCTTAATTGACAGACAACCAATAACATCACGACTTCGTTGACCAATCACATCAACGACCAGAGTAGTTATACCACCTCCTGACGTTACTCCAATCACTTGACTCTGATGATGACTTCCGCTCAGGTTGTCGAAACGTCAGTCAATGTCAACACAAACAGTCCGTCTCAGGACTACACTCACCCGGACGATCATACTTCACTTAGTTATGATATGACTCCTGGGTTCAAATCATTTACAAAATTAAAAAGAACAGTATTCACCTTTTTCACAATCTCTTTTGTTAAAGGGATTAACGAAGCCCGGAACATAAATTTGGGGATTGCGAAGGTCTTAATAATTTGAATTCTACCAATCAGTGTTAAGTTTCTCCACCGCCATGAATTGATAGATTTTTTAATGGACCTAATAATATTTTCAAAGTTGAGCTCCTGATACTTTAGCCAGTTATACGTAAAGAAAATGCCTAAAATTTTCATTGGTTTGTTAACTTTGTCAACGCCTATATACTCTGGCGAATCATGAAGGCTACCAAGCCAATACGCTTCTGTTTTCTCTTCGTTCAACCTTAGTCCAGAAATTCTACCAAATCTATCTAAGAGACCTTGCAGCAAGAAAAATGACTGTGCATCGCTAACAAAAGTTGTCAGATCGTCAGCAAAGACGCTAAGTTTAACTTTACATTTACCAACTTTGATTCCTTTAATGTCATTATTTTCACGAATACTTATATTGACAATTTCAAGGGCAATAATAAGTAGGTACGGTGACAAAGGATCCCCCTGGCGAACTCCTCTATTGACCTCAAAGATGTCAGATGCGAAGCCATTATTCATAATGCAGCTTGAGATGTCCGAGTAAAGTACTCTAATCCAGTGCAAAAAGGAGTCGCCTAAATTAAAAACTTTTAATTTATGAAACAAATACTTCCAGCTTAAAGAATCAAAAGCTTTCTTAAAGTCAAATGTTGTCATAAGGTCCGGAATATTCTGTAGTTTGGTATACTCCATCACATCATTTATTGACCTCACCGCGTCAAAGATCGTTCTCCCCTTGACATATGCGCATTGGTTTTCATGAATGATAAATAGAAGGGTCTTTTCGAGCCTTATTGCTAGAGCTTTGGATCCGATTTTATAGTCCACATTTAGCAACAATATCGGTCTCCAGTTATCCACATATCTTCTCTATTTTCGTCTTTCTTTTCAATTAACCGAATAATTGCCTGCCGCTGGGAATTTGACAGTTTTCCATTTAAATATGCAGCATTTAAAGAGTCTACCGATGGAGTACCTAAAATTGGCCAAAACGCTTGGTAGAACTCAGCCGTAAGGCCATCATTTCCCGGCGATTTATTATTATCAAATTTCTCTAGAGCCTTATAACATTCAGTGTAAGTCAACAATCCATCACACTGTTGGCTTAGGTTATCCGAAAACTTTGGTATGTTGACGTTCTGAGTCTGAAAGGAATGGAAAACATCTTCATCGAAATCTGAATCCCTATTGGCGTATAGATCTTGATAGAATCCTTTTAATTCAGCCATAATAGCTTTGCAGTTCGTCACTACCCGTCCTTTCGAATAGTTTTTCTTATTTCTGGATTTTTCAAGATCCAAAAAGTATTTGTTATTTTTTTCTCCTTTTTCATACCAACTAGCTTTGGACCGTATAATGTTTCCACGAGTAATGTAGTCATACTCAGAGTCATATTCACTTATTCAAGCTGCAGTATCTTCTGTTCAGTAGGATTACAAGCACAAAATTCCTCACTTTCTTTAAGTTTCTTCTCAAGATCAGTAAGTTTATTCCTTCTGTCTTTTGACTTTGTTTTACTATAAGAAATAGTAAATTTGGTTTATCAAAGGAGTTGATAATGTTAATTGACCACCGTACAGGGATTCGATTAGCTGACGTTTCGAGCGTTAGCCCTTCGTCGGAGCGAATCGAGGAATTGTGGGTTGTGTATGGTTTATATACAGAAAATGGAGCTACGCTATTGGGGGTAACATGGTAACGTGAAAAACAGGAATAAATTAATTGAATGAAAAGCGCTCGTTGATACCGTGGGAATTAAGAGTGCCAATTTGAAAGATCAGTTTTTGCTCGAGATTTTTACGGCTTTCCGTGGTACCTTGATGTAGGGAAAGGCCGGAGATCGACATGTGTTGTCTGATTTTATATTTTATATTTTTATATTCACCTCTTGAAATTCTGTTAACCAATCTTGGTAACTAGAGGCAATAAGATTAAGGTAGTCGTCATCATTTAAAAGGCTAGAGTTGAAGATCCAATGTGATGGGCCCCGGACTTTGTCCTCAAAACTATTAATCTGCAGAGTAATGGCAGAGAGGTCAGATTTAATAGAAGGTATTATATCCGAATCTTCAATAAAGTCCTGAAGACCATCACTAATCAACCAATAATCTAGGCGTCGCTGAATAAGAGGTTTCTTTTGTCTCCAAGTAAACTTTCTTTTGTTAGGGTTCCTAATTCGTCAAATATCAACGAGATCGTATGTCAGTTTAATCTCTATAATAATTTTAACCGAGTCTTTTTTATCAACACGTCCACCATAATTGTCTAATTCTTCATCTAAATGAGCGCTAAAATCACCTCCGATGATCAACTGATTACTAAACGTCCCATCCGTTTCATCTAAAGTTGACAAAATTCTTGAAAAAAAAAAAAAGAACATTGCTCTGATGTTATGTTTGAGGCGTAAATGTTTACCAATGAAAACGGAGAGTCTTGAGTCAGAGCATCTACAAGAACGTAACGACCATCAGAATCAGACTGAGAGTTTTTTATTTCAAATTGTAATTTGTCACTTATTAATATCAGAACACCTCTGCTATGATTGGCACCGTGAGAAAAGTACATTTTCCCGGGCCACTGAAATCGCCAACTTTCAACAATATCCGGAGTGCTATAAGTTTCCTGTGGAAAGGCTGTATCAGCATTTTGCTTATGTAACCAATTCAATATCGCTTTTCTGTTAGTAAAATCCCGAATCTCTCGAGCATTTAAAGAAATAATTTTAAAATTAACGTTATCAACTGGGAAAGATCCATAGCTGAGTGAAGAAATCAAATAATTGTAAAGCGCCTCCTTAATTATTTGAGCCAAGGACTTGAAAAAGGTAAGTTGCTAAACCATCTAGACGTAAAAAACAAACTAAACCACTGACATCCAATGTTAACAAAGAAAAAATCTACAGGGAACTGCCCCAGCACGCACCCAGCCTTAGAAACTAACTTGAACGGCATGGTTACCTGCTTGAAATAGTTGTCAAACGGTTTCAGGGGAGTTCCCGATCTCATTTACCGACCCAATTTTCCTTTGAAAAGAAGGGTGCAAAGCCTACTGGGTGTGAATTGTTTTAAAGCGTAAAGAAAACGTTCCTAATGAGTAGCATTGAATAATGACAAATGGCGAAAAGAGACTAATAGCAAAATTTACATAGGAGCAAATTTTCCGTTTGTAAACAACTTATCAGGTTCAGCTTTGCAAAAACCAACATTTAGTCCTTTCTTTTTCGCCTCCTTCAATTGAGGCATTTGTTTTCTTCTTCGTTCAATTATTTCCTTCGGAAAGTCCTCCAGAGCTATTATCTCTGATGCGCGATTAAGGCCGAAAGACGCCCTCAAAACTTTCTCTCTGTCGGGATATCGTAAGAATCTCGCAATTATAGGTCTTATCTTTCCTGCCGCAGGTTTTCCAAGGCGATGAACTCTTCGCAGATCTATTTTCTCAGCCGGTTTATCCATACCTAGGTCATTTTCCAAGAAATCGATAAGAACATCACGCGTGTTCACTTTCTCACCGTCTTCTGAATCTGCTTTTGTTTCTCTCCCTTCAATTCCGAAGAACTTCAAATTTTCTCTGCGACTGTACGACTCCGCGTATAATTGTAGTAGTAGTAGTAGTAGTCTTTATTTCACTGATAAAATACATATCAAGTGTTACATGGATTATATATAACTATTAAATACTTAAATAGCTAAATTGCAATTAAAACTAAGTCTGTTAATAAAAGAATTCTTGAAACGCTCAGTATTACAAATTGGAAATGTAGGCTTGACTTGTGTAAGCTTAAGGGTAGCAGGGTTAATCCTAGGAAGGGAGTGATGTAAAGGATGACGTTCCCACTCGATTAATTTCTTAAAAATACCTTTATCGGACTTTTCTAAGCAATTAATAATGGAAACAGGAGTGGACGTGTATCTTCGTTTATGACAACGATCAAGGAAACATTGTATGGTATTAAGTTCTGGTGGAGATGAACCATATACAGATATTCCATACATAAGCTTAGGCAAAACTAGAGTGCTGAATAATTTATCCAACTCCGCCTGACAATACCCTTCCTTCCTTAGAGTTCTTAGAATATATAGACATTTATTAGCTGCGGCCAGCTTATTCTTGACATGAACAGAGAACCTACAATTTTCCTAAAATACATAGTTCTGGATGTTGCGGGATATTCTTTACTGTCTCTAGTACATTATTGTAGCCTTTCTTTCGGAAAACCATTTCTTTACATTTAGAGAAATTACATTTCATGCAATTATTGATTGACCATTCTGTAAAGTTGTTCACTACATGAATTGCAGTATTACTTTCACCATCCTTCCAAACAGGAATAATTAGAGTGGAATCATCTGCATACTTGAACAACGAAGAGTTAGACTCTGGATCTGTCTGCAGATCATTTATGAATATATTAAATAAGTAGGGGCCACTAACACTTCCTTGCGTGGTGCCTTTGTTCACGCTGATCCAATCACAAGCAATGCTATTGCAGACAACCCGTTGTCTCCTATCAGTGAGAAAACTTAAGTACCAATTAAAAATATATGGATTAAGCGGCAGGAGTTTAAGTTTGGAAAATAACAGATCGTGTTTAACAGTGTCAAAGGCCTTGCTGAAGTCCATCGCAAACACCCTTACCGCATTGCATCCCTTTCGATCCAAAGACTTAAGAATTTCATGTTGCATTGTTAACAGAGCGCCAGTACAGCTGCCACCTTCTCTATAAGCAAACTGTGTGGGACTCAAGCTACTCTCGACAATGTTCTTAACGTAGGACTTATAAACAACCTTTTCGAATGCTCTAGCAATAACCGGGGTTATGTTTATTCCTCTAAAGTCCCCATTTTCCTTGGGAGTTTCAACCTTGGGAAGAGGGGTTATGTTGGCACTCTTCCACGAACTCGGCCATGCATGGGTTTCAAGGGACAGGTTCCATATTTTAGTTACCACAGGAGTAAGAATTTCAGCATGGTCCTTCCATATCCAGAAAGGGATCTGATCTGGACCGGTGGCTGTCTTCTTTAAACCTAAGAGTGATCTCCATACCTGCATCTCGCCTACGCGTGGTATTTCAGCATCAGATGGAACCGGTATGGGCTCTGGTTTATGATAATTGTTATCAGTGCACAATTGACCGAAAAAGCAATTGAGATCCTTAATTTCCGCTTCGCTTAGTGTGCAACGAGAGGAAGCTTTGTAGCTGCAGATGGCATTTGTTATTTTCCACCACTCTCGACCTCCGATACCATTAGAAGAATTGAAATGAACTCTATTATCCATGATGGCTTTAGAAATTCGCTTCAATAGATCTTTTTGAGAACCTGTTCCTTTGGCCTTGATCTTCAACAAATATTTAATAAGTGGACTCATCCAAAAAGGATCGCGTGACGACATTTTTACTGTTCTTAAAGGCATACAAGCATTCATAAGTTCCAGAATTTTTGTCTCGAGGCTTGTCACAGCGTCCTCGATATTGTTGGCCTCCAGTACAAAACCCCAATCCACTTGCTCAAGTTCAGAATAAAGATTGGCCTTGCGATGTTCCCTACAATCCCTAAGTTGAACTTTATATCGAAGTGGTTTAAGTTTTATGCCAGGTAGTGATATCACTCCCTTATGATCGGTCTTCGTCAGCATTTGAATAGGATAGCAAAGATTGAACAGGCCTGGATTATTGGTGAAACAGTTATCGAGGCACGTCTCTCCTCTTGTGGGAAAGCTTACCAAAGGACGCCAGCCAGAAAGCGATTCGAAACGGGTAATGTCTATTTGATTGAGATCTCCTCCACAGATGAACAAACCGTCCGGAAAACTTTCCAAGAAGGAGTCCGCCAAGTCAATTATACAACTCATCAGACTCGTTTCTTGATAACTATGTAGCGGTGGGTGATAAACTCCACAAATTAGCATATAATTGTTTCGTGTGCAAGTCCTCCTTTGAACATTCTAGATCCTTAATCTTACCTTGAACGTCGTTAAATTCAGTATTAAGCCACCGCAGGCCATTATCCATCTCATCTAATCTTTTCTTCGCCTCTCCCGCGCCTTCCTTCAGTTTACTAACCTTGCTCTCCACTTTAATCATCGTTTGGCGAAATTCATTCAGGGAAGCCTCAATAGCATCCAATTTAGCAAGCTTGGCCAATATTTGGTCTAATTTTGACGTGACATCCATATCCATATCCATGTTAAACGCTACAGGATTGACTTCGTCCTCGCCACATGGCTTCTCCTCAAAAACCTCTCTCTGCTCGTTTTGACTCTCGAGGTTAACTGTTTCACGTTGTCGTTTATCTAACGGCGACTTAGATTCCGAAGAACTAGACCTGTTCCTTGGTTTCGATTTCCGCTTTCCGAACGAATGAAAGTCCCCCATAGTCGAGTTATATCCAATACGTCGGGTAGGAAAACGAGCCGAGCTCTCACAGACACGCGTCTAAGCTACGTTCATGCCAGTCCCAGTCCCCTCCTCGCCACTGTTACCTCTATTCATTCTATCAAGAGAAAATGAGGGACAGAGAGGGAGAGTAGGGGCGTTGGCCAGGATATGTGAATTTCACTAAAGTTAATTTTAGGTGCCCTTTAAAACGGAAGTCGGTTTCCCTGGACGTCCGCAACTATTGAGCACAACGTCATAAGACGTCATCGGAGCGTGCCAACATGGCATTGTGTGATGGCGGCTCAGCGTTAAATATTCAGTATGGCTTTCTCAACTGGAATTTTTAGGCATCTACATTTCGGAATCAATATTGAAAATGACTGCAATGAAAGTGTTTCGGGTACAAATTCCCCAGAAATAGCCGAAAATGTTTCAGATAATTTCATACCGCGAAGTAAAGAGAGAAAGCGAAAGCTTTGTTATGATCAACCGTCAAGCGAAAACCATGGCCTCAAAAGATGACACCTCTGCTTTTTTTACCCGGGTGGAAAAGCAGCGTGAAGAAATCATCGAATCGCGGTTAAAGCATTGAAGAACACGGCTGTCAAGAAACGCAAGCAGGCTGAAGAGCTGTACCGAACATCAAGTATTTCTTGAATAAGCGTTTGATGCGATTCGTAACGCTCTGATACAAAATTCCAACGCATGGGACGCTTCTCCTCTAGCTTGATGGTGAGGTCATCTATCTCTTTTCTGGTGGGCATATTCGCAGTGTTCTTCCCAACATGATTTGTTGCTTTTCCTTTCCTGTCTTCTTTCTTCGATGTCGAAGCAGCGCTCGAATCGGTATTTTTACGCGCTGTGGAACGTGTGGTTTTCCTTTGTTTACAACTAGGGGTTGCCGTTTTTGTTCCTCTGTCGATTTCGCTCCTCTTGTGCCGCCAGGAAATGTCGGGTCTTCGTCAACGTAATCGCTGTCGCTTCCTTCGCTTGAAGTGAGATCACAGGGGGCAGAGGAGACCTATTTAACCGTATGTCTAGTTAAATTCACCTAACAATGGCATCGCGAATCGATCTTGTTGATTTTAATCAACGTAGTAATGAAACCACAAACATACGATCATCTTACGCTGCGGCTGAAATCCTATGTTTGTAGTTCGATCACGGACGTTGATTCAAATCATCAAGATCGATTCGCGCTGCCATTGTTCGGTTAATTTAACTAGACATACGGTCAAATAGGACTCTGTGCTCCATGTGGTGAGATGTAAAGAATAGCTAAAGAATGGCTGTCTAAATCAAATGCTTGCTCCATTGCATAATAAATTGTTGAATCTATCTCCCACTCCGGGTTTTGGGTCAAAACATGCCATTTTCCTTGCTTCTCAAACTCACTTTCGTCAACAAAGTGCAATATTTCACGCGGAACGCCGTTTTGAATTTCTTGTGATCAAGCGCGCCTGTTGACTTTGCAGACGTCTCGGGAAACAGATTTCCGTTACTGTGACATCTAAAAATAACTTAACTGAAATTCACATATCCCAAGGGCCAAACTAGACGTCTCCCTCTCTGTCCCTCATTTTCTCTTGATTCTATCTTTTTTGTTTTTATTATAATAAATTTATTTTTGGTGTGGCAAAATAAAAAGATAAATGAAAACAAACAAATAAATAAATAAATAAATTTGTATACTTGATGTTATATTGGGTTGAGTCTATGACGTTATTAGTCCTCTCATTTGCATGTTTTACACATTTTTCAAACTTAAATATATATATATGTCCGGAACCACTGCAGATAGTTGTAAACGGTAAACGGCGTTTCTAATCTTCAATTCTATGTGAAACCTCAACGGGGGTAAAAATTTGATCATAGTAGCACTTTAATCTTTCTGAGTGCCTTTATTAGTTTTAGTTTCGTGTTTGCATTAGGTTTGGATTGGAATAAATGTTTTGTGAAAACGTCTTCCTAAGTTTATTACAGCTTTGTGTGGGAAACCAGCTGTGTGTAGCGCTTGTAAGTAACCAGGTTTATCCCGAATTTCTTATCTTCCTGCATCTACCAGTACCTAACCACCTCAATGAGGTTCGTAAGGTTGGCAACCGAAAGACTTGAATTCCAAACGGAATGCTTTTTAAAATTACATGAATTCTACGATTATGAAACCAAATTGGGTCTAATGTCAGAAACCAGGGTTATACAAGGGCGTGCTTTTCATTTTTTCATTAATCTATCTATCTATCATCTATCTATCTATCTATCTATCTATCTATCTTTCTATCTATTGTGTGTCTGAATGTCTATCTCTCTATCATCATCATCATCTTCATCAAACCAATCGAACCAAACTTCCGTTAGGTGCGAAACTGAAAAACTTGAAAACTTGAATAATGAATTATTATTAGGAAGAAACTTTCTACAGTACTTTAAGAATTCAATAGCAAGCACTTTTGTCATTTCACTCTATACAGATA
Source organism: Pachyseris speciosa (assembly GCA_016490735.1). Lineage (NCBI taxonomy): Eukaryota > Metazoa > Cnidaria > Anthozoa > Scleractinia > Pachyseridae > Pachyseris > Pachyseris speciosa. The sequence goes on from JAEMWC010000784.1 coordinate 155,262, forward strand.
TGTACGGTTTCAGCTATTGTTTGGAGCAAAATCTTGTAAAAGGCATATGAGGTGTACCTCTCACTCGCATAACAGAGGAAACGTGTCCGCGAGCTCAGTTATGCGAGGTTTGACGCTACTTTCAAACCTTTTCAGTTGATGCTAAGATAAACACAAGGAGATTCAAAACAAGGCTCTATAGTCAATATATCCTCACTTTATAAATTCGGGATATAATATTTTGTTATTGTTTTAACATATGGACATATGCGGCTGAAAATCCCAGCATATGCTGGTATCCAAGCTTTTACTGGCCTTAAATTCCCCTTCCTAGGTGTTAATATGATAGAAAAGTTGTTTAATTATGCATGTTCTCAACTCACTTTCTACTTTACTTTCTACTTACCTAACGGTCGACCTTCAATAGTAAAAAGAACATCCGGTTAAAGCTATTGACGTCAAGCCGCTAACAATTATATTAGTTAGCGCCTGTATTTTTTGTATGGTTTGTTAGCGCGTTTGTTAGTTTGTTCCATGACCCCTTCAAGGAGAGACGTGAACATCGCTTTCTGTGCGAATTCTTCAAAGACACCCAATCGTCAAGCGAAAGCATGGTGGGCAAAAAGGAATTGTTATATCTTACGAATGTCAGGAATGAGTTTTTGAATGTCCACTAACATCTATATATACACACCATATATCCCCAAAACATGCTGGGTTAATCGTTCTTAGTCAACTGAAGGTTCATTTGAGGCAAGTTTGTGATATTTTAAACAGGATCTGGGAACGATGCGTGTACATCTGATGCTAGCAATCATGATGCTATGGGTCCTAATGTCCTGTGATAGTGTACAGTGCCCGACAAAGTGTACCTGTAAACCATTAGGAAAGACGTCAAGGCTTAGAGTTACATGCGTCCACATTGATCAAGTACCAACAGGGATCCCACCAGGCACTGTGATACTGTATGTTGCTTTAAAGAGTTTACTGAGTTATTAAGTTCACTCCTTAAGTTATTCATATGTAATAACGTCAATAGCTTTATACTTCTTCTTTTAGAAATCTTGCAGGGAATTCAATAGAATCTGTCCACGAAGACTCCTTTGAAAACCTTCTTTTACTAAAGATCATGTAAGTGCCAGAATCAGTGCAAATATGTTTCGTACCAGTGATATAACACAGCAGCCCTATTGCATCAAAGTAATCATATCAATAGAAAATCTAAGAACGTAAAAATAATATGCCACTATATTTTCTCGCAGAATGACATACAATTTCCGGTACACTGATTTTTAGCTGAAGGACCTGCAATATCGGCTAAAAATCCAATGAAGTTAACCTTGGGGACTATTTAAGAATCATCCTTAACTACCCACTTTACAATGAGAAAAGAATTTTCTTTTATTGCTTAAATTGATAAACAAAATTTTTAATAAAATAGAATCGAAATGATGTTTTTGGATATCACTGGGTATTTGTTTCACTTACCGAAATTTTGAAAAGGTGACGTCCATAAACTGCCTTATGGCAATTTCATACAACGTCGAATCGTTCCATCCAGACTACACACTTACAATAATTTTTACACAATTTATAATTTATTGACCTATTGTTATTTCTCCACTAATCCAGAGACTCTCGAGGAATCGTATTACACGCATTCCTCGGAAGACGTTTCGAAGTCTAACCTCGCTCATAGCTGTGTAAGTATCAGTCATCCATAATTTGAGTTTTCGTGCGCCGTTTCGAGATTAAATCGAGAGACTTATACTACGGTTCCAGTAATCGTCCCTCTAAGTTACAATATTTTCTCGTCCATTGAGTGTAAAAAAAACACCCACTGCAATGATTTCGTACTGATGGTCAACGCTCAAGTCCGCAGGGCTTTGGAAACGTGTTCTGATCAAACAATGTCGAGCACATATTGAGGTCACACTGACCTCGCTGCCACGGACAACATCTTCTAAACAAGCTGCCATTCGTTGAAATATAGAGCAAGTGAATATACGTGTACTAATCAGTCTGAAATACGTTTCAAGGATTGCCTAGGGTTTGATTGGCTCAACGCAGTAGGACTATCAGCTCATAAACTTACTCACTACCCTGCTGTTGTGACCAAATATGGTCATTTAACGCGTCGGTGATGCATCGAGTTAATTCATTCTCGTTTCCAGGGTCCTCTCTCTTCCTCCATCGAGAAAGCTGGTCACGTGATACTATATTTTGCAGATTCCAAAAAAAATGATTGAAGGTAGGGGCAGGAAAGTTAAATTTTGTCTTCACTAAGTCGAGGAGTCACCCTCTGACCGAATTTCATTTGTACACATGGGCATGTGACCAGCCGCAACCAGGGTACTTTCTCCAGACAAGAATTCGAAGAGAGCGGATCCTGGCAACTAGGTTGCGAGTTAAATTCTTTTTTTCTCACAACCGCGTGGCAGCTGGGCGAACTAATAACCAACAAAAAATAGTCTTGAAACGTAATTAAGACGTAAAATACTCCAATACCGTTACGAAGGCAGAAGGAAGTTGAAATTTTTATCGCTACTTAGTTCCTGTATATTGCCTCTACAATCTAAAGAACCTAGGGCCCGTCTCTCGAAGCTACCGATAATTACCGGGCCCGTTAAGCTGTTTTGTTTTCTATTCCAGATGGGAGTTTAAAAGTTTTGAAAATTAAACATTAAAGTTATCAGCTAAAGAAACAAATTGGATTAGAGGTTAGAACACACCCTACTTTTCTAGAGTTTGTTATTTGAAAATATGGTTTCTGGCCCGTTAAATTACCAGAACTTTTGGGAACCGGCCCCAGTCTACTCGAGCTTTACCGGCTTTTGTTTTCTGTCACCGGAACTATACCGAAAGACCCCACAAAATAATGCATAGGTAAATTGAATTGGTTCGTTATTTCTTTTTTTGTTCTTTTTTAAAGTGCCTATGAAGCGAAATTTGTTTCTCGCTAATTTTAAAATTTAATCCATAAAACTCAACATTCCAAAATTTGAGGTGCTCTTGATTAAAATCGGCGATTATACAAGCATTTGAAATTGGGCTATTTTGCCCTCAAAAATGGCATTTAAATCGCGCGGCAAAAAAGACACGTGACAATAGTTGTGACGTAATTTTGACGTAATTTTGGGGACAAGTATTCCAACTATTTCACTATAATTCATAAGTGTAAACACATTTTTGTACCCAAAATGACGTCACATCATAGAATTTCGGGAATAAACACGACCCAGACCCCTGACCATTTTTAAAGGCAAAATAGCCCAACTTCAAACGCTCGTAAAATCAACAATTTTAATCACAAGCACCGCAAATTTTGAGATTCTTGCGTTTTTAGGGGTAAACTTTAAAATTAGCAAGAAACAAATTTCGCTTCATAGGCACTTTAATATTGGTTGGTTTTCGTATCTGTCTGTGTCAGGAGCCCATCATGTCTGTGTGTATACCCATCTTCCCGATTGTCAGTTTTCTTTTTCTTTCGTTTGTTCCTGCTTTCCTTCCTTTGTTTGTTCGTTTTTTTGATTCAGTTGGTTGGTTGGTTGGTTGGTTGGTTGGTTGGTTGGTTTGAAGCTCCCACAAAGAAAATAGAATTTTTTCGTGGCCTTTTGAGGCCACCAGCTGGCACTTGTAAAACTATAGTGTCGGTTAACTTTGACCACAAACCGTTTCCTTTTATTTTCAATTGTAGCAATCTTCGAGACAACTTCATCAAAGGAGGTTTTCATCTACCTGAAGGACTGGTCAGACTGTAAGTTTTAAGCAAAGTCAAAAAAGGAAACGAAATTTCATGACGTGCTTATTAGGTCTCAATATCCCTTAACAGGCATTATTGCACTACCACATGGAGAAACTCAGATTTCAGCTTGTTACGTCGTTGATATTGAAGTCTTTATTTAGGGCTCAAGAGAAGAACTTTTGCAAAATGTAACATTTGTTGAAACATTTTTCTACAGAAAAACTCAGATCGTGGACCAAAAGCGGTTCGAACCAAAAAAGCATATCACGATATATGCATGCCCGCTTCCGTACCACAACCAGATACATAGAGCCGGTTACGGTTATGGCATCTTGATACCGTGCTTTTTGCTGGTTACTGACAATGTCTGAGAGAGCACATGATAATGAAATGCATGACATAATACTAAAATCGAGCATTGTATTTCAGTGATCTACAAAACAATTCAATTTCATCTGGTGACTTGAAATTCATTGTCAAAGGATTAAAACGGCTTCAGTTCTTGTAAGTGTTCATTTTTAATTTATTCTCATACGATTAATAGTAAGTTCCTATAATTGAATAATTACGAATAAATTTTTCATGTGGCAAATCTTTCGTGCAACTTTTTTGGATTTCTCAAAATAAACGTTACTCTCTTGTTACTCTATATTTTAGGATTGGACTGCGTGGTATTTGTCGGAGGTTGGATTAAATCTAAATACGTTATGTTGCTCATATGTCATGAGCAACATGACATATGTTTTTTGTTTTTGTTTGTTTTTGTTTTGTTTTTGTTTTTGTTTTTGTTTTTTTTTTTAGAGCTGCTGATAGAAATGAGGCGATTGGACCACTTCTCGCATCTGACACTTTTACGCCGGGTTTTGGTGGAATGGTTCGTTTGTAAGTTGCCTGGGTCATTAAATTAATAGATCCGAAATTCAGTGTGTAGCTAGTTTAAATTTTTGTGGCTAATGCTTCGGACAGGCGAAGCCACTTAGTCATCGGGTTGTAAGTCCGTCCGTAACAATAGCTGTCACAGGACACCCAAGAAATCAAAGAGAATGTTCGATTTCAGCCATGTGCTCATCACGCAAGTAAAAAAAAGACATCACAAAAGAACCAATTTCAAGACGGATTTATAAATACGTTGCCACCGCGGATGGATGGATTATATGAAAACTTTACCATTTGTATTAAGTTACTAAGGACTCTGTCACACTGTAATGAATTTTGAAGAGACATTCTTTACTATCTCGTCATCACAAGTTCAACTTGAAATATATATTCACCTTGGGAAATGATTTCACGTGGTGTGCGGTTGCTTATCAAAATAACGGTGAATTGTAAAATCGTAAGGGCAAAAGACTCAAAGAGCTAATTCAAGATTTAATCAATCTAGTTTATACCAAATATTCAGTTTGCTCCTAAATGGTGGTATCGGCGAAAACAATTTTAAATCCAAATAAGCATACGGGCGCATACGGCGCATACGGCGCAGACGGGCTGAGACTAAAAATAGAAGCCAAATGAAGCGTTTATTTAAAATTATTCTTCTGACATCAAGGAATAATAATGTCTTACAAGGAAATAAATTTTATTAACTTCCTCAGCAATAACATTTTTAACTACATCTACCTAAAACAGGGAACAAAAGTAAACAACACGCAATCATTTTGCAGCTAGCAGGCGACGTGTATCAGATTACACGCATTGCAAATCAACGATAAGTACTCTAATCGTAGATCAGGAATTCGTTCGAGTATCCATTGCTGCGGTAGTCTGGTGTGATGATAATGAAATTACATTACATTTTTGTAACATGAGGTGACAGGTTTGTGATCGATTGTGTGCTTCCTTGTCGGCTGGTATCTAGCTGTACTTCGGTAATATTGAAGTGTAGACAAGGATTTGGTTCTTATTGGAGCAGATTCAGATTAAGCCAGCGTGTTCGATGCAAGATATCTTCAGCCTCTTATGTCACAAAAGCACGTACTGGTATGTTCTACATGGGCACCTTATTTTTTCCTTCAAAAGCAAGGGAAAATTACGTACTAGACGACGCCAACGTTGGTTGACTTTGCTCTATGTTGTACAACACAAAATAGCAATTGATTGTTAATACCGGAAGCTTTTGATTATAATATTATAATCTTTACTCGACACACGCTAGCGCCACGGAGTCTGGCTGCTTACCGTAGTTCATTTCACTTGAAAATTAGTATTGAAAAAACATCTTCGGTCTGCGAAGCCCGTGTCAATCGCCGTACTTTACAGTTTAGGTTGGCCCAAATTAGTTATAAATAAGTTCGCCTGCTGAGTCAAACGTTGAACTTCACTAGACCACGCGTATTAGAATAAATAGAACGAGGCTGAACTAACAAAGAAAGCAATGGGAGACAGATAATTTCAGATAGCTGCTCCCCTTTTATGGTACAAGTTACCTCGGTCTGCACCGGAAGCAAGGAACTTAGAATCTTTTAAGACTGTAATTAAAACATTTTTATACAAGGAATCGTTTTAGCTATCCTAGTAATTTTCTTTTATCCATTAGTATTTTAATTTACAAGTTCTTTTATAGTGGTTATTAGTCTATGTTGATTTTTAAAGGTAAATAGTTTGTAAGCTTTATTGAAAGATTTGTAAGATTTAAATTAGAGGTGTAAGTTTAGTTATTAAGTTATATACTATTGTGATGCGCTTTTGAATATTGAATAGAAAAGGCGCAATATAAGTAATAAATGTTATTATTATTATTATTATTATTATTATTATCATTATCATTATCATATTATTATTATTATTATTATTATTATTATAATTGCGATATCATTTATGACGTATTCAAGATGGCGCAGAAATGGTACACGAACGACTCACGAAACATCTCACCGCTTAGTATCTCAGGATACACAAGATAAGGATGCGTTCTCTTAAGGTCGAACGCAATACCAATACTTTGGATCCTTTTTTCTGTTGTGTTTTCTTTTCTTTTTTCATAATTTCACCATACGAAGCACACCATTCTTGGTTTCGGAAGTCAAAAACGCCTTAGTTTTTTCCCTTCATTTTTTTTCTTTGCGACAGCGACATTTGTCCCTAACGTAACCTGCAATCAGGCGTTCTCTTTTTCTTTTGTTCAAAAGAAAAAGAGAATGCCTGATCGCAGGTTATCCCTAACGAAACAAGCGAGAGACAGAGTCGTAAACGAACGACAAAGCGACACCAGACCACCCCTTGGAAGGCGTCACCTGTGTTCACACTTGGATCAAAGTAATACTACAATTCCATGTCCGACCATAATTTTCTTTTTACCCAGCAAATAAAAGATTTGATTATGGCAGTAGACACACGCGCTTTTTAAGCGCCTATTTTTTTATAGGTGAGCTTCTGCTTCTGTTTGTTGCTCAGTAGCTCGATCAGTAATTTTTACGCCCAGAATTAAAACAAAACATTGAAACACCGAGAAAAAAAAATATTCCTGTGTTATGATGATTATTATAATAGTCTGCACGGTACACAAAAGATATTGTAATAGAAAATTAGAAGGAAATCCCCTCCGACAAAACTAAATTACTATTTTTTGTATTCAGATCCATGTCCAGATGTAAGCTAGAGAAAATAGAAAGTGGGACTTTCCGGGCAATGCAGAACTTGAGTTCTCTGTGAGTATATCAGTACCAAAATGAAATTTAGCTCTTTTTCCGGCAATATTCATTCCCTGCACTGGACGAAAAAATGAATTAACTCTGGTTTGCCAATTGAGCAACTATGTAGTAAATTTGGAGCACTAATATTGCTATTTATTTGCACAGTGCGCAAATGTGATTCAAACGTAAAAGTTTCATTCGGTGCAAGGGTGGTGTAAATGTGGAGCAAACGTCAAGTTTGCGCATTTGCTTGTTGTAGTAAAGTTTTGGTTTTGACTTAAATTTGTCATGCGTTTGCACTGCATGCAAAAGTAATGGATGTTTACTTCATATTTGGCGGTATAGCAAATTTACTGTTTAAATCTATGTCTTTGCTCATGGCGTAAATATAAGCAAATAATGATCAAACATCAACTTTGCACATATTTTGTCGTACATTAGGTGGCTTCAGGAAATTTTTGGTTTTTGACCCGAATTTGCCATGTTTTACCCTGTGTGCAACGTAGTTATGATGTTTACCCCTATATATAGTGGTATAGCCGAAAATTTACAGTTTAAAGTTGTCTTTGCTTATACATGGTATGTCAAGTATGGAAAGGATCAAACAATAGCAAAACGCGGCTGTAACTTTAATCTTTATAACAGAAGAATGCGACTTAAGTTCAACTTAAGAAATAATGGTTGTCAGACAGTGCATCTGCAATTTTGTTACGAAGGACATAGGAGTGAAGCGAGATCTTTGTAATCGGGCTATTCTGGTAGCCGGACTCATGAAAAAGCAAGCCCCCCGGGGCAAGCCCTTTATATGTTTAGTTTATACACAGAGGGGTTTTACAGAAAATAAACAGTGGACAAGTGGTAGAAATGTCAGTTAAAAGTTAGCCGGGATGGTATCCTGGGTAGCAAGCGTTTCCGTACTACTTTTCTGCTCGAAGCGTGGAACGAGAGCGCGCAAAACAAAAATTCCTTGCGCCAAACGGGGAAACTCAACAGAAACATTCGCTACGCACGCTACATTCTCCGGTTTTAATGACAGGCCGCCTTGGCCGAGTGACCTTGGGTACGAATTGATCATGCGCAAAGTAGTTCCTTCCCGTCGTGCTTTTCACATTTTACCGCCTTTTCCGTTGGATTTCAACGTTTCATCGAGATTCAACGTTCGTGTCATAAATTTTCCGCTCTCTTTAGTGTGAACTATTCCTTCTCCTTGCTTTACGATCTCTGGATAGGTGCATAAAGTTTCTTACAACGGATTAACGATCGATAGGGATTAGGGATAGGGATTATGCCATTAATCAAGCTTCATCGAGTCAAGTGACACGGTAGCTGATCAGGACGACGGTCATCTCGCTGTAGGTGTAAGCTTATATCGTACATCGAGATTGCCAAGGTAAGTTCATAATTAGACTATAAAACGAAAAGCCATTAGGCTTCTACATGTAAATATTCGGATAGACTGTAGAATACCCGGCCACGTCTTTGCATCTCATCGAATTTGGATTCGGACAAGTAGTAGGGTATTCTAAATTCGCACCCTTATCTCATCGCGCAGAATGCCATTGTCTTTCGCGACATGTACTTACAGCTCTTAGATTATTTACGCGCGGCATAACAATTTGCATGTCTGGAACTAGTCGGATGTGATTGGTCAACTGAATTAGCTTTGGGAATACTTGAGTCTCTTCGCAGATTTCAGCTGCTGTCAATCAAACGGTTGAATGCGTAAAGTAAATCCCAAGGTGCAATTCAGTTAACAATAGCGCACTAATTAATGGCTGGCCGCATTCTTTTTACAAAGCGTTAAACAAATTCGTGTGCAGCGATATCTTTATTTGACTTAAAAGAATAAATAACTCCCGTTGGTAAAAACGTTTTCTGAATTATCGAAATAGTTTCACGTTCAGCAGGCGGTTTGCAAAGCTTAACCTGCGATAAGTGCGTTTTTATTTCCCAAGTGCGAAATTCAGCGGACTGGAAAACACAAAACAAAACAAAACGGCCGATACGTGTAGCTCAATAAGCGGGCTAACCTGTGATCAGACGAATTTTCCCGCAATCATTTACTTTTTGTCTTGAACATGGTACTCGCCTCCATGTCAAGAAAATAAACAGCGCAAAAAAAGGGCTTGATCGGCAGTTAATATTGAGTAGCGCGATGCGTGGAACACTCGAAAGAAAAAGCAACAATGATATAAAACGGCGTTCCGAACACTCTGAAATATTTTTTCGCACTATTGTCTGCGGAGGCAGAACTTAGAATAAATTAACGTACTCGCGGGACATTCAAAAAAGGTGCCACGAGAGTCTCTAAAGGACAAATTTGCATAGAAAGCTGAGTCGCTAGGTAGAAATTCTGGAAATTTGAGTTTTGACAGCACTTGTACCCATTGCAATCCCTCGAAAACTTCCATGAAGCTTTGTGAAAAGTCAAGTTAACATAACCATATGGTACTATGGTAATCGCGCAAATAGTCAAAGAGAAAGTTCTCGTCGAAGTGCGCCAGAAGCCATCTCTCATACATGCAAGAAACTGAGGAAGCGAATTTTCTTGTTAAATTTGACACTAGTTAGAGAAGCGCAAGAAATCAGATCGCAGTACACACAGTTTAGTCGATCTTTATTCTATAAAAGCCATATGGTACTAGTAGCTTGTGTAAGCTAGTTTATGAGCAATTGGGCAAAACGCAACCCCTTCTTGACCATTTCGGCCATTTTTTTCTATTGTCTGGCGCACATTTCCCTGATGAACTTTCAAATTTAGCGCCGGCAGCTCATTAAAAGTCCCGGATGTGTCGCGCCATTCTGGGCGATGTTCTAAGCCAGAGATTATGACCATCCCCATTGCCCATCGAAGAATGAACATGCCCTAAACACTCTTAAGCTTTCTCCATAATTATTCTATTATTCAGATCTACTCCAAAAAAAAAAATACTGTAATTTGGAGTAGAAATGCAAAAAGGCCATTATATTTTTTATCTTCTTTATGTAAAGATGCTCATATTCAGAAACGCAGGCATCACACAAAGCTCTCAGTGATTGGTTACGAAACCCCAACAAAAACATTATATACTGTACTACGCCAAGGCCTACATGTATCAGTCCAGATGCTTTGCAATGAATCATTAGTGGATAAAATTGCTTCTACTGTATGTAAGCTTTGGAGCCGATCAGATTGGCCCTGGCACTTCTATGAGTTTATTCAGGGTACGAAATTAAGTTTTTTTTTTTCCATTAGCCTACATATTTCAAAGTGGTTGCCAAGTCATAAAAGTTAGTTGCCATTTTTTTCCATTAACTGAAAATGTTGAAACCTATAGTTTTAATTGAGGAAGAGATCAAATGAAATGCCGAAAATGTCTTGAGGAAAATGTCACCACTTGTCCCAATTTAGTTTCAAATTAAGATTTCACAAGTCATTTTCATGATAGGATATACTGTAGAATATACAGCTGAGCTGAGATAGAAAAGAGTTCTGGTCACCAATTTGGCTACTAACCTTATGTTGGTAGCCAACTTTGAAAACTTAGGGGCATTGACTCCCATATCAGGAGCAATTTCTTGCCTCTTATTGCTTGGACAACTTAATTGGCCAGATCTCTGCTCTGGGGACTTCATTTTTGAAGGGGCTGGTGTGTCCACACCTTCTGATGTTTCAAATGTATTTGTCCTTACAGTACCAATCTAATAATAATATTGTGGGATGACCAATCATCAAATCACATGAAAAAGGCTGTAATACACAAAGCTAATTTCTCTTACAGCTTGGGTTTTTTTTTGTTTTTTTTTTTTCACCTTGTATAACATTTGCTTTTTTGTTGCAACACAATATTATCCTTCCAGAAATAATTCTAGTGTTTACGGTTTTTGGATCTGCGCAGCAAAGAGTAAAGAAAATTGGGTTATTGAGGTGGGGAATCGTGTCAGCACTTTGATCTTTGAGGGGGTGGGTTTGTTTGCAATACCCAAGAAGCATCTCAGCGGGCCGGAATCCTAAATTCTTGAATCTGATTGACTAATAATGCGCTCTTAGTCAGACCAGCTTTTTTCCATCTGGACCGGCTTGCCCGGTCCGGAATTGGCGAGAAATCTTTAAGTAAAATTATTTTACTACAGCGCGACGAAACGTTGGATTTTTTCCTCTTAAAATACAAATTTTCGCCTACAAAACTTTGCAAAGCGAAAGGAAACATCAACAATGGAGTAAAAGCCCTGGTTATTTCTCAAAAAGGCGAGTATTCACTTGATTTTGTTGACACTGAGCAGGTTTGCTGTTTTTCGAGTTGTTGTTTTTCTTGAACTGTTGACATGCCGTTAACTTAAAACGGTTAACTACAGAGCAGTCTTTTGAGCTCAGTTTTTGAATTAACATCCGTTATTTTCTTTGGAGTTCTATTTTCTAATCTCGTTCCATTTTGCTTCATTTAAGAAAATATGATTCGTAGCCAGAAAATGGTCAAACAAACACATCGCAACGCTGTGCAGTTTGCACGAACTAATGTCAACACGTTTTCCTTGCGTAGTTTTCTTATTTTAGCATTGATTTGTGAAGTTCTTTTAAAGAATAACGAAGATTAATACTTGAAATAAGAAGATATGAAGGAAGAGACTGAGATGTTTAAGCATTTTTCACTAAAGGTACAGTACCGGCCGAAGAGATTGCAGCATGTCCATGCGTGTAAAATGCGTGTAATGCGCGTGTAATTTGAGTGAACACTGAGTGGGTATTGCGTGGGCACTGTGTGGACACTGCGTGTAATGTTCGTGTAAAAATTGCGTGTAAAAATTGCTTTGCGTGTACTCATGGCATGCGAGCGATCTTTTGTTATTCATACACGCAAATTTGCCAAAAAGTCTCAGATAATTATAGCGCGCAACACTGCCAAATGGCTGTACATGTTATTCGACAGAGTTATAAACACGCAGCGATCGATGTGCTATGGAACGTGAAATCAAAACAACTCGTAATAAAATAGCGAATTCCCATGTTACTTCTTAACACTCAATTATTAAACGAACCTTAAGGATTGAAAGAAAGCATCTTACTCTTGTCGAGGGATAACCTTAAATTCTGCGCTACTATTTCAGGAAAACTGCTGTGAGAGTCTGTTTCGGCACTCCGCAGTGGTTTAAAAATTTTGCACCCTTCCGCGAAAGTTTGCGAAAGTTCGAGCGAAAATTTTGCGGCATTAATAAATTTTAAAATGGCCGTCTGAGCTAACTAAAGTAGGCGGAAAACTGATGAAATTTTTTAAAAAGAGGTAAATTCTGACAAAGTAGGCGGCGATTTTCGCCGGTTGCCGGCTTCTCATGAAACCTCTGCTCCACTATAGCTCGAGCGAAATTCTGCGGCATTCTGCAATAGTTCGAGCGAAATTTTGCAACCCTCCGCGACAGTTCCGAGCGAAATTTCGCGCCACTCCGCGATAGTTCGAGCAAATGTATGTAGTTCGAGTGAAATTCTTTTCGCTTGCTGTAACGATACATTTATCTTGTTTCGTTTTATCTCCCCCGCATCATAAACATCTCATTCTTCAACAAACAGCGTGTGCTTTTTTTGTCACCCGACGAGGGCAAATTTTTGTCACGTACTAGGCAACGAATTCTATCAATGGATCGGATTTCATTTTATCTTTTAACAAGTAAAAGTTCTCGTATGTTTTGTTTTGCATTTTGTAATGATCTCCTTCACAATAATGGTGCTCTCGGTAACCGGGCTGGCTTGCCTGCTCATAATGAACACAACGGATATTTTTTTTAACAAGAAAAATATAGGAACAGCCTGGTCAATCGAGCTCAGTTCGTTTCGAATGTCTAGACGATCGGGCGCCCGCTTATGTCTCATCTGTGGCTTTTTTTTTAATTCACGCGCTTATCCTTGTCACGCAACTCTGTAATAAAAATACCGAAGTTTGCGAATTAATCCTGTTTTCGATACCACAAATTGAGCGCAATACTTCAAGCTATCCTTCGTGCCTTTTGTAAAACAGTGGGTTCGCTTTAAAACTCTGATTTGAAGAACGACAATGACAGAACACCGGCAAGGCGGTCAGCAAATAATACGGTAGTGTTTTGTTCTTGTTACAAGCGGTGAGTGAGTTCCAGGGGAGAGACTGTGTGTTTTTTTACACGCAGTCACTGAGTGTAAAATTACACGCATAAAATGTATTTGCGTGGACATTGCGTGGACACTGCGTGGGCAGTGCGTGTAAAGTGAGGGTAAGGTCCGTGTAAACTGCGTGTACTGCACGCACATTACACGCGTGTAATGCTGCAACTCTCCGGCCGGTACTGTGTATGTATTGCTCGTGTTTTACGAACTTTCGTTAAAACCGAATTTGAAAGTGTGATTTCATTGTCAACAAGACAAAGCAATAAATATATTTGTGTAAAGATCATTGTTTAGTTTGTTTAATTTATCTCTCTGTGCTTGCTATGAAATATCACTGTTTATTATATTTATTGCTCCAAGATATATTTGAGGTTTTGTTTTATCGTTAGTCTACCATTTTTCTCTGAGATTTGCGGACGGACACTGTGACAGTGCGACAAACCGCGCGTAGAGAGACTTTATGCACACCAGTTTTCCTCGGTTCATCTTCAGGAAAAAAAACAGCAGAAAAAATAAATCTGTTATTCACCGGCTTAGGTCGGTCCGTATAGGGAAAAACTGTGCCCTCGGTCTTGCGTTTTACTCTTACTCAAGACCTCGGGCACAGTTTTTCCCTATACGAGGGGAGTGAATAGGGGTCAGCAAATCCGTCGATCCGTGCTAATTTTTCGCAAAATCCGCCAATCCGCAGATATTTTTACAAAAATCCGAATCCGCAGCGACAAGAAAGCACGTCGATGGGCACGTCGCGAAGTGTTCCACGCGAGCGTGAGACGGGAACCAAAGAAAGGAAAGAGATCTTCGCGCTTGCGCGCGTCCCCATCGCTCTAAGATTGTTATGTTTGCTGCTGACATTTGAAACCTGATGTCATTAGAACAGCGTGCATTTTTGTATTTGGTTTAGGCCTTTTCGAATCAATCAGAGGACAGGTTCCTACAGGTCTTTGAAACGTCAAGTTACCGTGTTTAAAAGAGTGCAGTGAAATCGAAGGTTTAATCCCCTGCATGACCACTGTTTTGTAATCATTAAAGAAATCTTATCTCAAGACAACAGAAGTCTCGTACTATAAAACATAGCAATCCATTTTAACTTCGTATGCTTGCTTAGTTTCACTATGCTTTTCCAATTGCTGGGATCGACGCCGCACCGAAAGTTGTTTTTATGAAGGAAGTCATCGCCTCTGGCACCTTCTCGGTAAAAAAAAAAATGCGACGCAACTGACGCAATCGTCTTTGTCTCAATGACTTGACCCTCCATGTTGATCGTGCCTATGGTACACGTGGTGGTCTGGTGAGGACAATGGCTTTTTGTCTGGCCAGAAGCCGAGATCCTGGGGTCCTAGAGGTTTCTGGAGTCCTATTACATCGTAGGTCATGTGTTAGCGCTTTAACTACCAAGCATTTTGCCGAAAAACACCTTTTGAAGCTCGTCGAGCCATTTTCTGGCCAGAATCTAGCCAAAAAGAACTAAAACTGCCCAAAACTCTGTTTGCTGGTGGATCTCCTCGTGCCCTTCTGTCCCTGATGATATTAGCTTTCCAAGTTCGGAGGGTTGAACAGTTTCACTGCCCCCTCTCCTGCTACCTTTCGCTTTTCTTGTCTCGCTTTTTTTTTCTCTTGCTGGGCATTTTCTTTTAGTGGGAAAAGATTTGTGGAAAACTTTTAGGATCATAGGATTAGATGGAAGGAAGTGCAGGTGGGTAGTGGAACAAGATTTTCATTCAAATTTTCGGCTCAACGTCACATGGTTTTTTCGCGTTTTCTCCGGTCTGTTTGCCGGAATCGTGCTCATTCGGGTATGGTTTGAAAAATCTCTTCCCCTACACATGCTACATGTAAAAGTTGTCCATGAGCATTAAATCTGATGACGTCACAAGCGGTGCAAGGGACGTGGTTCTGTGCGGCCAGTTTTGGCCGGTGTGGTAGTCAATGGTACTCGATTTGGCATCTTATGGGCAAATTGGGTTGTTTTATGCAGAAACAGACCGCCAAGCTTTAATTTTCGCGATCCGCACTTCAAAACAAACAAAATCCATAATCCACACTGAAATATTGAAGAAATCCGTGATCCGCTGAGCGTTCAAAATCCGCCAATCCGCAAAATATATCCTTCAAATCCGAAATCCGAGTAGTTTAATTAGCCAAATCCGCCGATCCGCGAACCTATTCACCCCCCTCCTATACGGACCTCCCAGCCTGTGAATAACCTATATGTATTTCTATCTTACAAAGATTACTGGATGAATGTCTAACCAGAGCAAAATGTACATGTACAGTATATTCAAAGTCCTAGGCTTCCTGTAGAATCCTTATCAGATTTTTACCTTTATTACTGAATACTGCCGAAAAACACACTGTTGTACCAGTATGACTGACTATATTCACAATATTGTTGCTGAGTTCACATCTGAGGAACCACATTCACAATTATTGCATAAGGATTCTGGCTTAAAATTGTTGTAAGTTTTCAAAAATATGTACTTCAGTTTTATAGAGTCCGTTTCATAATGTGAGATGTTAACGCTAAGTACAGTTTGCGAGTGATTGCTTTTTGTCAGATTCTAGAGCTGCTGTACCGGTGTGAGTGGCCACATTCACAATGATTGTATAAGGATTCTGGCTGTAAATTGTTCTAAATTTTCAATAAGATGTACATGTACTTCAGATTTATAGAGTTCATTTCATAATGACTTGTGAGATCTTAACACTTTGTACAGTTTGCGAATGATGGCTTTTTGTCAGATCTTAAAGTTGCTGTACCGGTGTGAGTGACCACATTCACATGATTGAATAAGGCTTCTGGCTTAAAATTGCTCTAAATTCTCAATAACATGTACAGTACTTCAGTTTTATAGAGTTCATTTCATAATGTGAGATCTTATCATGGTACAGCTTGAGAGTGGTGGCTTTTTATCAGATCTTAAAGGTGCTGTACCGATATGAGTGGCCACATTCACAGTGATTAAATACAGGGGTTTCAGTAAGTTAGATTTGAAATAGCTGTCTGTGCAGAGTTTCGCGCCAGTCAACATGGTAACAGGACTGTTTTCAAGTAAACCCGCTGACCGGGGACTCATGCGCTCGGCCAAACGAGTCGGCCATGTTTGTTTTTTCTGACACTGCGAACGATCTTTAGGACTTGCGTACTATTTCTCACCTTACGGAGTTCTTGTAAGTGTCTTTATTTTATTAGCTAAGTCCACTTGTATTGTATTGTCATTTTTGCGTTCCTGTTCGATTGTAGAATGGTTCCTTCATCGTTGACATTAAAGTGAATATTGCTCATCGAGAAGGCTATTTCTTCAGTCTGAGGTAACTAAAGTAGGCGATGACCTGATGAATTTTTTTTAAATAATTTGAGTGAAAATACGGACAAAGTAGGCAGCGGTAAGAGGTAAATTCTGATAAAGTAAATGTAGGCGACGATTTTCGCCAGTTGTCAGCTTCTAATCAGACCCTTGTGAATAAGGATTCTGGCAAATTGTTCTAAATTTTCAAAAAGATGTACAGGTGTACTTCAGTTTTATAGAGTTCATTTCATAATGTAAGGTCTTCACGCTTAGTACAGTTTGCAAGTGAAAGTAATAGCTTTTTGACATAGAATTGCATTGTGCATCCTTACTGCCCATAATTATTTGTATTATTAGTGTATGCAGTAAGAACATGGCAGTTTTAATATGAGGATAACTTGCAAGAGAAATTAATAGTTGTTTTCTTCTAAACGATCACAGTGAGCCCCTTCTTTTAATTTACAATACACTGTACATGGCTAGTGATGATTTATTGCTTTTTAAATTCATCAACCATTGATGAGCTTGGGGAATGGTGCCTAGGAGGTGGGACTGAGAGCAAATCGAATCAAGCACATAAGGTCTCCATGACAGCCCTGTGAGCTGCAACCACCCCTGGGCACACAGTGGAACAACACTACTTACCCTATACTTACCATGACAAGAGAGGGCTGGCAGGGCAGGAGAAAAATTGACGAGCACAAAGCCAACGTGTCAAATCAATGTGACAAAAACACGCGCAATGAAACAACCATGCGCATTCCTCCTGAAGAAAACTGCTGGCCAGCAGCATTGTTTTCACTTTCAGTTAGCCTGAATTACATTTTGCCACATTTAAAGAATAGTTAAAAATTCTGCTTAGTGTATATACGTAATGTGTGGTTGTAAGCTCAAAGTACAGGTATATTTTGTTGAACTGCTGTAGTATTTTGTCGCAAGCAATTATTTACATGTACTTTGAAAATTACAAATGTAGTTCCTCTTTCCGATAAGTAGGGCTCCCATAAAATACCTTGCAGGTACAGCTGTAGTATGATTACTGTAATAGCCATTATTATTGATACAATGTTGAGGATTTACACAGGATTAAACTATTATTATCTTTGTGTAGTAGTTATTTAATGGGAAAGATTCCTTATAAGAGTGTCTAGCCAAAGAGTTACAACTGCATACCATGCAGACTTCAATCAAAAATATGGATGCTCAAAGCATTCCTGAGTACATAGTCGCACCTTATTTGATCCTCCCTAGACTTACATGTAACCACAGTCATTATGTTTCTAATATTAGTTCCCATTGTCTTAAAATGCATTAGGTGGCTCACTTATCTCTGAGCAGTGTACTGTGAGCATCTTCCTGTCAAGGATCTTACAATATCTACATTAATTTGTTAATGAGTAATAATTGAAGGACTGAGAGCATAAACTGCCTATGTGTAATTTTCGGCCGTTTTTTTAGTTCGCTTGGATTTGTCCAAATTTTTGCATGTGAACTGCATTTTGATTCAAAAACATTGTCCCGTATTTTTTTTCACCGATTCCTTTTTCGTTTCCGAGAAATAACGTATGCAAAAAAAACACCTAAAACTACACATAGGCAGTTTATGCCCCCAGCCCTTCATATGTCTGCCTTATTAACATGCATGTAGCAATGCCCAAGGGTATTCTTTATGCGCAATGTGCCTTTTTGACTCATAAACAGCCCACAAGATGCCCATCCGACTTGGAAATGGTCGACTTTTTTAAATGCAGCACTTATTACCAGTGTTTTGCTTACTGATATTGCTCAAGAAGCTTCCTTAGCTGGAAAACAGTGCGCAACATTCTGGGTTGACTTAAAAACAGCACACAGCAACCTTGGTTAACCTTAAGCCAGCGCGCGTAGATTTTGTCCGACTTGAAAACAGCACTCAAAAGATTTAGGTTTATTGTTAAGTTTAGAGTTAGGGTTAAAATTAGGGCTAGGGTTAGAGTTAGGGTTAGCGTTAGAGCTAGGGTTAGGGTTAGGGTTAGGGTTAGGGTTAGAGCTAGGGATAGGGTTCGGTCTAGGGCATTGCAAACGTTAACGTTAAAGTAAGCGGCGTATTTTGAGTCTCGCACAGGTTTCTTGGTTCCTCCGAAATGAAAAGAGCGCACAGGTTTCTTGGTTGATTCTTAATTCTTTCGGGAAGGCTTTGACCGATGTAAGTAAAGTGTTGAAGAGGGTGTTTTGGTTGAAAACGGCATACAGCAGGATCGGATTTGATTCTAACTCAGTGCTTAAAAAGCTTGCTGTCGGCTGAGAAATAGAATAAAATATTAAAGAAGGTTGTTTTTATTTGAAGATAGCTTTTGGCCACTACCAACAACTTCTGTTCGTGAGCAACACCGAAAATTTGAGTTAACGATGTTCAAGGGCAAAATTAAGAGTTAAAAGAGTAAGCTGTTTCCCATCGGTTTCCGCGTCGAAAACAGAGATTTGACTGGCGCTTCGCGTGGTTTGGCCATTATTGAAACAATTTTGAAGGGTTCATTTTCGTTGTCAAATGGAACCAGTGGAATGAAAATCGTATCACAAATCAACGTAAATGACGACAGTGAAAAAACTGGAACAAAATACTTAACTAGTTTTGTTGGCTTCAAGACGTAAATATTTGCATAAGATGTGAAATTTAATCCGTATCGTCTCATGCGTAACACAACGACTTGTTAAAATGTCTCGCGTGCAAATACGTTTTTGCTGGTGTTTATCTCGCTTGAAAATACGTTTTGCTGATGTTTACAAGCCTCCATAAAATCAAAATAACCGAGTTGATCGACGCAAAACTGATTTATATGTTGAAATTCGGCAGCATGTCTCCCTGTGTTTACATAACAACTCGACGACCGACCACGAGTAATATTTTCCACGCGCGCCCATGCAACTTTTCCCTGGATTGTTTTCAAGATAGTCATCGAAAACGGACGGACTTCTCGTCATGCTGACTTCCCTCTCTCGGATGAATTCTC
>JAEMWC010000784.1:180000-190000 GCA_016490735.1 Pachyseris speciosa
ACATTTACTATCCTGAGCAAAAATGTGCAAAAATGACTATTTGATCGCATTTGCTATCCTGTGCAAACTAGTTCAAAAACAATACTTTGAACACATTTACCACTTTGGC
Source organism: Pachyseris speciosa (assembly GCA_016490735.1). Lineage (NCBI taxonomy): Eukaryota > Metazoa > Cnidaria > Anthozoa > Scleractinia > Pachyseridae > Pachyseris > Pachyseris speciosa. Next base: position 180,110 of record JAEMWC010000784.1, read on the forward strand.
AAAGATCTTTCAAAATGTCAGTTTTGGCATCATTTTCACTACCATGTAAACGTATAGAAAAAATTAAGTTATCTCTGCTTTTTCGTATGGCAGCAAATTTGAAACAAAAACGGCAATTATCAGCATTGCCATGGTTGCAAAAATGCGGCAAATTTGATCATCTGTCCTGCGGCAAATTTGAGCAAATATGAACAAATGTGGAATTTGCGATATATTTGCTTTAAATTTGTTATACAGGTAATTCCGTTTTTTCGTCCAGTGCTGATTGTTTGTGCATGTTTCCTTGCAGGCGCCTTACCGACAATTTGATTTCTCACATACAAAATGACATGTTCGAAGGTCTCAGTGACCAACTAATCGACCTGTAAGTAACTCAAATTGAGTAAATGTTCTTTTCCCGATTGTATTTTAAGGAACATGCCAGAAGTCACCTATTTAAAATTTAACAATTATCTTGCGAAATCGCGCGGAATATCGCCTGATACTAGTCTCAGCCGACGTTAGGTCGTAGGCCGAGTTGGATAAAATAAGAGGATATTCCTCAAGATTGAACAGAATAATTGTTTCATTCTCTACGCATTGATCACAATGTACAATTTACTGAGTTTGCTGCAGAAAAGCTTGTAAAGCCGCCATCTCTCTTTGGAACATTAACTGTTCCTTCTAGCTAGTTTTAGGACATTGATTTATAGCAGTTGTGAGCAGTCTTTACCCTTGGTCTAAACCAAGCTGGGATTCCTGGGAGTTTATTTAACCTAACCTCCTTGCTTTTCCATTTTAGGTCCCTACACAGAAACAAAATAGAGACTATAGAACATGGAACATTTAGACGATTTAAAAAATCTATCAGAATGTAAGTAACAAGGCGGCAATGTGGTCGAGTGATGAGAGCGGCGGACATTCTGCTTTAACCACTGGAGTTGTTTCTCGGTAGTCTCAAATCCTCTGCCACGCTTATAGAATAACCAACTGCCTCGCCACGGCTACTTTTATTACTTAATAGTTATTAGGCCTTTGATCATTTGTTAGTCAGTAGTTAGTAGATGTCTAATTATATTGTTACGTGGCTCAAGAAACTGAAATCTTGGCAGGCGGGGTAGCCCGCCTTCTCATATAAACACAAGCAAAATTTTAGCCAGGTAAAGCGAGCCAGCCAGGCAAAGCGGACCAGCCCGCCTAACCGGGCTGGAAAACCCCATATAAACAGGCCCTTAGGACCTGATTTCATCGCGAATTTCAGCCTGGGTTGAAATTTCAGCCTACTTAACCGAGCTGAGATTCCATTTCGGCTTCCTGAACAAGTCTTCTTATAAAGACGTTTGCGATTACATGAAGAGAATTCCGGGCCGGGCTGAATTTCAACCCGGGCTGAAATTTCCAGCCCGGTTTCTCTGAATAGCTGAAGAACCTCTTGTAATCGCATTCAAATTTCTCCCCGGGACTGGAGAGTGAGTTTGTGCATGCGCAGTGATGGTATTTTTGACGCCATTTGGCTTTTGTGCAAATTGGAAGAGCCGAGAAGGAACTGGCCCTCTTAGAGTGAAGACGCAGAGTGGGGTGTGAGGTGGATGGGTGGGACGGCCTAATGACCTAACGCCCGGGATGAAGTTTCAACCGGGCTGAAATTCGCAATGTAATCGCAAAAAAATTCAGCCCTGCGGGCGGGGCGAAATTTCAGCCCATGCTGAAATTCGTCATGTAATCAGGCCCTTCGCAGAGGGTTATTCCCCCTCGGCTGGCTACTTTGACACGTTAATATAGTATTTGATTGACTTGGATGATTGATTGATTGATTGATTGATTGAAGTCTATTTTTTGTGATATTTCTCCATTAGCCATAAGTAGTCCCTCATGGGGAGTGGATAATTAAGTGCTATTGCTATTTCTATTGTCATTGCTATTGCTATTGCTATTGCTATTATTATTATGTCTATTGTTTTTCGGTTAAGTTTAAAGTAAGTATCTTCCGCTTCCTCTTCCTCTTCCTCTTCCTCTTTACCTCTTCCTCTTCCTCTTCCTCTTCCTCTCCCTCCTCCTCCTCCTCCTCCTCCCTCCTCCTCCTCCTCCTCCTTGTTCTTCTTCTTCTTCTTCTTCTTCTGTTCTGTTACACAGATATTTACAAGACAACCTCTTGAGCTCAGTTCCGGATCTCACTGGACTCGTCAAAGTTTTAGGAATGTAAGTATTGAGCTTTTTTAATGCCAGTTAAATCCTGGTCCTATCACGATGGCCAAATTAAAGAGAGAGTCTGCTGAGCGTTGGGACGAAAGTAGCCGTCATACACATATACTTTATTTATATGGGAAACACACTTACAAAGATGATAAGGAGCAATGTAAAAAAATGAATTGACGACTTTAAATACCGTTAAACCCAAGCTTATGATATTTTTGGTTAAAATCTGATTATTACGTTTATCGTTTTTCATATTATTACATTTATGGCCGTTGCCTCTGCGATCGAGCAATGGCTTTAAACAGAAACATGAAATTTTCGAAAGCGCACTCAGTTTCCTTTTTTCTTTTGCAAATATTATCATTATCAACGCTTAAAACTACTAAAGATGCAAATGATCACCATGTCTTGTCCTTGCTAATTAACATTAAAGCGAGTTGGAATTTATACACCAAATTGTAGCAAACAAGAAAAATTAAGAGTGTGCTCAAAATGAAAATAGCTTCGATCTAAACTACCTTCTGAGCCGAACCCCGGTGGGATTCGAACCCACGACCTCTGCGATACCGGTGCAGTGCTCTACCATCTGAGCTAACAAGCCAGCTGGGGACTGGTCATTTTGTTGGTTCGTAATATACCCGTGACTGGTGATGATTATGTGGGACTTGAATGAATATATGGAAATCATATATTTGAACTGCGGATTTTTTCAGGCCCTATTTTCACTACTGCTTAAGTAGTGTTCATAACTGCGATGATCATTCACATATCCAGTGTCACATTGAGCTGTTAATTATGTTGATAGAAATTACATTCTACGTTGAAGAGTCAGTTACAGATATACTTTGGAATTAGTTTGTTTGCTCAGTTAACTATATTTTGGTTGGATGCATGTTCTTTTTGTTTTGTTTTGTTTTTTTGTTTGTTTGTTTGTTTGTTTGTTTTGATTTGTTTTTTTTTTGTTTTGTTTCAGTCATTTTTCAAGTAACAGGATAAGTGATATATCACTACTCGGAAAGTCAGGGAAAATAGAATTTTACGATCTGTAAGTACATGCATGTTAATAAAATATTTAAACTAATATGAATATTTACAAAGTGGGGTACAGTTGTGTAGGCGTTTATTTCGGTGAAAGGATGCCCTTGATAATTAAGTGCATGGGTCATCGCCAGAGTACTTCAACCTGCAGCACGACTTTCACGCCATACTCGGATACCAGGGTGCAGACTCAGTCTGCACGTGACGAATAATTAAGGGGCTAAAACAAGACTAGCCAAATCTTTGAAACTTTCGCTAGTCCCGATTACAAGAATGTATAGAAAATGACTGAAAGTTTGTTTGTCAAGGGGAAGAAAATTAACTTGCCCTTACATAGCATCTGTTTGTGAAAACAAAATTTGCTGGGGTTTTTGTCTGTTTTGCTACCCGAAAAACCAAAGTCGTTCTGAAGGTTTCTAATGCTGGTAAACGGTGAAAATAAAGCTATAAATTAATAGCAAATGTTTATGTACAATTTCGTTTAAACAACTTAAACAAGCTACTGGAAACGATCGTAGCAAAATTCAGTTTCCCTTCATCAATTAAGTGAGGTAAAGCAAAAATAAATTCAACTCTATAACTTGAAACAGGATGATTTCCAGTTACATGTTTCTGCATTTTGGTAAGTTGAAAGAAAACTTGACTGTCAGAGCTTATAAAAACGTCTGCTGAGTTGGGCTTGTCCAAATGAGGGTGGGGGGTCGCCTCATTTTCTGCTCAAATTCAGGACTGTTTGTGCAAGTGACCGTCGCCTCGCTTTCAGTGGCAATGAAAGCCTATTATTTTGCACAAATTCACAGTAAATTCAGAGTATGGCTTGGTTTATCAGTACGTTGAATATTATAATCAGTTCATGCCCATTGATAGTGGTCTCTATCACATTAAAGTGCTTACAACCCCCAAAACGTTTTTTCGATAAAATAAATATTTACACCTGTTCGAAACGCACTACGCCTTTTTCCCAAATCTTGACCTTTTAGACGCTGTAAAAGTTATGAAATCGTCTGACCATCATCTGTCACAGTCACACGACCAAGCTGGTAAGGGGTAAGGGTCTATTTCTGATTTGGCGACATGTACAAACTGATTTGCATCGCGGTAAGTCTTTGCAAAGATGCATGCAGAGCAGTTAAATCAGGAATAGAGCAACGGTCGTGCACCAAATGATGCTTAGTTTATGCGTAAATTTTAAAGCCCATATTTTTGGAATAGATGCAAAGTTTTAAATTAGCGTAACAAGATATTTTGGGCTGCTCTTAGGTTGTCCCTTGTAATAGCTGCAAATAAACTGTCTAACGTTTTAACATTTAAATGTATCTTCTTCCAGAAAACTGTCTGATAACCAGATTGACTACATACCACCACAACTATTTCAGAACATTTCTGTGCGCTATTCTCTGTAAGTTTTAAATTAATTGAAGTTGGCCATTGATAGGCTTCTGGTTTAATTTATCAGCTTTATTAATAACATTATAGAGCGTTTTCATTCACGTGACTACCGACCATATTGGTTTACTGTAGCAAAAGAAAGTATTTGCAAATAGAGTTCAATTCCCAAAGGTATGGCTTGGAACACCAACATGGCCGCCGTTTCTTTGTTTTGGGACACCAACATGGCCGTCGCGACGTCATGTGAAAGCACTTTATATAAGAACCCCAAACTGGCCACTTGCCAAACAATTCCTGTAAATCAATCAGTACATGGGAAACATAGGGTCATTTCTTTACTCGTTCGAGCGATCTCAGACATGCGAGATCTACTTTGCCTCCGTAAAGGAGAAAAAAACAGGATTTCGGCGGCAAATTTGTAATACATTATGTTCGTAACAAGCGCACTGCATTATCTTGTAAATTTAACACATTTCAGATTCTCTACATAAAGCGTGCAAAGAGACGTGCAACGTGGCCCGAAAATACATGCAGTGTCCCATTGAAAGAAATAGACCTTTTTCATATAATGGCGCCCGAAAAAAAAATTATTTTTATGATAGCTAGCCTTAGTACCCTCGTTAACAAAGGGGAAGGATCTGTCCTCCATCGTACAAAGAATTCTTCCGAAACCCATAGCCGACTCACTGGTCCAAAAAGGTTCTAGGCTCGCACACCTTTATGGTTTACCAAAGACCCACAAGAAGAAACTAGCGATCCGTCCGATCCTGTCAGCAACAGGAACCTACAACTACAAACTTGCTAAGTGGCTTGATGAGAAATTGAAACCGTTGTCCGTCAACGACCAAACTGTCAGTGACATCTTCTCGTTTGCCGATGATCTCCGTGAGATAAAGATCGATGATCAGGACATTTTAGTGTCATACGATGTTTCGTCCCTCTTCACAAACGTACCAATAGATGAAACAATCGAAATCCTAGCCGAGAAAGCGTTTAAGGACAATTGGTTCAATAAGGAGTATGCGCTTAACATCACAAAAACCGACTTTATAGAGCTGTTAGAGGTTGCTACGAAAACCAACTTTTCCAATTCGAAGGAAATTTGTACGAGCAAGTGGATGGGGTTGCCATGGGTTCTCCCCTCGGACCTCTAATGGCAAATGCGTTTATGTGCCATATTGAAGAGAAATTGGAAAACCAAAACAGGATGCCTGCTTTCTATAAGCGCTATGTAGATGACACCCTCAGCAAAATGCCCGATGTCTCATCTGCCTTTGAATTCTTGTCAACATTAAATGAAATCCATCCCTCACTCAGCTTCACAATGGAACTTGAAAACAATGGCAAACTTCCCTTTCTTGGAATGATGATCATCAGAAATGGTCCCCGACTAGACACGAAGGTCTACGTGAAACCAACTGATACTGGACTTTTACTGCATTACCAAAGTCATGTTGACGTAAAGTATAAACGTTCTTTGCTGAAGACAATGTTAAACCGTGCGTTTAGACTTTCCTCGAATTGGCAGTCTTTCCATCAAGAATGCGAACGTTTAAAAACTGATTTTGCTCGCCTGCATTATCCCGGAACTCTCGTAGAGAATACCATCAGACATTTTATTGAAATGAAAGTCTCCGAGGATGTATGTACCAAACAACAACTATCCGATGACCATGATGCCCGCATCAGAATTGTCCTACCGTTCAAAGACCAAAAATCAGCAAATGCGGTAAGACACCAACTCGGTGATCTCAGCCGAAAGATTGATGCCGTTGTCCAGCCCGTTTACACAAGTCAGAAGATCAAAAGACAATTCAAACCGAAAGAACACAAACCTCCAATTGTTAATCAACAAAACGTTGTCTATTATTATAAGTGTGGTCTGTGTGATGCAGACTATGTCGGCTTCACGAGTCGACACCTACATCAACGTGTGGAGGAACATAAGCGATCAACAATCGGCAACCACGCAAAGGACGAGCATGGACAGGATCCGGAGACCATCGAAACAAACTTCAAGATTTTAAAGAAGTGTCAGAGTAGATTAGACTGTTTGATTTTTGAAATGCTTTTTATTCGTGAACTTAAACCAAAACTGAACAAACAGTGTGATTCGATCCGCGCAAAAGTTTTTTAACTAATTATTCACTTTTAATATTGTCTCTTTCGCCTTGCGTTCTTACCATTATTGCCGCGATTTTCTCGTATTGTTTTTATGCAAATATTTTTGAGTTTTAGTCAGTACCTCATTAGCATTTTACAATTGATTATTATATAAGCGCATGTTAAACAATTTTATCCTTCAACTTGAAAATGACCGTTGATCGGTCGAAACGTCGTTGTTTTTTAACGTTAACTTTTATAGTAAAAAAAAGTGAGGTTAGTTAAGCTAATTAACGTACATACAAAAGACTAATCAAAATCGCACGCCAACCGCCATTATGAAAGAGGTCCATCGATCAGACGATCAAATGTTTATCCTGGTATTCCTGTGTCACTCAACAAAACTTTAAGGAGGCTTGCATCAGTTTTGGCTATGGAGTATACATCTCGAAATAAACATTTCCTATAGAGGACAAGCTTCGATTTTCTTAGGTGATTATTTATAATTACGTGGCGCATCCTTACTGCACATAGCTTATGACGTCATTGCGCTCGTGCGCGCACACATCAGAAACATGGCGTATTTGCCTTAATACTGAGCTTTGTCAGCCGAAATTTTGTCTTTGTCGTCGTGTTGCAAAGAAACGAGCACTGTGAACGCCCTTCTTTATTTGTGTTATTTACTCTTAATAGGCAGACAAAAAAAACGTTGGATAATTTATACATAAATGACGCGAAACTCTGCATTTGGAGCCAGGGAGCAGACTGAGATTATGACGCAGTGGTCCAATTTCCTTACATTGTTTGCAAGATCGGGCGATTTGAAATCACTATAATGAAATATTTTAGCCCAAAGAAACAATTAGGCTCTAGGTTTCACTACTAGTAATAGATTTTGCTATATAATAACAATTTTTTTTCGTTGCTCAAGTTTCGAACATTTCTCGTGCAACTCAGTAAAAACACTTAGATTAACGGCCACGTAGGGCGAAAACAAGCACGGAGACCCCGTCTTTTTATCAATTGTGCCAAAGTTTGGCAAGGATTACCTTAACTCTACAACATCTTTTGAACGTATGATCAAAGTTTGTTTTCTCATTGGTTTGCAAACAACAGCTATTACCATAGCGACGGTAATTCGTGGCAGTTCATTTGAAAAAAGGCCAATTATCTGGAAATCCAGTCAGACACTTCATAACGAATCTTAACAAGAGTGTAAACTAGTAGTCAAGTCGTGCAACTTCTAGGCCAAATAAGAAAAAAAACATCTGCAAGAGCGTTTTCAACTAAATTGCAAATAAAGTTTTGAAGACCGCATTTGTTCATTCCTGTATTTGTCTTCACTTTACAGGGTAACATTTTTTTTTCTGTTGAAAGAATTATTATGGAAGCAAAACATTTTAAATTAACATTGGGCCTCCTAGGTACCTGTGATCGTCAAATGTTTGAAAGCACGGACAAGTCATAAAAGTTCGTAATTTGCATAACTTTAGCCGTTTTCGCACTTAAATAGCTTTCAATTACAGCCATCTAGGAGGCTTGTCTTCTATAGGAAATTTTGATTTCAGCAGGTACACCCCAAGGCCATTTAAATACTGATGGGCGCCTCCGTGAATCTCTGATAAAGTGTCTCAGTTGTTAAATTTTAAGAGCTCGTGCCTCTTGACGGCGCCCCACCAGGATTTGTTAAAATACTGAGGAAATAAACAAAAATCAATCAATGAATCAACCCCCACACGCTTTACTAGACCACAAACCAACCAAACGACGATCCAACGAAGTAAACGTCCATCGTGAGTGCGTGTCATTTTTAAGTCGTTAATTGCGCAAGTCAAGGGAGAAAGATGAGGGAGAAAGATTGATATTAATACCGGCTTGTCGTTGGAGCTGCCTGTCCGTAGCAGGGTTCCAACTCGAGCAGCTGGATTGAAAGGCGCAAGCCTCATCGGTGCGCCAAATAATTCCAACAACAATGCTTTCTCAAATATGCATGTAGTTAAAAGAGGTCATACCCGAGTCACTAAAAAATATCGTTGAAACAGTGCAACAGAAAAGTTCCATCAAGAGAACGGCCAAATAAAACAAAAAAAATTCATCAAGATACTACAGAATACTAACGAAAGTAATAATTTTATCCCGGATAAAGGGAACAGAAAATCAAAGTAAACTGTGAAGAAGTCGTGGATATGTGACCTTATTTGCGATAAGGGGATTAAGCCAAGGTGAATCGAGAAATTAAAACTGCGTTTTAACTAGTTTAAACGGGTGAAAACGCTTTCTGAAATTGTTTATTCAACTTTAATGCGTTTAGATCGTCCAGCTCTTCTGAGCATCAATTTTTTAGTGCATGAGCTTAAAACAATTTAACCTCAGGGTGCATATTTTTATCACGCGTTTGAATGAATTATCGAGGCAGGGAGATATCGCGGGAGTTAAAAAAATGTGATCCTTTTGAAAGCTGAACAGAAGGTTCTGTCTTGTCCGAATGGGTGGATTATAACTGGCAAAAGGATGAATTTGCCAAAACGAGGCCAGAAAAACACTGCAGTAGAACGCAACCGAAATTTGACATATGCAAATTACGCTTTTTACTGCCGGTGTGAAATGCAACATCTGCCGTCGTTTTCTTAAATAACTATTGATGTCATGCTTTTGGATATTAAAATAAACAAGTTTCATTCAAAACTTTTACTGAAAAAATGGCGCGTTTAATTAAAACTTGTGTTTACATTGTGGCTAGACGCGATGGCGCCACTCAAAAATAATTAAATTTTAGATTGCTTTATTTTCGTTAGAATATTATTTCCAACACTGAAAATGGCTAAGCGAATGCAACTATATTTGTGTCAAAAGTTTCTGTTGTCAATTCCTATGCACACTTGAAAAATGTTTGGGTTGAACGGCTGATATTTATTCCACAGATCGTAAATTGGATGAACGTGGGAGAAGCTGCGCTTGTAACGGAATATAGTGATTAAATATGTGACTGATGATCGCAGTTGTCAACACTACTTAAGCAGTAGTGAAAATAAACCCTGAAAAAAATTCAGGCTTGTACGGGATTCCAACCCACGACCTCTGCGTAACTGAATAATGTTTATAATTTCTTTCGCCGTTCGGCTGTTTAATCGAACGTTCCTTTTGCCGTTTATTCGTGCGATCCGAGCTGAAAAAAAAGTTATTTAT
>JAEMWC010000784.1:195000-290000 GCA_016490735.1 Pachyseris speciosa
ATTCATTCTCTCATTTTAGGTTTCTTCACAGCAACTCAGTCAAGAAAATTGATAGGAGCGCTTTCATAGGGCTCCAAGATCTGGAAGTACTGTAAGTATCTTCAATTTAAACAGCGCAAATCACCTTATCCATTTACAGTGAGGGTTCCTTTGAACAATATTATTGATGAACTGGACCTTCCTTTTATGCCAGATTTTACACAAGCATATGACTTCAACCTATTAAGGCCGTACAAAGGCTCTCAACATTGTTGGCCACTAAGATCCAACATTACTAGGTCCAACATGTTACATTAGTTTCAATACCCGGTGCTGGATTGTGGCGCGAATTGTTGGGAGTTGAAACAATAACATCCACATACTGCAAATTTTGAAACAAAACCCAACATGGTTATCAAAATCACCCGAAATGTTGAACCCAACTCGTTCGATCCAAAACTTTTGGATGTTGTTGGCCAGCAATTTTAAGAGCGTTTGCTCTCGCCTTAACTCATTCTTGTCCGGCTCTGTCATTTACCGGTCGCTAAAGACCGGTGCTTTGAAAACCTGTAACATTTCCAAATCCCGGACTATGTTTGAAACGAGCCATTATTATTGCCAAATACTGAGTTTCTTAGACTTTATCACTCCGTAAACTTATTAAAAGTACCGATTTTCTTGAATATGACTGTTTATTCTGTTGAAAAACCAAAATACGCTGTAGGACAACACCAAGAATGAGCAACTTTGTTTTGAAGTTTTGAAGACAAAAAAACCCTCTTCAAGCTAAAAATCTACATTGGCAGCAAACTTCTCAACTCAACTTCTTGCAATCTGTTCCAATTTGCCCGCTCACTTCCTTAGCCCGACCTGGGTAAACGCTATTTGATTTCAGTTGCTCTCACTGGTCTGACATGTTCGCATTTGTGACCCAAAGGAATTCTGGGATACACTTGGATAACTGCCACGCGTTAGTCCGCCAATTTTCATTTCAGATATTTTTTAGAACCATGTCGAGCCACCCGGTCCTGCTGGCAAAATATTGTACCGATTGCATTATTTACAAGTCAAAACTGGCCAAAATTCCCATGCCAGGTCCCGGAATCTACTCACAGAATGGCTACGAACACAACTTCACCTCGTGAATCACCATGACTCGATCGAAACCTGTCGGCGGCTCACTTGGTGTGAAATTGCTTCCCATCTCTGTATTCTTTCGGAGGATTGCCTCTACCCATCAACCCAGCTATATGATGCCAGGCAGAGGGCTTCTGAAGTTGAAAATGGCTCGAAAAACACACTTATAAATCAAATACGTACAGATTTGTAGCTGAGTGATCGTTTATAAACAAACGACAGCTAGCGTGACAAGCGTAACATGAAAGATAGAGCCTTCGATGTTGTGGACCAGCGAAATCTCCGTGGTAACCCCTTTGCTATATGGAATAACCAGATCGATTTGACCTCAAACCCTCGAAAATTACTGAAAAATACGCACAAAATGGCGGACAAGAACGAGTTCAGATTCATTAGATTTTGTTAGTCAAATGACTGTTGGTTCATTTTGTTGCTTATTTAAAATAATTACTCATATAAACAGTAAACGAATCACAGACAGTCAAATTGACAGAGCTCTACTAAGACTACACCTATACGAACATAAGGTCAGCAGACCACCGATGTAGGCACATTAACTACTGCTTCTGATTCCTCACGGCCTATCAGAGCATCACCGCTTACCAATTGACAGATGACCAATTATTGATCATGATAGCATCACGACTTCATCCATAAGTCAGCTCAATAGCTAGTGTATATCCCTTATACTGACTTTATACAACCCACTTGACTTCTTACGATGACTTGCACTCGGGTTGTCTTTTATTAACTTCCAGAGGCCTTCAACTGAAAAACTTATGATGCGTCGAATTTTCTTTGGATATCTACTTAAATTTCTTTTCGGTACGGTCAGAAATTTGTTGTTACATATATAAGAGAAAAACCTGTATGGATCAATAGAAACATAAAAGCATCTGGCTACCTTAGCGAAACGTTGTCTAATGGTGGAAAATTGAATTTTGTATTCTTTTTCAGGACGCTTTTCGATAATAAGCAGATATATTTGATGAAATGACGCCTAAAACGAAAATGTAAGTGCAACTACCGTAAAAGCTCTATTAGGCCCCCGGGGAGGGCTAATTTAATTTCAGGCCTTGTTGAGGGGGGGGGGGGGGGGGGGCGTATTAGAGAGGAGGGCTTAATAGAGAGGGGTGGGGGCTTATTTGAAATCTCAAATTCGCCTTTTTCGTCTTATAATAGTTTTTGTACCAACCTCATACAAGTGCACTAAAACTTGATTATTTAATAAAGAGCAACAAGGAGTATTATGTACTTGAGTGCATATATGTTTAAAAATAAACCAACTGGGCTGCATGAAGTGAATTTCGTACGGAGGGAAAAGGAGGGGCTCATTACAATATCTCATGTCCCAAAAAAAGGGGGGGGGGCGGTTATTAGAGAGGGAGGGCTTATTATAAAAAAACGACTTCCAAACGGGGAGCTTATTAGAGAGGGGGGTGGGGTTAATAGAGAGACGGGCTTAATAGAGCTTTTGCGGTATTTACAATAAAATAACCACAAGGACGTACGTATTTCAATTCAGTACGAAAAAGATAGATCTACGTGAGAATGAATATATGAAAATCATATCGTTGTATTTATTGGTGCCACAGATAATGTTGTTATTGACATTATCATTAACTATCGTTATTGTTATGGCTATGTGGTATGGTATGCTCCGTTTACTCCCTTTGTTTGAGGGGGATTTTCATTAGTATGAGACGGAATTCATTACAGTGGGGTAACGTCATAGATGATCGTTTTTATCCCATAAATAAAATGCAGAGGATTTTTATTGGTTGAGATCGAATAATATTAAAGTATGGTCACGTCATGTGGTCATGTGGTCGGCTGTGGCTTGTATAAATTGCTAATTTAGCAAAACCACTGGAACGAATTATTTTAATTGAAGACCATAATGGACTCACCTAGCATACCTCACATTAATGAAAATCAACGGAATTTGATTCATGAAAATAATCGCATCACCCTTCGCTACCTACTTATTCAGTCTCGAAGTAACGGGAATCCACCTCAAATAATATACTACTTATTACCAGCAATAAAGAAAAGGAAATGCCAGTATTTTGGACACGCAACAAGAGCGAGGTCGCTCCAAAAATTGTTATTGCCAGGCAAATTTAAAGGGAAGAGAGTACGGGGAGACCAAGACTTACATGGATGAAAAACCTCAAGGAATGGTCAGGGTACACTTATGATTGATGTGTAAGAAGAGCGGAAGATCGGAACAGCTGGAGATTCATGATAGCCGACCTACTACTACAGTAAAACCTCGCAACTAAGAACCTCGATTTTAGAACCTATCAGGGTAAAATTTTAAGTCTATAAGTAGAGGAAATAAATTGTTGTTGTTGTTGTTGTTGTTGTACAACTTGAAGCATAATAAATGACCTTTGTCTCTTGTCTCTATTCTATGAAACAATTCTGTACACTTGGGCAAATAAGAGAAGTCAACATTCAGTATCCTCTTTGGAGACATAGGAACCTTTTCACTCCAACTGCAATGAAAATGCCAATTGTGATAGGTCAAGGAATTACAATAAATGTATGTTGTGTTCTGAAGTTGGACTTCAAAATTCTTGAAGTCAATGCTTTAGTAATTGTTTTCATGGTCATTTTTGCATAACTTCCAATTTGGTATGCAGATTTTATATGAGGAATAAGCTGAACCAGTAAATACACTTAGCTATATTGTATTTTTTTTTCTTCAGAAAATAAGAACCTATTTAAGAACCTTAATAGCCTAAACTTGTGCTAACTACCATTTATATAAGAACCTGTTTAGGCTAACTTGGAAAAATCCAGTTTCTTAGTTGCGGGGTTTTACTGTAGTAGATGGCGGCTTGATGATGACTGTACCACTTGTGTAGGCTTTGTTTGTATGTTTGTTTGTTTGCTTGTTGATTCCTTTTAAATATCCTTAATTCTAACTTGTCTTTTAAAAATGAAGAAACGTGACTAGTGATGATCTGTCATTGCTGAAGACTTAAAGAGTAAAGTCGACCGCATCACTCACAAAATTATATTTTATTTCAGCTCAATAAGATGTAAGCAGCTCCGTGAGCTTCCGCGTGGGAGAATCATGCCAGTTATGTAAGTATAAGTAAAGATTCATAGGTTGTTGCTGGGTGTCCGAATTGGTATGTCTCCACATCTTGGATGCTTTTCAAACATTAAGCTAACTCATCAAGAACTTTTTCAGTTTCATGAAAAAAGTATGAACCATAATGATAGGGACCACGCAGAGGGAGGGCCCCTCACTTTTTGTGAAATTCCTGCCTTCTACGTTTGATCCTATGTTCGCTTCAGTCAGTAAACCACTTAATTATAACTGATTATGCTGTCTAATAGAATGTCTTACACTCTCCCAAAACCCAGAATTAATTATGGAATCTTAACAATTAGCTACATATCACTGTGATAGAATTAAGGGACTGTCTCTTAAAATATCTAAGAAAAACTTAAAATCAAACTTTAGTGACAATTATTAATAACAGCAGAATAATATTACCCGACTTTCTGTTGACAAATCTATTAAGTATGCTCACTCTAATGTTGTCTGAAAATTCCATCCTCCCACGTGCCGTACCCATCTAATTAATAAAATATGCGAGAGAAGCCAATTGCATAAATGAAAAATAATATCTTAGAAATGCCGGATGAAAATTGAAATAGGTAGACTTGTGTCATGGGCTACTTAAGAGGCTATCCATGAGAAAACCATGCAAAAGGTGCTACAGTGCACATCTCAGAATTGGCTCAAACTTTCCACATAGGCATAACTTGGTGAAGTATAGGTAGATATGGTATTAGTTTTGTTCAAGCTTCTTTCTTTTCTTTTTTTCAGGGGGGGGGGGGTACCCTTGAACAGCCAAATCTACACTGAAATATGTGCAAATTTTGTGATTTTTTGAATGACAATATTTCTGGCAAATTGTTCAGCAATCCAGGTGAAACAAAATTCTCACAAACTTGTAAGTATACACTCTTAAACGATGACAACATAATCAGTGTGACTCTTCTTTATTAAATTTTCCATAGCATTATTTAATATGACATATGTTAATGAGAAAAATTATGCAAATTTCTTGAGTTTTCAAAAAAAAATAAAAAAGTTCTCGCAGAGCTTCAAGTAAAGTGAAATACTTGATGATTTACGTAGAGGTATTGTCTTTTGCTCTGGTATATAAAAATTCTGGGTATTGCAATAATTTAAGAGAAATACCGAGGTTTTACTGGTCACCATTTGCAAACTGATCGTTTTACTGACTTACGATAGTGCTACAATTCATGAGGATTGGTTACATTTCCCCTGTGCTTTTGAAAGAAATTGCAAGAAAAACTTCCTAATAGGAGATTCTAACCTTCTCTTTACATTGTTATGTTTCCACGGGATTATATCTGCCATAAAACCGTCCAAAAGTGCACATTCCATTGCCGTTCAGAAAGACTGAGTGGTGCGATAAAACACAGGCTGCGACTTATTTCTCAGATTTGGTGCTGTTGAAAAGGCCAATACTCTAATGCCCAGTTTGATATTTAAATTGACAACGGTTATCATTTTCTGGACATAAAGATTACGACAGAAGGGCCACATCAACCACAACTCTTTCTTCCGCCATATTGCTTATGCGCCTGCAATGAAAAACTGACCTGCGGTAATATAGGCCATTGTGTAATCAACGGGAAGTGTTCTTTTGCTTAGTGCTTTAGAAAATGGTTTGCTTTGATGCCATTTACAAATTTCGTATTTTTGCTTTGTCTGCCAAAGGGCAAGCTCTTTTTTAAATTTATTTTATAGCCTTATAAGGTGATATAATGAGCTGTAAGTTGTATACAATGTGTAAGAGCCAACACATCTTCCAATATGACATAACTTAGAAAGAAATAGATCCCGGTTGTTCAAACGTTGGATAGCGCTATCCACTGGATAACGCAATTGGTTTCCCTAGTACTTATCTCCTGGATAGTGATTTATCCGGTGGATAGTACTTACCAACGTTTGAACAACCGGGGCCTGAAAATTGGTTGCAGAGCCCCATGTGCGAAGATGGGACAAATTTTTAGTTTACAACAAAAAGTTTTCATTAATAAAAAAATGTGTTGTCATTCTTATGAAGTGCACCTAGAGAGCATGCGTTATAATAGGCATTGGTAACAGGTATTTCCTATCTAGCTTCTTATCGGCTCTGCCCCATCTTTTTCTCAACGGTTTTTAAGCTCCTTCTATAAGTCCACGACGTGAAAAACTTTCTCTCGCATGGACTCTCGTTCTCCTCTTTCCCTCTCCAACATTAAAGGCTTTCCACATCCTGATTCCGTCTGCGCAAAACTTGAAGTTTGAAAACATCAGTAATCCGTTCCGGTTGTGATTATGCAGATCCTGTGCGCAAATGTCCACCTTTACAACTGATGCACGGCAACCTCTAACTCCGGAGTAAGAATCTGTTGCTTTCTTCATATCTTTTGCCTTCTCGACATCATTTCCTGCATTGACGTACTGGCGTATATGACTTTTCAAAGGAGAAATATGGCGATCGCATATATCTTTACCACTGTTTGATTCACTGAAGTCGTATCGGCTTGTAGTTACACCTGTACGTTGCAATTGACTAATACCAGGAACACTTAGCAATAAAAGAGCACAGTGATAACATCCAGCGTTATCACTACGTACAAACGCCTCGACAATCTCAGGTGACTTCCTCTTTATTTCCATAAGCGTGTTCTCATAAATAGATGCAACGGCAAACTAGTTCTGGCTGCAGTGATCCAGCAGATGAACGAATGTCCTTACCTATACATATGAACATAAGAAATAATGTTACACTATCGGCTCCATGACGTTAAATAAAGTACAACAGGAAAGCTCACTGACTTTCAAATACCTACTCCTCTGGTAATCCTATCTGTTGTCAACTTGTTGTTTCATCCCTTGACTATAACTATGCCTCGTATCTTCCTGCACTTCATAGCTAAAGATTTCAAGGGATTATTTCCTCAGTAGAATGTGCAAATAAAGTAATCAGTGTAAGCTTTTAACCTGTCACGCGGACACCGACCTACCTCCACTGTCAATACCTAATTTAGACATTGCCTTTACCGTATTTTGTACGCAAGTGAATGTGGATAACTCTACTGTTACTCAGGGAATAAGAAGAAAACTCAGCATTTCTTCTATTTAGGACACAAATTCGACTACTATAATATCTGAAACTGAAATGGTAATTTAAGGAATATACCGTCAAACCTCCTGTAAACGGTCGCTCACGAGAATCAACACAGAGTCAACAAACAGGGATCTCTTCCGAGAGGAGACCCCTACAGGTGTCCTGTTAAAAGATAAAATTTCGGCATGCAATTCCTACGTTTCGTTTAAGTGTAGTTCCGGGTTGTCAAAAAAGGATTTACGCATAATCCGACTGAGCGGCGTAGTACATACAGAGACAGAGAAAGCATCATGCACCGTTTTGGATATGCCCATAGTCAGATGTAGGATATGCCTGTAGAAAATACCTCAAACTCTTCCTTCGGTTTTGTTATCACGGCTGTGACATGCCAAGAGAGCCTTTCTTTCCAAACCGCTCTCCTTGCGTTTCCCTATACTTCAACGGAAGGAATTTCATAGCCCAATCCATGATAATTAAAGCTTGCTCTGGCGTCATATTGTTGAGGATATCATCCTTTGCTACGTCCTGGTGTACTGCTCTTAAGATGTGGGCCTTCCATCGCTCAATCTTGTCTATAGCGTTACTAATGTCATGCTCTAGTTCCTCCTTTTCGTCTTGATATCTAAAAATCAAAATAAAAAAGTTGATGGTTTCCTTCTGTTATCAAAGATGCAATTATAATTTCTTGACGTTTTAGGGCGACATCATTTGCTCGTCTTTGCATGGTATATTTTTCCTGATCCTTTGTTTAATGAAGTAAACGCGGCATTGTTTCCGAAGTTAAACAACTGTAGATTTCAGTCACCTGAGCCACCTATTTCCAATTGCAAAAAAGGCGATTAAGATATGACAATCAGAAAACTTACTCTTCATGATCAGGTAAAATTACAATATATATCTTTTCGTAATATCCTGTGAAGAATTTTTTTTACATGTGTAAAATGAAACGGTCAACAATAAACTGAACAATATAAAATCTGTTAGGGGAGAAATCGGTCTTCTTTCTTTGGTTTTGACTGCAAGAAAGTTTAAGTTTTTGGTTTTGAAAGAAGAAGACAATAGAACATGGTATCAGTAATCGTTTACCTGAAGTGAAGGTCTCTTGATGACAATACCAGTTCTATTTCCTCAAGAACATTCTTGATATTGTCGCAGCTTTGACATGATTTCGTGTGTTCATGCTCACAGAGATGATCTTCAGGGTCAGACAACGCAAATACCCGGCAGTGATCAGCACACTGGCTTTCTTCAGAAACGCGGATCTTGAAGTTTGTCTTAAGGTAGCTTTTACCAGCTTTCAAGCGATCTTTCACACCTTGAACCCAGGCTGAACTTTTACCTATAAAAAGGCACGCTAATGTGACCACTCTTTTTTTTTTTAATTACTACTATTTAAGATAAAGCCGCGCATATATGCTAAATTGCATTAAGAGGCCAGGCCTTTGTTCAAATTGCACAGTATAAAGTATATGCTTTTTAAAAAAATGGTTTCGACAAACCTTAAAGAAGAAATAAGAAGTCCAAAAATTAAATTGGCCTAGGAGGTTGGGTGGATCTAGGAGGTGGTGGATCGATCTGCTCTAGTAACCACAGCGACTTTAGTTGTTTCCTCATAATTCAGACTTTGCTGCTAAATTTCCAAATAAACAAAAAAATTGTGTGACCAACGGAACCACTTTTGAGGTTAATATATACTCACCTGAAGTATTTGTGTTTCTCTTTTCCCTCTTTCTTCTAAATGTAATTTTCTGCACCTGATGCATATACCTAGAATTTAAAGAACAGAATGAGTAAGTATTGGAAAGAAAAAAGAAAGAAAGAAAGAAAGAAAGAAAGGAAGGAAGGAAGAAAGAAAGAAGAAAGAAGGAAACTGAGTAAACCACACAGTTCACAAATACCTGATCCAATGGGCACGAGAACTCCCCAGTAAACTTGAATTTCTTTTGAAATTTCCAACGAAATCCTCTTTCAGGCTTAGCCCTGCTTCGGCCATGAAGTAGATGATGGCATTTTGCTACTGGTCTACTTGAATTCCAGATAGTACCAAAAATATCTCTGTGCAGGGGACAGATTGTGAGTGTCTCACCATCTTCATCAAATAACCCAGCTCTCAAAAGTATCAGCTGCCATTCACCTTTGATGTTTGCTTGAGATGTTTTCAACCGTTGAAGGTGACTGGTTATATCTCTCCTGCAACTACGGAGTGGCAGGTACTCTTTGATGTTATGCACATGTCATCGGCTTCCCCGTGGGGTCGACCCCCGGGCCAACCAGGGGGATTGCAAAATCAGTCAAGCAAACTTGAGGAATTTCCCCGGGGGGTTGGAGAATCTCTCAAGACAAAGTCCCCTGGGTGAGGTGTCTCTCACCTGAAAATCCCCGTGACATCCTTTTCAAACTTGTGAATTCCCCCACCCCCTAACCTTTGATCGTAAAACAATGTCAAGATTTTCCCCTACCCTCGGGCAAAGAATCCCATCCATCTCCTTGTATTCCCCCAAATATCTCCCTGGTAGGCCCGGGGGTCGACCCCACGGGGAAGCCGATGACATGTGCATTACGATAGTGCTTCGAATTGCCACATGGTATCGACGAGTGTTTCGAAAACGAGCAAGTTAGACTTGCAGCCATAGAAGAAAATGTTAAGCCAGAATACGAGCCTGTCTTCTACAACATAGGTTTAACAACTTCGTATATGAATTCAAATGTTTTTACAGCTGTACTGAACGTTCGCGCTTTCCCGAACTCCCGCCAAAGCAATCTACATAGGGGAAAACCGAAGACCGCTTGGTTCATGGGCTCGAAACAAAGGTGGTGGTAAACAAATGCACACATGTTTGTAAGACGTAGTTTCTATGGCATTATAAGGCGTATGAAGACGTTCGAAAAAGATGTTTTCCATCCTTCAAGCAAAAGAAATAGCTTTTTGGGAATGAAAGTTACTTTTGATCGTTCTACGAGCGAGAAAATATTCACGAGACAGGTTATAGCTGTTCTCCAGCTACACGCCGAAGCCGAAGTAACATCATTTCGTCGAAAAAAAGATTTACTGGGATCACAGCGGGAAAATTATTCCCTTTAGCCTTTCTCAGTCACAGAGGTATGTGTTTGAAGTGTCATGTTGTGTTTTTGAGCGACCAATTATGTATCCTGTTCCGTATAATTTTTGGCTAATTTTAATAAAACGATTGTGTTGGCTCATAGTTTGTCATAGTTCCGAGGCTGACGTGTCCATAATTTCACAATACCCAGATTTTTGAAAGCGTACAACAAAAATCCAACTTATTCTCTTAACATAACCCATATTAGATTTATTGTAAGGTTTGCGAGAAATTTTAGAAATAATTTCAAAAGTGCAATATTTTTCTAGCTTGTAGAAAAGCGTTCAACTGCCCTTCGGTTAGTACACGGTCTTGAGAAGGAAGAAGTCTCAATGTTTCTGGTTTATACGTCTAGTCGAAGTTAAAGCATTCAGTTCGACCGCCGGCTACTCATTTTTCACTCACGTCGTAAATTATTGGTGATCAAGGCATCTAAACTTCAGGAAATTTCGGCCTTGTACAACAGTAAAAATGGTCTCCGAGGGGACCCCCCTTCGTATACACAAAGGAAAGGCGCTTGGACCCCAATCATACTATATTTGAAAATAGTACACCCAGGTATACTTACTCACAGAATATAAGCCAATTCTGTGATCTAGCCTGTAGCACCTTCTGCATGGTTTTGCATGGTTTTCTCGTGGACAGCCTCTTAAATCTGTTTCTCTGGGGTATCAATGTGAAATTTACTGAGCATTAGAAGCTGACATTTACCCCACACTACCCCAGGGAATACTCTTTAGACCAATCGGTTGCCTTCTAACCTAGCATGTCCTACATATTCGAGACATTTCAGGGAAGGGAGTGAAAATAGTTTTCAATCGTATTGTCTTATCCTTGCAGCAAATGTGCCCCTTCAGAAATTTTCCATATCCTTCTTATCGGTGACGAGACTTCTCACAGAGGAGGATTTACACGCGCAGGTTTTGTGTGCCGCCCTGTCAATGATGGAGTTAACAGTATTTCTCATCGCTGTGATAACTGCAGCCTTTGCCCAGTTGGGCTATATAAAAAGGGTAGCTCCTGTGTAGCTTGTTCTGCAGGTAAATGAGAGAAGGTAATTAAACTACATACCTTCACGTTTGCCTTGTATACAGCATCATGATTCAAAAGACGAGCTGATCGGTTTTGAAGCATATCATCCTTCCGCACAACTTCGGACATTTTAACCACTGAGCTATGCAGGCGGGAGGCTTGTAAAGAGCCCTGAAAACATCTCCCAGATTCATGTGTCGCCGTCAAGTTATTCAGAAATGGAATTGCAATTCAATGCTCTGTTCGTCTAAATATCTAATATGTGACTCATTTCCATGTAGTATATGTTTCTCCTTGTCACTGTAAGTGACGATTTTCAAGCAATAAGTTGGGGTGTTTGGCAAATCATACCATGACAAAAATGACCCTAACTTGTCACGAGTCTTCTTGAAGCTCAGGACAATATGGATTCGACTCTAGGATACCTCACAAATCAATGTGATCTGGTAAGCTGAAGCAATTCTAAGGGCTCTGAGGCCACACGGTGGCGGGTATTACCCCTTAAATCTACCAAAGCAAAGATTGAGCCCAAGCATTAGCAGCCATGGACAGCTGTTTCGGCCTTGTTAGGCGTCATCAGCATGGCATAGCTAATTCTCAGGCTCAAACTACTCACATATCAATAAAACAAACAGAGAAAACGTAACGCTTGTGGCCTGTGGCTGGAATGACAAGGATGCCTCGCAAATTAATGTAATCTGGTAAGCTGAAGCCACTCAAAGGGCACTAAGAGTTAAGGGGTAATGCCCGTTACTATGTAGCGTTAGTGCCCTTTGAATGGGTTCAGCTTACTGAGATCACATTAATTTGTGAAGTATCCTTGTCACTCCAGCCACATCCCACAAGCTTTACGTTTTCACTGCTTGTTTTATTGATATGTGGGTACTTGAGCCTGAGAATTAGCTATGCCATGCTGATGAGGCCTAACAAGGCCGAAACAGCAGTTCATGGCTGCTAATACTTGGGCTCAATCTTTTCCTTGGTAGATTTAAGGGGTAATACCCACTACCATGCATGTGGCCTTATTGCCCTTTGAGTGGCGTCATTTGTCAGGTTTCCTTATCACTCCAGCCATATCCTACAAGCTTTACGTTTTCATTGCTTGGATTCGACTCTAATTGAGACTGCGCTGGTTTTTCTCCGGAGTCCATAATAACAGTTCTATTTCGATTCGGTCATTTTTAATGTCAGTAACTAACTAAATATATGTTATCCTTAATTTCTAACATAGAAAGGCCAATTGTTGTTACGACATTTTGGATTTATGACGTCACTCTATAGCCACCAGCTATTACGGAGACAAAACTTTGTAATCCACTATAATAGGAGCCGATGAATGAAGCTGCTTCTGCTGCTTATCATGATGGGATGATGACGATGATTACGATGATGATGGTGGTGGTGACTGTTTACTACGCTTTATAGCTGATTCTTGCTTTTATATCAAAAGGAGGTTTCTATCAGGACAAAATGGGACAAGTGGAATGTAAAAAATGCAGCGTTGGTACGTATGTGGCCGTGGAACGTCACCCAGGTAGAAGTGCCACTGATTGCTGGGCATGCCCGTACGGTAAGAAGAACAGTAGTGAGTTTATATATAGTCAGGACGCCAAGTCCAAAAAAATGATTTTCTACATCTACATCTACATGATTTCAGCACTCGGCAAAGTCCCATTGACTTATGGCTGTTATGCGTGTGGCCTCATACACCATAAGCCTTTTCGGAATATCACGCCAAGCCGGCCACTTGCTGAATGGAACAAGTCAGCACTAGAGGTGGTCACAGCCAGAGTTTTGTTACGTCCCTAGTGGTTCTTTTACGTCCCACAGAATCAGAGAATTATGAAGAGTTGTGAGACGGGGCCTACGGTTTATCGTCCTTATCCGAGAAGACTAGAAAGTCTAACCGTTTGTAGATGTCATTACAAAGGCAGCACTTTCTCCTCAATTATTAAAGACCCTGAGTGTTGGTCCGGCCGAGGTTTTGAACCCGCGACCTCGCGCAGGGTAGTCCGGTGCTCTACCACTGAGCTAACCGGTCGGCGGTTAAAACTTTTAAAACTTTTAGAGTAGAAGCAGGAAACAGGGCTCAAAATGTTCGTTTTGGGATGCTTTCTTAGAATTTTGCTGTTTCCCTTGTTGATTTGGACTGGTATGGCAATTAAGGAAATGTTTTCGCAGAGCCTCATTTCTGCAACATGGAAACGAGGCTAGACCAAGAATTGTGATAAAACAATGCAAAACATCAGCAAAACCACAGGAAAAATGACGGAAAATATTGACAACATGCCACTAGCCATGTACAAATCTAATTAGTTACATAGAACTGGTCACGTGACATGTTATTCAAGTCACGTGACCCATACCAAAAGAACAAATTTAAAAGAAGTTGACAGATCTAAAGATGTCATTAAAACTAAACAAATCATCCAGTTAACTGTTCTTTAATGGTGGTCTGTCATAAGTGGCATATAGGAAGTGTTACACTCAAAAGTCGTTAGAATTTTAAACAATTTGAAACTTTTCTCATAAAAGATTAGGTTAGGCAGTATATCCTAACAGAATTTTGTGATTGAACCTGCACTATAAAATACAAATATCTATTCTTGACATCCAGATTGAGAAACAACTATGTCAAGCGTTTCCAATCTCACACAAATCCAGTATACATGAACTGAGTCGGGTCGTCGATTGCCGTTGACGACCCGACTCACCTGATGTGGGTCTGGAAGTTTAAAAAGAAAGTAAGCTTTACTGCCGGAAGTCAAACGGCCTGGGACAGCTTTAAATATCTTGACGGATCGTGACAACCTGTCATTTGAAAAGTCGACCCAACTGTTGGAAATATCAGTTGGTGAAAGACAGGAAAAAGCCTCGATGAACACTGAAGGCCGTGACTAGAATAGCGCTAGAATAGCGCTCAGTTTAGGGAGCAGAGTTGGCGCAGTGGTGAGAGCACTCGCCTTCCACCAATGTGTCCCATGTTCGATTCCCGGACTCGGTGTCATAAGTGGGCTGAGTTTGTTGGTTCTCCCCTCTCCCCAAAAACCAACATTTGATTTGATTTGATTTATTTAGAGTTGCTCTGATTTAGTGTCCCCAATTAGTAGAGCATCTGTGCTCGGCTAGATAGATTTGAGACTTAAATAAAGTGATTATTATTATTATTATTATTATTATTATTATTATTATTATTATTATTATTATTATAATGACTGACTGGAATAGCGCTCCGAAACATTGAATGCTTCGTTCTTCAAGCGTGGCGAAATCGCCGCACGCTTTTTAAAAGCGTCGAAAAATGGTGAATATTTATATGCCTCGTTCTTTAAGCCACGAGTCCAAACAAGTGCACGTTACTCGTGTATACCTCATTGTTTAAACCACAAGCAGAAAAGCGCAACAAGTGCGCTACACATGTGTGTATGCCTCGTTCTCTAAGCCACGAGAAGAAAGAAGCGCGCGTTACTCATGTATATGCCTCGTTCTTGAAGCCATGAGTTCAAAGAGGCGCGCGTTACTCTTCTATACATCGTTGTTTAAACCACAAGCAGAAAGGCACAGAAAGCGCGCTACACATGTGTATGCCTCGTTCTCTAAGCCACAAGCAGAACGAAGCGCGCATTACTCATGTATATGCCTCGTTCTTTAAGCCACATGTCCAAACAAGCGCGCGTTACTCGTGTATACCTCGTTGTTTAAACCACAAACACAGAGGCGCAACCGACAGAAACAAGAGTGCTACACATGTGTATGCCTCGTTTTTTAACCCACGAGCAGAAACAAGCGCACGTTACTTATGTATATTCCTTGAAAAAAAAAAAAAGCGGGCGTTACTCGTTTACACCTGTTCTTTAAACCAAAGTAGAAAAATGCATCTCATTAGCAGAAAGGAAGATGGAAACAAGCGCGCTACACATGTGTTTTAGTGCCTCGTTCTCTAAGCCACAAGCAGAAGGAAGCGCGCGTTACTCATGTAGATAACTCGTTCTTTTTAAAAGTCGCGATAAAAGCAAGCGTGTGATACTCGTGTATACCTCGTTGTTTAAACCACAAACAGAAAGGCTCGACAATAATATCGCAGTATCCGTCGCTTACACTAAGTCCCCCTAATGAGATGCATTTGTCCACTCGACAACTCTGTCTGTCCACTAGACAACCGCTTTCTCCATTCGAACGACTCGCACGACTCAACAACACTATTGCAGTGGCTCTCGCCATATCTAACTCGCTCCAAAATTCGAATTCCCCCTAATGAGATGTATTTCTCCACTCGACAATTTGTCTGTCGACTCGACAATCATATGGCGGGTCGTGACGATCCAAGTCGGATCGATTCCTTCTGACAACATTTCTGAACCCCCCTCTATAGTGTTATGCTCATATTGTTGTAAGTTTCCTGCCAAATGACTTCCGGTGAGTCGGGTCATCTTTTCATATGATGGGTCGTGACGACCCAAGTCAAATCGACTCCATCCGACAACATTTCTGACCCCCTCTATAGCGTTATGCTGAAATTGTTCTAAGTCTCCTGCCAAAGACTTCCAGTGAGTCGGGTCGTCTTTTCATATGACGGGTCGTGACGATCCGAATCGGCTCGACTCCACCCGACAACATTTCTGACCCCCTCTATCGCGTTATGCTGAATTTGTTCTAAGTCTCTCTCCAAATGACTTCCGGTGAATTGGGTCGTCTTTTCATATGACCGGCCGTGACGATCCTAGTCGGATCGACTCTGTCCGACAACATTTCCGACCCCCTCTATAGCGTTATGCTGAAATTGTTCCAAGTCTCTCGCCAAATGACTTTTGGTGAGTCGGGTCGTCTTTTCATATGACGGGTCACGATGATCCGAGTCGGATCGACTCCACCTGTCAACCACCTCAGTCGATCTGACTCAGATCTGACGCGGGAGGGAACGTGCTGTGCTGCAAGGCGTTGCAAGTGACAGCAGTGTTCGGTTGTCTCTAAATTGCTCAAGAGCTTGTAAATGTGCGGACTTACGCAGAAACACGCTTAACATAGTTGTTTCTCAATCTGGATGCCAACAACAGATATTTTTATTAATTTTATAGTGCAGGTTTAGTCACAAAGTTAGAACATACTGCCTAACCAAATCTTTTATGAGAAAAGTTTCAAGTTGTTTTAATTTCTAACGACTTTTGAGTGTAATACAACACATGTAGGCTCATGTAACACTTCCTATATGCCATTTATGACAGACCACCATTAAAGAACAGTTAACTGGATGATTTGTTTAGTTTTATTGACATCTTTAGATCTGTCAACTTCTTTTGAATTTGTTCAACGTACGTGACCAGTGCTATGTAACTAATTAGATTTGTACATGGTTAGTGGCATGTTGTCAATATTTTCCGTCATTTTTCCTGTGGTTTTGCTGATGTTTTGCATTGTTTTATCACAATTCTTGGTCCAGCCTCGTTTCCATGTTGCAGAAATGAGGCTCTGCGAAAACATCCCCTTAATTGCCATACCAGTTCAAATCAACAAGGGGACAGCAAAATTCTTAGAAAGCATCCCAAAACGAACATTTTGAGCCCTGTCTCCTGCTTCTACTCAAAAAGTTTTACGAAAATCATTTTAAGCATCTTTCAGAATACTGCCACTAGACTAATACAGCTGCTATCAGAATCGTAAAATGGTTTGAACCCAGGAGTCATATCATAACTAAGTGAAGCACGATCGTCCGGGTGAGTGTAGTCCTGAGAAGGACTGTTTGTGGTGACATTGACTGACGTTTCGACAACCTGAGCGGAAGTCATCATAAGAGTCAAGTGATTTTAGTAACGTCAAGAAATGGTATAAGTTCTCTGGTCGTTGATTTGATTGGTCAACGAAGTCGTGATGTTATTGGTTGTCAGTCAGTTAAGCCGTGATGTTATTGGCTGTGAAAACTGTAAACCGTGATTGGTGCGTTTCGATCCGTCTTTTGTAAGTCAAATGTTCGTAGGTGTATTGTTAGTCAAATTAGTCGGTTTGTCTATTGTTTGTCTGTTGTTGATATCGTCATTAAGTCGTTTTTAATGTGCGGGAAGCTGTTGGCAACGGTTCAGTGGTGTCTGCTCTAAGTTAGTAAACCAACTTTCAAGTGCGATACGTTGGTGGTAGTTAGTGCAGTAGGTAATGCATTTAGCAGAGTCCCAGTCGAGTGTGTGGTTTGTCAGTAAATGGTGCTCAGCAATGTTATTGTCGATGTCACCATTTCTCGTTGCTCGTTTGTGTTCAGTCAGTCTTACCTTCAAATTTCTCCCAGTCTCACCGATATAAGTGGCCTGGCAGTCGCAGCATTCGATCTTGTAAACTGCTCTCTGTCTGTCCTTCGGTTCGTCTTTGTCTTAAAGTTGTCGTAAAGTTGTGATGGGTCTGTGAGAGACACGGATATTGTAAGGTTGTAGTATCCGTGCAATTGTTTCAGAAGTTCCTTTGATGTAAGTTATAGTCGCTGTAGTGACAGGTGTCGGGTTAGCGTTCGCAGCGTTCGGTTCTGTCCTGTAACTGTTGCGTCTAACAAAGTCGTAGTTGTAGTTGTTCTTACTGAAAACGTTGTCTACGTATTTGCGTTCGTCTGCTAAACTGTCGCGCGAGTCGCAAACTAGTTGCCCTCGTCTCGTTAAGGTCCGTATTGTTGTTGCTTTGTGTGAAGTAGGGTTGAAAGATGATTTGTCAAGTACTCTGTCAGTGCGTGTAGGTGTTCAGTAAACTGTCGTCTGTAGTCCGTTGTTGTCACTGCTAACAAGACATTCTAGAAAAGGTATCTTACCATTTTCCTCGATCTCCTTGGTAAACTGTATGTGGGCGTTCTGTGACTGTTGAGGTGTTCGTGAAAATCGTCGATTTCAAACAGTAGACAAACCGACTAATTTGACTAACAACACACCTACGAACATTTGACTTACAAAAGACGGATCGAAACGCACCAATCACGGTTTACAGTCTTCACAGCCAATAACATCTCGGCTTAACTGACAGACAATCAATAACATCACGACTTCGTTGACCAATGGCATCAACGACCAGAGTACTTATACCATCTCCTGACGTTACTAAAATCACTTGACTCTGATGATGACTTCCATTCAGGTTGTCGAAACGTCAGTCAATGTCACCACAAACAGTCCTTCTCAGGACTACACTCACCCGGACGATCGTGCTTCACTTAGTTATGTTATCAGAATATCACATCATAAACGGTAACAAAGTAATCGCCATTTCCATCAACACATTAATTACTGTCATGATCGTTATCAGTATCTCCAATACAGTAACCATGAAAAGGAACAATGCATCACTTTCTAAATGTTTTTCTAGTTACACTTTGTGGTCCTTGAAAAACTAACAAAAGCTAACAATGGCCAAAATATCAAACTTTCAGAACACCTCTACATTACATGAGTTAAAAGTGCACCTAGCACGAAAGTTATTTTTTCTCGAATAAATCTTTTCGAAACGAGTTGCACCGTTTTTGCGTCTTTTTTGTTTTTGTTTTTGTTTTGTTTTGTTTTGTTTTTTGTTTGTTTGTTTTTTTTACTACACGACAATTTACAGGCTGTAAAAGTTACAAAATCTAGCCATCCTCTGTCACACGACCGAGCTAGTGAGTACCACGGGTCTATTCTTGATTTGACGTCACAGACTGAATTGCATGGCGGTAAGACTTTGTAAAGATGCATGCAAAGCAGTCTGAGACGTCAAATCAAGAGAAGATCCAAGCCCATTGTGAGTCGATCGTGTACCAAATGGTACTTCATATTCGTTTTTCGTAAGTGTTGAATCCCATCTGAAACAGTCCAAAACTGGGTATAAATGGCTAAATGTTTTTTAAATAGGTGTAAAGTTTTAGTTAACTTTAAGCTACTAAAATTCATTCCCCTTAACAGGCACCCTCTCTAATGAGACCGCTAGTTATCGTGCGTGCAGATGTCTTCAAGGATTTTACCGCTTGGATCGTTTTGGACCTTGCTCAGCATGTCCGGCTGTTGGTCTGAACTGTATCAACGATGCAGCGATACTGGCGCCAAATTATTACTGGAAGTGGGCCAACCAAAGTAGTCAAGAGCTCTATAAAAATTTTGTCAACAACATCCACTACTTTGGCCCTGATTACAGCAAAGCGTCCTCCAGATTTGCCATGTCACTGCCAAAACCAGTAAAATGTCCTTATGCTGACTCATGCAAGGGAGGAATCAATTCCGAATGTCACGTAGGATTTGAAGGAAATTTGTGTGCCACTTGTTCCAAGGGGTACTATCTACGATTTAACGCTTGCTTGAAATGCCCACGGTTAGCTTTGTCTGTAATGTCCTCTCTCGTGGTTATTGCACTCTTTGCTGTGGTGTTGCTGATGGTTCTTTGGGGAGACTCCAAGAAAACGGAGTATGATCGCACTGTTGCAGATGTCATCATGTCATGTTTCAAAATTGTGATCGGCTTCTATCAGGTTATCGTGGGTATTTTCTCGGCACTGGTCAGGGTACAGTGGCCGGTGGCTTTGATTTCCATGGAAAGATATCTGAAATTGTTTGAGGGAAACATTTTTCAGTTCGCACCGTTAAGTTGTATCCACCCGAAACTGCGAATGGACCAGTTCTTTAAATTTATTCTGGTTCTGTCTGTGAACGCTTCAGTTGTTTCTCTTATTTTCATTTACCTGTTCCTAAAAAGGCGCCTCATCAAGAAGAGACTGGATCGTCCTGAGAGTGAGAAACTGCAAGCGGTGTCTAGTTTGAAGAAATCCTGCTATCGAAACATTTTCTTGTTTTTACTGGCGTCATATCCAATAACAAGTAAAGTGATCATCCAAATTCTACCTCTTCCAGGCGCCTGTGTCATGCATTGCTTTACAGATGACAAAAATGAGTGCATTTCCCTCCTGAGGGCTGACTACTCCGTTGAATGTTTCACTTCTCGTCACAACCTGTTCTGGCCCATTGCTGCTGCGTTCGGTTTGTACCCTGTCGGGTTTCCTCTTCTTGTGCTTCTCCTGATTTACAAATACCGCCAATCGCCTGCTGATGAAGAGATCGCATTCGGTCTGAAAGTTTTTTACGAAAACTATAAGGATAAATTTTGGTTTTGGGAGATAACAGAGATGTATCGTAAATTGATATTGATCGGCTTAATATTTCTGTTTGGATCTGAGAGCCTCTCGCAGATTGGTCTGACTGTGTTTACCGTAAGTGTATTTGGAGTGGCCTACACCGTCTTTCGACCTATGAAGAGCAAGTTTGAAGATCGACTCCAAACTTTTGTCCTATGGGTCATCTTCTTTGATGTGTGCCTTGGCGCTATGTACAGCAATTGTGAAATCACTGATGGTCACAAAGGCAATGAGTCACTATTGGTTAATGTCCTCTTCGTGGGTCTTAACAGTTCAGTGCTGCTAGTTGCCTTCGGTAAGCCTAATGTTACTAACAAAATTATGACGTTTGTGCGCCATTTGGCCTACTGAAGATGGCTTGTTGTAAGCTTCAGTTTTTGTGTGGAGATCTACAAAATTATAGTGGTTATTCTGGTGTCATCTCATCAATTAA
This sequence comes from Pachyseris speciosa, assembly GCA_016490735.1. Lineage (NCBI taxonomy): Eukaryota > Metazoa > Cnidaria > Anthozoa > Scleractinia > Pachyseridae > Pachyseris > Pachyseris speciosa. Next base: position 215,974 of record JAEMWC010000784.1, read on the forward strand.
TGAACGGGGGTGTTAATGTAGGTGCCGTTCTGATGATTGACGGTAAAAAATATTAGCTTCATGACAGCTGACGGTTAAAATTTAGGCCTTTTGATCATTTACGGTTATGACGACGAAGCACCTTGTAAGAGTTTACTTTATTCAATAATATTAATTGTCTCTCAACATTTTTAAGTCTTCTTGGAGTCACTTTTGTAATTTTCAATTTTGCATGCACCTTTACGTTTACGTGACGTTAAAAAAAACGATGTTTATTCTTATGACTTTTTCTCTTCTTCATACAGTAAGTTACTCAGAAACTTTGGGATGCAAATCTCCTGATTTGAGACTGCTTTGTTTATGGTTAACAGTTGTTTCTTTCTTTTACGTTTGACGTTAAACTTTTAGGCCGTTTCATGGCAAGAAGTGAGGGACAAGCATGCGTAGTTAGTAGCGACACAAAAAAAAATCACGCTAAAAACATGTCGAGCATAAATAGTGACTTGAGTGAAGAAAATTAAATTTTTTGACATACCTCTCTAATTTTTTTTTATTTTTCTACTGGTATCAATCGGATCCTGTACCTTGACATCTATAGTCGTTCTTTGACACAAAAATTACTTAATTTCCAGCTTTATCTGCCACGGTTTTGAACTTTAAAGTTGAACTTTCTTCCTTCAGTGGTAAGAAAAGTATGGCGGAATGCCGTTTCCAGCTGAATCGCCTTCGAAAAATCTAACGTTTGCAAGTCCTACCACAATTTCGGTCCACCACGGTGATCAGCATTGAAGATAGACTTTTTTCAAGTTTGCTTGGAAGAAGATAAGTCTTGTTCGTAGAAGCGCCATTAGTGCTGTGGATGTTTCGCAAGTTCCAAGTACCGCCGGCCATTTTGTTATATTATTCGCCTTCCCTTTCCCAGGCTTTTTAAGGATAGAACTCGTTAAAAGACTGAGAATGACAACAAATTCTTGCGGCGAGATCGTGGTTAAAATTAAATAGAAAGAAATCAAATTTTCAGTACGCCGTGATCGTTCGAAGCACAGTACATTTTCTTACGCCAAGAATGTCCGATATTTCGCCTAAACAAACCAACATCGTTTTGTTTAGTGGAAATTTTCCAGATAAAAAACTTTCTGCATTATCTTTATTACTTCGCTGTTGTAGACAACCGTAGATTACTCGACAGGGCCACCATCTTTTCTTTAATTTTGAACCGCCTGCAAATTTCTAGAGCAACGATCATCCAATAGCATCTTGCAAAAGAAAGAAAGTAATTGACAGCTCTCTAGACTGCTCTGAAGTGACTCCCCCCCTCATGTCCCTCATTTCTTGCCATGTGACTGTTGACAATTCACTCTATCAAGAGCCTCTTAAAACATTAACTGCTCTAGACTAAGGGGCTGTTTACATGATACCGGAATGACTTTCATTCCAGAACGAGTCCACTCCATCTTCATATATTTCTCTGTATCTGTTCACATGATACCGGGACGAAATTTCTTTCCCCTACAAGTCATTCAGGAATAAGTTCATTCCGGTTTTCAATTTGAATGAAATTCTCGTTCTGGTACGACATTTCATTCAAGTATCATGTAAACTGAAAACGAACTCCGTTCCGAGATGAAACCACCGCAAATCGCGTTTAAAAACCGTGTAGTCTGGAGTGAGTGGCGCATGCGTATCGTTTTCAAGGTGGCAGACAAAGATGTGATCCTCTCGTTCTTCTTTGGATTCTTCTTTAGCAAATATATTCACATTAGGGAAGCCACAACTTGAACTAAGAGTGAAAACACCTGGTCATCTTTTCTTTTTAGCCCCCCAAAACAGTCCTATGGTCAAGTAGTCAATATTTGTCAATATTTGCGGATATGCCCATTAATAGGCACAATAACATGTCCCGTGAAACTTGCGCCATCTTTGTTTTTGAGCTGGCGTAAAAATTGCGTATACGAGAACGCCTACGGTCGATTTTGTCATGTGAATGCAGTACGAGCTACATTCTGGAACGAACCTCATTCCGGAATGAAAGTCATTCTGGTATCATGTAAACAGCCCCTAAATGCCGAACCTTTCATACCATTTTCTGTTTTACTTTGTAGATGATAATTATTAATTTTATTTTCTGTCTTGCAGGAAAAGGAATTGTCTACCTAAAATTCTTCTGGAAAATGATATCCATGTGCCTGATGCAATGCTTCAAAATTCTTCGTCATGGACCTGCGTCTGTGAGAAATAAGCTCTTCAGCCGCCTTCAAAGTTTGACCTTGCCTTTTCAAAGCCCCGAAGGATGTGAAAGAGAATCACTCTTACTCTAAAAAATTTTTTGATGCATCTTTGAAAAAACGTTCAGATCTGCAATCAGACTTTGCCATGCCATTACATGTATTACTTTCATCACATAACCCCATGTGAAACCAAATCTTTCGAAGATTTGAATGGTACTTCCAAAGAAGCTGGTTAGTTTAAGGCAGCACAGGAAGCTTAATAATGCCACTACGTACGTATTTAGAACATGCACGGACCGTACGACTGATTCCGACGATGAACCGAAGATTCATGAAGATTTTTTACATTCTAAATGTATCATAAATTTATTCAATACACTGTGTTTTCGGCGTATTGCTAATCACTCGACCTTCCCGCGGGACGCTGGAAACCGAGTCTAAATCTGTCGATGGTTCTTCTTCTTTTTTTTTTTTTTCGTGTTTTATTCGCAAAGCTCACTTGACTATGCGAAGACAAGTGGTTTGGAAAATTACCCGGACTTCAAAAAGATCTTTGTGGTTGTCAAATCTTTTGAATATGTTGCTGAAAACCGGCGAAGAAACGTAAATTTAACTCAGTCTAGGACAGATACCTACAAAATACATACCTTCGACAAACGTAAGTTTGAGATCTCACAAGTCAGGAGATATATACGCAGCACACTGCACGTTTTGTTCCCTACAAAATACATTTACTTTCGACAAACGAAAGGTAGTTCATTTATTATTCTTTTACAATATCTCAATTTCTGGGCATTATTTGTCTCCCAAGGAGCCGCATGCGGTTTACTTCGTGCCATGTGAAAGAAACATAAACTTAACTGTTGGATAGATGCGCACAAAATACATACTTTTGATTAATTAATTATATAACGTACGTTTGAAATCACTCAGCTCAGGAGATATATACGCAAAACACAGCACGTTTTGTTCTCGTCTCGCCCCAATCCTATCACGGTTGAGAAACAATTCTGGAATCCGGATTCTGGATTCTAAATTCCATGACTTCGGGTTCCCCTGTGCGATTTCAATAAATTAATAACCTGTTGCGGTTTAGCTACGGGTAAAGCTATAAGCCTGAGTAGCTAATTCGTAAAGAATTGTTACACCTGAAGAATCTAACAAGTAAAAAGTTATTATCTATCTATCCAAAGAATATTTTTGAAGATCTTTAATATTCTTCTCGTTACTGACCGAGGACAAGTGGTTTGAAATATTTAAAAAGATCTTTGCGGTAAAGGCCAATAAATGGCTTCTTGTTGCACGTGTGATTGAAACGCGAAATATGAACTTGTGCACATTTTCAGGAACTGATACACCAGGAAGATAAACTTAGCACGCTATATTGTGATGAGACAGAAGCAAAATTGCAAAATTGCAAAAAAAAAAAATTCACAAAGAAGATCAGACACTTCAAATTCTAGGTTTCACAGCTTTACTCCTATGGAAGCCTATAACTTTCAAAAAGCTTTGAAATTGAGATGTCTGCTTCTGCTACATCACAGAAGAGGTTATCCCTTATCACTAACCATTTACTTTACTGTGATTCTCAATCAGAAAACTGTGACACACACATGGATTTTCCCAGTTCTAACTTAACCAGCCTAAATCGCGACCCGCCTAGAAAACGGCAATCATGATGTAATTTCATCATCCACCAAGGTATCTGTCAAATTTCAGCGAAATCGGCCGTCAAAATTCAGAGATTTGAAGGTTGAAAATGAAACACCTACCCCCAAAATCGGGCTCATAAATTTATTCATAGGCAAGTGTCCTGCGTGACCTTAACTAATTAATTACGCCTTAGATTAGGTTACTAGTTTTAATGTTAGATGTTAAACTCAGAGATTCTGTGGCAGTTCTGAATTTTGCGGTTCTCACTTACCAATTACAAATCTAATAGAGAGAAAAATTAGGCATAGTTTTGGAGACTTAAAATGTTGGAAATACTAGTCGCACAGACTGAAGAGTAAAAATGTGTAGAATTAAACAAACCTTAGAAATAAGTAGAGCCGGTCATTTTAAAATTCGTCCAACAGAGCTCAAGAACACATTGACAACAGACTGGTAGTAGTCTCTTTATAGTCGAGCGGAAATGCTAAAAATCAGAAGAGTGAAACTCATAGTCGGCTTGGGCGCGAGAAAAATTCGAAAAGTCCCTGAAATGAACAAGTGGATCCGGAAGGTCTCTTCTAGAGTCAGTCTCTTCCCGTTTTTCTTTTCGCTCTAGTCTCGTCGAGTTGTTGATGGCATGCGCTTTCGACTATCCCGAAAGGAACTGCAAACAGTCTAAAGTCTGTATAAGAATTACGCTCAGTATTTATGCAAATACGAAACAGTAAGCCATGCCAGTTTATTATAAGTAGCCCGCCTAGAATAGCTGTGGTTATTGCGGGCTACAAAGGCCAATTTGTTTTACAAATGTGTAAATAAAGTCAACGTTGTTGTTGTTGCTGTTGTTATCGAAAGCAAAAAACAACAAATTGAGCATGAAGAGAGAATGACATCATTTTTTTAACACGTTGACAAGATAGCTTCTAATTTCTGCTTGAAGCAAAGGTGACTAGTGGCCTGATTGTTTGGACCCCAACTGGTAACCCGGTAGTTGGGAGTTCAATTCCTCCTCTTTGATCTCATGTGTTTGTTTCACTGTAATATCCCAGGTACCGTCCAGTCACTACCACTCTTGATAGTTAAAAACACTTTATAAGTGTCATTTGTAATGATATTTGCTCGCAATTATAATGTTCAATGAGCTACCGTCTAGATTCAAGGTCCGAGTTGACATGAGTGCAGTTTTGTTCTCTTACGAACTATTGAGAAGGGATTACTCTTGATTACTCTTGTATTTTCTCACTCTTGATTTCCGAATCAACTAGGTTTCGATTCGTTATGTACAGTTTACATACAAGGCTAACTTTCGAAATAGTCCGTACTAAAGGTGTATAGTAACTTTCTCAAAAGCGGTCTTTATGGAAAACACAAGTTTAACTTAATGTCAAAGAAGTGATGATACCATCATCTAAAACCAATTTCAGGAACATTACAGTGCACAACAATACAGTTCAATACGTAGAAAGTACTGAAAGTAAGATTACGCTCATTCAGGTTCAATGCCATAAACAAATCTATTTTTGCGGTGTAAGCAAAAATGATTCTGTGAAGTTGGGCGGATTGTGATGTGTCAATGATCTGAGTGTTTTTACCTGCATCAAAGAAGCCTTAACTATCTTCATTCAGTGATAAAAGCACAAAACTAAAACTGATCAGATAAAAAAAAAATAGGGAGAAAACTTGTCCCGGGTAGAAGGGTCACTCGCCTACCCGGGCTACCCTTACAAATCTTGGCGAACCGTTTACATGAGAAACATAACGTTGGCTCAGCTAGAAGGGTGACCCGGGTCACCCTTTCACGATGGTAGGGTCACTCTCCTAGCCTGGTCAACTTTTCTCCAAATAAACACTTTGGCTCAATCAGAGTATGCGCGAGTGATGTTGGCTCAGGCAAAGGGGTAAACGTTTTTCTCATATAAACGCTCGCTAAAGTTAACTCGGCTGGGAGTCTGACCCTCTTACCCGGGGCCTGTCGAGCAGTCCCCCGTAAAAGCATTTCCGGCAATTGCAATCATTTCCAGTTTCCTTGACCTGATCTCTTACAGTAATAGCATCTAATGGCAATTGGACTAAAGGAATGCTTAACCGGATGTCGTGGACTTTTCATGAAGTCTGGCTGAGTGACTGCTGCCGATAACAATAACAATAATTAAAGTTTCATAGATGGCATATACTTACCAATTAGATTATGAGCTCAAGGTTTCTATCGCGTGTTAGCTGATGAGGTTATGAGCTGATTCGCAGCCCGAATCAGCTATCACGCAAAGAAATTGAGAGCGAATAATCTAATTGTATCAATCTACTAGTCGTTTAAAACTAAACAAGTAAATTATCTAAGTCCTCCTCTCAGACACTTGGAAAACGCGAAGAAGCGTCCGCCATTTTGTTCACCACCGCTACTCACTGTCTACCACAGAATAGATAAGCGAGTAGCGCAGCCACTCAAAGAACGGCATTCGTGATAGAACGCTAGTAGATTTATACTAAAATTTAATAGACGTAATAGAAGAGAGACGAGTCTTGAAGTCTTGTTTTCATTTATTCCCGTTTAACCTTGCCTGCACACTTCTTTCCCTATTATTGCCATCAAGAACCATTCTCGTAAGGATTTATGACAGAAACGTCAGTTAAAATACAGAAAATCGCAGGAAAATCGTACTAGATTTTCATCATAATAATATATGTGTAATAAATGAGTAATCAATGAATACTGCGGAGCATTGCATGTGGAGCTTCCCTTGCTATCTGACCGAACTCACGCTCTTTATGAGCCAATCAAATTTAACAACAACACTACAACAACAACATTTTATGTTTACATTGCCTTATTACATCACATTAAAATATATATGTATATTTAGTTAATTTGCAGTTTTATTTAGGTCCTTATATTTGGAAAAGCTAAATAGTATTTAATATTTTTATTATTATTGTTTATTATTATAATTTTTTTTTGGAAAAGCTAAAAATTATTATCATAAGGGAAATGCCTAGCGCCTAAGTGAACTGTACAGTTTTCTAGATAGACACTAGGCTTGTTTCATCACATTTTAAATGTAGATATCAACAAACACTCACAAAAAGAAAAAAATCCGAGTTCTCAAACAGGAATCGAACATACGGGCAGAAAGCCATAGGATGGCTTAGCCTTCCAATTCCGAGATTGCGCCTTATTGAAGTAACGGCGCAGTAACAGTGGATAACGTTTTATTCACTTCTGCTCGGCTCCATGTTTCAGCAAATTTGTTGTTTTGCTGTTGGTTCTGGCTTTTTTTTTCTGTTTTTCTTTTCTTTTCTTTTTAATGTTTATCTTGCTTATTATCTTTATTGATTTTAGATTCATGTTTACATTAGGTTTGGATTCGATTTAATGAGTTGTGAAAACGTCTTGCTATCATTTAGTACAACTGTGATTATGAAATCAGCAGTATTAATATAGCGCTTTCATGAAACCCTACAAGGTTATCCCTGATCGTACTTTTCATCTGTCATTATCTAACCAAATCAATGTAGGTAATTTCCGTAAGGTTCGCAACTAAAAGAATTGAAAGTACAATGAATTTCAAACAGAATTCAAATTTCTACTTATGCTTTTAAAATTCTATGATCATCGAACCATCTATCATCATCATCACCATCAGACCAATTGAAGCAAACTTCCGTAAGGTGCGCAACTGAAAGACTTGTATAATGAATTATAATTTGAAAGAAACTTTCTACAATACTTTTAGAATTCATGAGCAACTAATTTTACATTTTATGTGGTAATTGGGCACAACGAAGATTTGGAGCAAAATTTTGTAAAGGGTGTATGAGGCGTTTCTCTTATATCAGAGGTCACATCCGTGCGCTAAGGTATGCGAGGCTTGACGCTAATTTCAAACCTGTTTATGTTTAGATAAGCATAACCAAACGCATGAAAAGATCGTCTTCATATTGTCAATATATCCTCTCTTTATAACCGCATCTCGTTAAATGTTTTATTATAATTTTTTTAACAAATATTAGTATATGCGTTTGAAATACCAAAAATATCCTGGTAGTGACGTTTTACTTACCTAAATTTCATGTTCCTAAGTCTTAAAATAATTTGTTAAAAAGTTGTATAATCGTGCTTGTATTTAATTCACTCACACCTTTCAACGTTTTGAAACTAACTTCCTTACAGACCCTGAAGAGTGAAAAAATAACATCCGGTTAAGATGATCGGCCTTCGACTTCAATTCAGTGTTTGTTTCGAACCCATAATTTTAGCACAAAATATATTGGTTGGCACGATTGCTGTATTTGTTTGCAGAGTTTCGTAGTGGGTTTATTAGTTTCTTTCACGACTCCTTCAAGGTGTGAATTCCACATCACTCTCTGTGAGAATTCCATTTTTTATACATTTGGGTAATTTCTTCAAATATTAATACCAAGACAAGTAATCTTCAAGCCAAAGCAGATTGGGCAAAAAAAATATCGTATATTACGAAAGTTGAAATGCATGTTATCACGATGAAGTTTTATTTGCACTAAAAATAACTAAAAAGAAAGGCTAAAGGAAAAGGATCAAGGGTTTTTTTTAATTACCGATTAGTTGACTTCCATGCAATAATGTTCTATCCTCAAAACGTGTTGGGTTAATCGTTCTTAGACAAGGTTCATTTGAAGCAAGTTTGTGATCTTTTTTAACAGGGTCTATTAACGATGTTTGCTCATCTGATGCTTGCAATCTTGATGCCGTGGCTCGCAATGCCCTGTGATAGCGTACAGCTGCAGTGCCCAATAAAGTGTATCTGTACACCATTTGGGAAAATGCGGTGGACTGTCCAATGCGTACACTCGGATCAAGTACCAACAGGGATCCCACCAAACACTCTGGTTTTGTATGTTGACTATGTTGCTTGAGATACTTTAATTGAAGTTATCAAGTTATTCTCATATAGTAAGTAACATGTTTATACTTCTTTTAGAAATATTGCGGGGAATTCAATAGAATCTGTTCACGAAGACGCTTTTGAAAACCTTCTTTTACTAAAGAAAATGTAAGTTCCAGAGTGCAAATCTGTCTCTAGTGATATAACAGACACTTTACCATCATTAGAGATATTCATTCCTCATCTTTGTGATGAAAATATTAATTCCAATTACATATCATTTATCCAAGTGATTTCTATTACTAATTTTCACCACACTTTATAAGCTTCTTGCATTCAATTAAACCTATTTTATGATCACCAACTGACGATGATGGATGAGGTTTCGTCTGAAACAAATTTTGCCGTTTGTAAAGCATCGCATGGAGTAGATATATATAGCCCAATATGGGATCTTTTTTTTGTTTTCGCAACTTTTCCACATTTTTCCAACAAGATATAGCACGTTAACCCAGTCCGGCGGATATCCATTTCTGGATACATTTTTCCTGCGATGTGATTGGACCAGACCAAACCAAAACAAAACAAGGTTGGCCGAGGGAGCCTGGCACCAACCAAATGACGACAAGGAATTTTTTGCAAAGCGGCCATATCGAAATACACAAAATATCAACATTAAGTCCGATTGTAGACAACATTTATTGATAAATTAAAGTTACAACATTTCAACTCACATCTCTTCTTTGTTTTCGCACTCACAAAGGGTCTTGCGGATTCTTTCCAACACAATTTTTGCATGAATCGTGGGTCCGACAATTCGAAGCGTGGCGGGGATAAATGCCCCGCCACCGGCTTGCTTGTTCCTTGAGAATTTCTGGGTGGACGAAGGATTTATGGACAAACGAGGCTCCCCATTTACAATCCTATTTTAAGAGAAGTTAAGAAAAAGGGCAATTAAAAAAGAGCCACGCGTTATTTCTTTGATAAAACTGCAGCAAAATCAAGAACTTTTAACTTACCCGCTCATTCGGCTTATTTGGCCGTTGTGATACATTTCATGTAGAAAGGGGATTAGTTTCTAAAGAAACTGTGGTGCTGCGTCGGTGGGGGAGTGAAACACGAAAATTTTTTTTCACGTGTACCTCCGCAAATGTTATCTATTGCACAACCTGCACATTATGCAAAAAGTTATACATCGGCGAAACAGGAAGACGACTAGGTGACCGATTCCGAGAACATCTTCGTGATGTTGAGAAAGATGACAAAGACGCATCCAAACCTGTCGCTCGGCATTTTAATCTCCCTAACCATTCCAAACAACACATGTCGATCTCCGGCCTTTCCCTACATCAAGGTACCACGGAAAGCCGTAAAAATCTCGAGCAAAAACTGATCTTTCAAATTGGCACTCTTAATTGTGGGGAGCAGGGATGGCGTAGTGGTGAGAGCACTCGCCTTCCACCAATGTGGCCCGGGTTCGATTCCCGGACTGGACGTCATATGTGGGTTGTGTTTGTTGTTGGTTCTCTTCTCTGCTCCGAGCTAAACGTCAGCTAATCGAATCCCTGTACGGTGGTCAATTTACATTATCAACTCCGTTGATAAACCAAATTTTCGCATTTCATGTAGAGCTTTGTTTAAAAAGTATTGGACCCTTCCAATCTGGGAACCTTTTACATCTTGCAGTGTGTATGACTTCTTCAGCGATTTGCTAAACATGACTTTTGTGCGCAGTTCCTCGTGAATACTGTCGACCTCATTTGGTAAATAGCAAGCCAGTGCGTACGGATCATACGTGCTGTCTTCTCCTTGGGTAGTGAATGGTGTTCCGGCAGGCGCTTTAATCTTGAAATGATGATAACTGAGACGTAAAGTACATTTAAACATTTCAATTAAAGCTCTGGAATAAAATAAATGATTGATATGTGGGTAAAAAGCTCGCTCTACAATACTAAGTGCAGAAATTAAATCAACTTTCATTCAGACGAATGCGCACAGTAAATACCATGATCCATTAGAATGGTTACATAAAAGATCATTTACTGCGATCTCACCCTTTGATTTGTACTCCATGGATTGCAATGTCAAAGTTCTCCATTAGGCCACACTTTTCGTAAGCAGTGTATCGAAGCGTAAGCCAAAGATTGCAAAGACTGGAGCTAAATATGACGCGTGGTCACAACCATAAAAAAAGGCCTTTGTGCAGTTCAATTTTTAACCAGTGCTTCCCGGTGTGGTGTCAAAAACACAATCGCAAATTTATGCAGCCAATAAGAGTTATTTCCTTCGTTAGCTAAAAGTTAAAAATTGTTTAAGTTTGGTCACACGCCGGGCCGGGAAAATTCCTATTCTCGAACGAATTGCAACTTTCACGCCAATATGAACGCCGACAATTTGAATATCTCCACGAGCTCCCTTGATCAAGTACTGGATGTGAACATGAACAACACTCCCCCGGAAAATTTCGCGGATAAAGAAAAAAGAACGGGGTAAGTAAAAAATATAAAAATGATCATTCACATGTTTAGTTGTTTCCCGCGCTTATACCATCATTACAGTCGATTGATAAATTCGCTGTGATTTTTAGGACCGAGAAGAAAGTTGAAGTGGGCAAGAAAATAAGTCACAGGCCCAAAGAGAGAATCGCCTTCGCGCAGAACGGCCATTCTAGGTCTTACACTCTATACAAGCGAAAGAAAACTCTATTTGACAAAGGCCTTAGGCTGCACGCCATGACGAAGTCAGAAGTACTCATTATCATAGATCAGCCCAATGGCCAGCGATTTGTTTGTGGCTCAAAAACGTCATTCTCGACAGTTACAACAAGGGTAACCTTAGTCCTACCGAGAAGGACAAGACATACGAAGGTAGCACTATAATATCCCCCTATGACTCTGATATGCCTGGCGTTGAACCACTTAACAACACACCAGATAAAATCGACATCGACCAACGCCTAGCCAGTGTTTTGGGACATGAAACGACGACTGCTCCGGCAGCTAAGCCCATTAGCAGATGCAGAAGACATCTCCCCCTAAATGAAGTCTCAAATAGTGTGCTACAGGCACCCACCCCAGTTAAGGATTTGCTTTTGAATAGGCCGATACCCCAACTTACTGAACAGGAGAAAGAGGAAGTACCCCAAATCCAGAAGCAAAGCAAAATCAATTTCATTTCAGATAAGGACGTGGCATATTTTGTTCAACAAAAAGGAACTGAGCAAGAACACCACGAAGTTACATTATGAGACTAATGACTGAAGTTATTCAGTGAACACAAAGAAGTATAAACAAACTCTTTCATATTCTTTTTTTATTGTTGATGTTATTGTTTCACTACAGTATTACTCAGCGCACATATTTGTTGTGTTATATAATATGCAATGGGACTGTAAGTATTTCAATACAGAATTTTTCCATCAATCCAGTCAATCAATCATTTCTTTTTAACCAGTAAGCGCAACATTTGGAGTTAAAACTTTGAACAATAATAATTATTAGCCTAATTAACTCTTTTTACACGTGAGAAATTCTCACTTCCATTTTGTTTACTACAACAGTGTTTTTGCAGCAGCATAAACTTAGAAGTGCAGCCTACTATTTTATTTGAAAAAGAAATAAATGTTTGGAAGGAAAATCATAATGTTAAACTACAGCAACAGGGCTGCTACAAAACACAGGTACAGATAATGCAATACCTGTAATTGCATTGAAGTTCTCCAGACATAAACTGTACTGGAATTATCGATAACAAAACCAATGCCAGGTAGAAAACATTTACAAGTTAGGCTTACAATGGCTATTCAGATATGAAAATTCAATAAATACCTATCTATATTGGCATTTTAAAATAGGTTTTGTCATAATCAACAACAGCAACAACAACAACAACAACAACAATAATATCATTCCAGCTCTTTGCACCTTAATATCAAATGTTAAAGATTCAATAGTTTGTTCTGGATTTATGGAGAACATAAGTCATTCCAAAAGAAAGTCTTGTACTGCAGTTATGGGTATCTTTTACTGTAGTGAAAAAACCTCACAATTTGTAGGAAGATGATTTTGAAATTTGTACATGAGAACAGCAAGGAATTTCCCTGAATGAAGGTACCTTATTGAAAATAATTGCTTGTCTGAATGGAAGACAAGAAAACTGTTTCAATATGAAAGCCCCTTTCATTGACACAATGTTAAATCTGCTCGTTCTCTATTTTTTCCAGTTAAATGCAGAAAATAATATCAGAAATAATTATGGTTTGATTGAGCTTGACACACACTTCTTTCCCTTGATGTTTAACTTATGGTCACGTAAGGCTACTGTTTGGCTGTACATGTATATACCTGACTGGAGAAATGCTGACACATGAAAACCATAAACCATGAATAATATGACCTGAATGTTAGCTGGAAAATCATAAAGAAATGACTGTTTTCTGTGACAGAATGAACCTGATAATGTTGCATTAATTAAACTCAACTGCTATCAAAGAAAGAAAATATCTTCTATCAATGAATGGAAAAGCGCCAAGTGTAACAATGCTCTCTTCTGTACATGTATCTAGACCACACACGCATCAGGTTTGGAAATTATCAACTAGATGTATCCTCATGGAGACATAACCATAACTTTGTATAAAACAAGACTTCAGCCATGTAAATGTACAGTGTAGAAATCCCACAATAACAAGTATTTGTTTACAGAAGAAAATATTTTAAACAATATACTATCATGATATATGTTTACATGTACCACAGATTGTTTCTATTCAAAAGTTTGTGATTAACCTCCAATTGATTGGTATTCAGAACATGTCTTAAATGAAAATGCATAATGTCAAACAATCCATGTAGAACAATCCAATTCTTAATAAAAATGTACCGTGGAGCAAGACCAGGTTGCAGTTGAAGTGTTCCATATCGGGAAATTTGAGCCACACACACACTAGTTAAGACGCTGATTTGAGCACGGTTGTCTTTCCCAACTGTCCACTTTTTGATGAGTACCTGATCATTGTCGATTGCAGTGAGGAGGTCTCCAGGAGGAAACTCAGGTACTGTCATTGTCAGGTTGTTTAACCAATTCCTGACTGTGCTGTGTCCACCAGCGGGATGTAATTTACCATTAATATTGAGTGCCAGCTTGCTTCGGGTCACTGAATATGCCAAGAGGTTGATTGCAAATAGCAGAGGACTTACAAAGGAAGGTGACACCAATGAGTACAGCTGATCGGTAGCTACAGCCCGCTCAAATGGCTTGGCCGATTCTCATGGCACAATGACTTGATAGCACAGGTCAAAACAGAGTTCCGCGCTTGAATCCACCCATGTGGAGTCACTTGGAGCAGTGCAGGCAAATGTTTGTATGTTTGACAACAGGATGCAATGTCGCTCTTAACATTTTCTTTCTCTGAACTAAAACTTGCAGAAGTTATTAGCATCCTGTCTTCTACAGTCAAATTCTTGATTCCTGTATCCATATTTTCTCTGTCCAAAAAAATTAAATGAAAATGTTCTGAAAGACTTTCAGCACAAACCAAAGCCAACTCTTTCTCCATTAATTTAATATTTTGCATTAAATTCTAAATTGTTGGCAACTGTCCATTTCATGTTCTGTCTCGCTTTCTTCGCTACTTTCAGTATCGCTTCCTTCCACTTTCTCACTGCAGGGTTTTTTTTGCTTTCTTTTTCGATGGACGTCCAACTTTTGTTCTTTTCCCTAAACAATAGCAGTCTTGTTCATCATGTCTTTTCCATAGAAATGGTTGCTTTGAGGTGGAAACCGAGGTTGGGTCTGGGGCGACTCGTATTCTGTGTAAGACCCTCTTGCACGCGGGGCATATGAGAGAAGGATGAATTTCATCATTGTCAACATCAACATTTATTTGAAATCTTGACCATAGCTCCAGCTTAAAGGACTTTTTGTCCGCAACACCAGATTTCCCCTTTACTTTAGGTATCCGGTCAGATCGTTCCAAGTCAGATCGTTCCACATTATAGTCAGGTCGTTCCACAGTAAAAGTCAGATCGTTCCACGATTTTACTGTTTAAATTATGGATAACTTTTTTATACGTTCGGATCGACGCATGTTCATTTCATTCATTGAACAAGTCTATATGGATTTCACTGCTAATGCATTTACGTTAAACTATTTAGACTAAAGCACGCTCCTTTTTTTTGTAAGACCGCACTGTGTGAACTTATGTTAATTCGTGGTGAGAATGTAATCATTGTGCATCAATAAAATATTCATCCAAGGATGCTACGTCCATGTTTGTTTGTATTTGGAAGTAAATACGGTTAACTTTAAATACAACTTAAATACGGTTTACTTTAAATACAAATTGACTAGCAACCACGTAACGTACCGGTAATTGTTTAATTTTTTTTATTAGACTCAATCAAGACCCGCCTTTTTTAATAAAAAAGCGAAATGTGCGAACTTATGTTAATTCGAGGTGAGATCCAAGAATTCTACGTCCATGTTTGTTTATATTCGTTCATACCAATTTGAAAGAACGATGAAATCCTTAAATACAAATTGACTCAAAGTCCTAACGTACTGGCAATCGTTTTATTTGTTTTTACTTAGACTCACTTTTTACTAGACTTTTAGCAAGACCCACGCGCAATGTGCGAACTTATGTTAATTCCAGGTGAGAACAGTTTTAATAAATCATTGTGCGTCAAAAAAAGACTCGTCCAATCAAATAGCGTGATTTCTTCCAATTGGAACTTTTGATCCAAGGGGTGTATATAAAAAGGGCACTTTTGTTGCGGGTATACATATCGGTACAGCATCCGTTAATCAAGTTAATACGAGTTATCCAGTTATCGCTATCCAGTTACCATGTCTGCGTCCGCGTGTATTACATGTCAGGAGACTGTCCGTCCCCGTCAAGAAGGTCTCCAATGTGATGGCTGCCTTCGTTGGCAACACCGAACCTGTGGCACAGGAGTATCCCAATCAGATTACCGCACTGCTGTGAAAAATGGTGGTTCGATCGACTGGCGCTGTTCAGCCTGCGAGCCCGTCCCTCTTGCCGAAAGCACTCCAATTCTCTTTGAAAACTTCGACTCCACTGTCTACGATCCACCTGTTTCTGATCAGTCTGACCTACCTGACTTCAATCTGTCATCAATCTATCAGCCAGCAAACCATCAACCTGTTGACGATCCCGCCCTGGATGAGTCGTCTATTGCTGAACCGTCCGCTAGAGAGGATGATACACCGTTTGCAGTCACCTTTCAGATTATCAGCGACTCCACATCGAAGGGCAAACCGAAGTTGATCCGCCGACAGCCGTGAATACAGCTATGGTGTAAAACGTCGTCGAGCAAAGACGACAACTAGTCTTCAGGAAAGATACGTGTTCGTCCATGCGGATACACGCTATAGGAAAATAAAAATCAAAGTGTTATCATAAAGATTCTCGTCCCCTATAGCTAGAGGCTTCGTTTTACTCAAAACGTCGTTTATACGCGGAAGGCCAGGGCATGGAACAAGGTGGCAAAGTAAAAACGATTTTCTATGAGCGACAAAAATTTCAGAGCTATGATACAACTTAGTAAATTCCTACTTTTACCGAAGCCTTCAACTTTACATCACCTAATGACTTCAATAACTAAATTCATCGAAATGAAACATGCAATTGCGCTTCAAAACTGCCACAACGATCATATTAGAATAAACTTATGCAAAATGCAATATCTACAAAAGGCTTCACAGTGGGAATGGCGCCGAAATCACAACATGTCAGATTTTTAAAGCTCGTACACAGGGACTAAACTATCGTGCACATGGATTTTTTTTGCATAAACAACAGGCAAATTTATTCTAGTTTCTGAAGGTAATTTTTTCGAAAAGCAGAAAATTCATTATAAACCTGAAATTTACGTGTAATCAAAGACAATTCCACTTCAAAAGTATCCCAGCACAACCGTCGACTGCACTTTCAGTGCACATTTCGCAGCTCAGTAGAGAAAGAAGCCATTTTTGTTTCGTTCTAACGTGTGCCTCGGTTGTCACTTTACCATCACGCTTAGTCTCATGGGATAGATACAAGGGGCTTAAACGTCAGGGCCGCAAAGACGATGTGAATATTGATTCTTTTTGTGGAGCCCAGAGGCCATTACTAGTGACGTCATCAGATATCCAGAAATGGACCACCGCACTGTAACCTGCACTGTAACCTGCCTAGCCTTTATGTGTAAGTTCATAAGATCGTCTGTGCAATGATTTGATCACCTTTAGCAGCCGAAAAAGATAGAGACATGAAAATGTTTCGAGGTCTGACCGGCAGATATTGTAGAAGATTGTATGCACTGACTGAATCCAGTTGATCGATAAGCGAATCAATCTAACTGGAAAACAGGTCAGCTAGCTAGATGTACCTAGACTGTGTAGATTGTGGGGCGGGCGAAAGACACGCGCGCGCGAAGTTGCGAGGAGACGAGACGCGAAGGGAGCGCCAAAAAATAGAGACTACAGACAAAGCCAGGGAGTTTGAATTAAGCGCGTACATTCCAAGCGCAAAACTCTGATTGGCTCTTTCTTAAAATCTGTCAACAGTACACAAGCCGCTGTCAACACTCATAACAACATTGATTCGGTACGGATTATACCACTTAGACAAGAGGTTTTTCAGTTCCATTCAAGACCATCAACTCTTCGATCTCTGAACGATCAGGGCCATAATTTATTGATCTCCTCGCTTTTCTCGCTTCGGCTTCTTTTCCGGTGACGACTCTGAGGTGGCAGAATTTGTAGAAGGGGAACGCGCCATGTGTTTAAAGCTCACGCACGTGATTGGCGCAGACTCACTGGTAGACTTCCAACAACTTTGCGGCTCGGTTTGTGCACTAAGATTTCTTCGAAAGAAACGAAACAGTGCAGTTGCAGTACGGATTTTCCTGGCGCGTTTCTTACACACTCGGGACGAGAGTTAAGAAGATTGTTTACACTCAAACCCCAGTTCGCTTAGAAGTTCCACGAGGCGACGTTTCTCCACTCCGGCCCGTTTTGTGATCTTGCACATATTTTCACTTGAAATTCCCGTTATTAACAAGAAAATTGCAACCGCAAACAGGGCAGATGTCTTTACAGGTAGACTTCTAGGAGGCCTTCCTACCGCTTTCTTTGTTGTTTCTGCCATTTATACACGGCTTCTCGAGAAACAACGTAAGGCTTTTCATTCAACAAACATCTCGCGCAGTTTATCGATGACAGGAGCAAGTGACAGGAAGCCAAGAGAAGGAATCTTACTGGTTGCGTTTGATTGGCTTGGAAAACGATATAAAATTTACACTTCAAAATCACTCGGCCGTGCAAGGTCAAACTCCCTGGCTTTGTCTGTAGTCTCTAATTTTTGGCGCTACCCTCGCGTCACGTTTCCTCGCAACTTCGCATGCGCGCGTGTCTTTCGCCCGCCCCACAATCCAACTCGCAGTCTAAATGTACCCGTCAATGGTAAATAACTTATAATATGTAAACTCATGGTCAGCGAGCCTGAAAAAGACATACTGAATTTTTCAATTGCATAACTCGACAAAACCACCTCGAGGCTAAAGCCTATTCACCTTTACTGACCATACCTAGCCAACGCTACCTAAAAGGCGAGCTCAACCATTATAATGTTTTAACTGACATCGAGCAAATTCGCATGGCTTTTCTTTAGCTAATATTGTGTCCAAACATTTGGGAAGCAGCAAGGAAAACGAAGAGTTTTGTTTTAGCAAACAAAACAAAAAAACATTCTTTTTATTTATTGTCTTACTGTTAATAGTGGGGTTTATGACTTATATTATTTTTTGAACGATTTCCTTCCAAAAAGCTGGAAAATAGTAGCACAGGTTTATCTCGAGTGTGACAGTTCATATTGCCTTACATGGAGAGGTAACCGTTGCGGTTTGGTTGAACGGTCGTACGGTTGCACGGTGACTTCATAACCAAAACCAGATTTTGTCCCATTGATAGGTTACCATATCTTCCTACCTATGGTGCTCTGCGCCCGTACCTTGGGCGCACTGAGCCTCGCTAATGTTTTATACAATGCTAATTTATTGACGTATAGTTATTTCTCCATTGTTCCAGAGACCTCTCGAGGAACCGTATTACGCGTATTCCATGGAACACTTTTCAGAGTCTAACCTCGCTTGTGGCCGTGTAAGTATCATTCGTCCAGAAGTTGATTCTTGACCTTTTCAAAGGAGCATTAGCGAGATATCATGGACCTGTACTTGCGTAAAAATATACAGTCGGTTAACATTTGATCGCAAACTGTTTTCCTTCAATTCTAGAAATCTTCAAAATAACTTCGTCAAAGGAGGTTTTCATCTTCCTGGAAGTCTAATCAGTCTGTAAGTTTCAAGCAAAATAACGAAAAGGAAACAAAATGTCAAAGGCCTTGCCATCAGCTTTCAATATCCCTTAATTGTAAAGTTCATTAATATTTCATAAGAGTTATGACCAATCTACGGGTAGTCTTGCGTCACATGTATACCTCTCTAAGCCCAGTACAAATCATTAACTTTCATAAAAGTCCTGCTCAGCTAATTAGTATTCATCAACTTTGATACAAATCTCCCCTGATTAACAGACAAACACGAGAAACACAATTTATTGTTTCATTTCACAAGTCAGAAAAATGCCCATAAAGGTCTCTCGCTCATATTTTATCTATTACAAGGACTGCAATACCACGTGTAGAAATCTCAGATTTTATCTTCACTTCCAAGATAGTTGTCCGGCCTTCATTTAGAGCTCACGCTAAAGAGCTTTTAGCAAATGTATTATTTGTTGCAACAGTTTTCTGCCGAGCAATATCAAGTTTGTTAGCAACCGGTTAATTATCTTGGGCCAAAAGCAGCTCGAGGCAAGATAGCATATTCACCATATATACGTGCCCTCTTCCGAGTTAACTCCATAAAGATTACAGTATATGGCATCTTAAGTTGATACGAGGTGCTTTTGATATATAATAAAATGCATGACATAATAAAACTAACTGAACATCATATTTTCAGCGATCTCCAAAACAACTCACTTTCATCTGTTGACTTGAAAGTCATTCTCAAAGGATTAAAACGGTTGAAGTTCTTGTAAGTGTTCATTTTTGGCTTATTGTCATAGTGTTAATAGTGGGGTTTTATCGCAGAATAATTATGATTGCCACGTCAACATAATATATATATATATATATATATATATATATATATATATATATATATATATATATATATATATATATATTGTCATGGGACAAATCTCCGTGCAACTTGTGGGATGTCTCAAAATAACTATGTTGTTACGTGTACTTCACAAAGGATGGGAGTGCATGGTATTTAAGCTCTCAGGCTGAATAGGGGTAAATTTTGTCTAAATAAATTATGTTGCTGATATGCCATGTAGTGTATTACCTACCGTTCATTTCATTTTTTCAGGGCTATAGATGGGAATGAAGCGCTTGGACCAGTTCTCACTTCTGACATTTTTACGGGTTTTGACAGACTGATTCATTTGTAAGTTGCCTGGATCTACAAAAATTCATCCCAAAAACTCTGTAGTCTACAGCTAGCTTTCCAACAAAAGAAAAGCTGCGTCGGTTATGATGAAATTCCTAATACTCTGCATGGCAAATAAGAAAGATTTGGATAGAAAAAATAAACTGAGAAAAATTCTTATCAGTTTGCTAGTGGGTGTAAGACTTTTTTCCCCGTTGGAGAGTACTATATCATTTTTCTTATTTAGATCCATGTCCAGATGTAAGCTAGAGAAAATCGAGAGTGGAACTTTTCGGGCAATGCAGAACTTGACTCATCTGTGAGTACATACTTACCTTAAAAGCTCTATTAAGCCGACCCCCCACCCCCCATCTCTTTTAACTCCACCCCCCCCCCCCCCCCCACCTCTCTCTAGTAACTCTAGTAAGCCCCTCGTTTGGGAGTCGGTTTTTGTAATAAGCCCCAAACCCTCTCTAATAACCCTCCCAACTTATTTATGAATCAACTCGAATCACACCTTTAACAAGTACTCTAATTGATTTAATATTTACCAATCAACCAGACAATATTGTTCTGGAGTCTCTCACATCGCCATTAGTGATCACAGTTTAGTTTATGTTTTCCGAAAAATTTCAATTCCCTCTGCTGCTAAGGGAATCAACTTAATAAGTTATCGACAGTTCAAACATTTCAATAGCGCTAACTTTCGAGCTGATATTTTTGCGCAACCTTGGGATGACCTTAAGCAATATCATGACCCCAATGATACGTGTAAGAAGTGGAAGGATTTATTTTTAACTGTCTGTGATAGACATGCTACACTGAAGACCAAAAGGACGCGTAATTCTAAATCTCCATGGATAACTACTATTTTAAAAAAGCGGATGAATTACTGGGACCGTCTTAAACGTAAAGCCATTAAGACTAACGATCCATCTACTTGGAACCAATTTAAAACGATGAGAAATCAGGTAAATCGGGATATTAATACTGCCAAACAGGCTTACTATAATAATGTCTTTAATAATTTCTCTGGAGATCAACGCAAAACATGGGAAACTATTAACGAACTGACATCACGCAAGTCCAATAAAACTGTAATAAACGAGATACGCTACAACGAACAAAAATAAAAAAACCAAGCTGATGTGGCAGAAATGTTAAACTCTTTTTTTAC
This sequence comes from Pachyseris speciosa, assembly GCA_016490735.1. Classification (NCBI taxonomy): domain Eukaryota; kingdom Metazoa; phylum Cnidaria; class Anthozoa; order Scleractinia; family Pachyseridae; genus Pachyseris; species Pachyseris speciosa. The sequence goes on from JAEMWC010000784.1 coordinate 237,372, forward strand.
TGAAATTGGGCCTAACTTTAGCAGTCATGTAACGGAGGTTGATAATTCCTTCGAAGACTTTCTTAGTGAAACTGATGAAAACTTCATTTTTGTTAAAACAACAACTGACAAAAATATTGTTTTCCTGCTCTGGAATCATGATTTTAAAACATAAAAAAATATAAAAAATTTTCCTGTACTCAGAGCACAATTAAAAGACTTAAAAAAGTGGAAGATTTCGTTCGGATCAACCGAACTTCGTCAGCCACAATGTAAATTTGAAAGTTAAGAAGGGTTATATAATGGACCCGAGGGAGCTAAGATGGTGTCATAGATTCTGGCTAATTCGAACCCATTGTCTCTGTTCAAGGAGGGCTTACGTAATTTTATCTCAATTGCCTCCCTTATGCGGCGTTTGAAAGTGTTACTTTCCGTGGCAATAACTTTTGTTTTACTGGAATCCACCGAATGACCTGTGAGGTGGCAATGTTCACGAACCGCTGACGAGTTAAGGAAATTCAACACGTTAAGGAAGCCTTGAAAGCCAATAATTATCCTGATTGGATGCTAACAATACCGAGCACTGGATCGGCCTCGAGAGATCCCGAAGAATCTGTTAATGAGAAGAGAATTTATGCTTCAATGCCATACATCAAGGGCGTTTCGGAACGCCTCCAAAGTGCATTCAAATCACACGAGATAACACTTGTACACAAGCCTTTCAATTCCTTACGATCACAACTAGTTCGGGTTAAGGACAAAACGGAAAATCTTAGAAAGTGTGGAACAGTCTATCATATCCATTGCGAACAATGTGACAAAGACTATGTGGGCGAAACGTCTCGTTTATTGGAAACTCGAGTAAAGGAACATCTTTCTACAAACTCGTCAGCTGTTCGTGAACATTGCCACCTCACAGGTGATTCGGTGCATTCCAGTAAAACAAAAGTTCTTGCCACGGAAAGTAACACTTTCAAACGCCGCATAAGGGAGGCAATTGAGATAAAGTTACGTAAGCCCTCCTTGAACAGAGACAATGGGTTCGAATTAGCCAGAATCTATGACACTATCTTAGCTCCCTCGGATCCATTATATAACCCTTCTTAACTTTCAAATTTACATTGTGGCTGACGAGGTTCGGTTGATCCGAACGAAATCTTCCACTATTTTAAGTCTTTTAATTGTGCTCTGAGTACAGAAAAATTTTTTATATTTTTTTATGTTTTAAAAACAACTGACAAGTTTTTTCACTCCTATCAAAACTTTGCCAGTCAAAGGCAACTGGATTAGATAACATTTCGGCGAAATTATTGAGGTAATGCCCTGACTTACTCTCTGAATCTCTTACTGTAATATTCAATCAATCTTTGATAACTGGCATCTTCTCTGATGAATGGAAATCTGCTAGAGTCACTCCATTGTACAAAATTAAGCGATGCGCAGGTCGAAATCTTGGGCTTCATCGTGACGGTACGACGCTCAGGCAACAGGTCCAGAGGTACCAGTACCGGTTTTTTGTTTCTTTTGTTTTGTTTTCAATTATTATCGACCAATATCTGCAATCCCAGTAGTAGCCAAAGTTTTTGAGCGAGTAATTTATGACCAGGTGTATCACCATCTAAGTAAGAATAGTCTTCTGACACGTCACCAATCCGGTTTCCGTTCTCTACATTCTACGGTTACGGCACTGCTTGAGGCTACCGATAGTTGGGCTATGAATATCGACCGTGGACTAATCAACGCTGTTGTCTTTTTAGACCTTAAAAAGGCCTTTGATACAGTTGACCACGAGATTTTGTTACGTAAATTGCAATATTATGGGATACGTCAGTCTAGTTACAAATGGTTTGCCTCTTACTTAGATAACCGTACTCCAATTTGTCAAATTAATTGTTGTAAATTAACCCCGAAATCTTTGAAATGTGGCGTTATCCAAGGAACAATCCTAGGACCGCTACTTTTTCTATTATACGTCAATGACTTACCAAATTGCTTACACTTTTCACAACCAAGAATGTACGCTGATGATACCAGCTTGACGTTTGCTAGTGCCGACGTCCATGATGTAAATGATTGTCTTAATTATGATCTAAACAAAGTGTACACTTGGTTATCAGTTAACAAGCTTACCTTGAACCTGACAAAAACCGAGTTTATGCTAATTGCATCTAGACAGAAGTTATCGAATCTTTCAGATTGTCCTTCTCTAACTATAAATAACATGACCGTGGAGCAGGTAGCATCAACTAAATCTCTCGGGGTCTGCATCGATCAAACTTTAAATTGGAAAGTCATATAGAAAATATCTGCAAAAAGATTGCTTCTGCCATTGGTGCAATAAAGCGCATACGACATCAAATCCCTTTTAATATTGTAGTCAATATTTATAATAGCCTTGTTCAGCCTCACTTCGATTATTGTAGTGAGGTGTGGGGAAACTGTAACAAAGGCCTTTCTGATAGACTTCAAAAGCCTCAAAATCGGGCAGCTCGCATTTTGATGAAAGCTTCTTATGACAGTAATTTGAATGAATTGTTCCGGGCACTACGGCCGGTGGCGAGAACTCTGTTATCAAAGATTAGAAAAGAAATCTATTATGTTGTACAAAATATTACATGACATGACGCCTGAATATTTAAGATCTAGTTTTGTTTTTCGCGATAGTGTGAATTCTTATCATTTGAGGAATACTGAAAACGCACTAGCTCTTCCAAAACCCCGCACTGATTACCTAAAGAGAAGTCTTTCGTACAGTGGAGCTCAGTTGTGGAACAGTTTACCCCCGGAATTAAGACAAGCGACTTCCTTGAGAGATTTTAAGAATAAATTGAGTCGCCACAGTTTTAAGTAAGTTTTAAGTAAGATTTTAAACACGGCCTCCAAGAAAAGCAGCCTTTTGTTTTTTATTGTTTTTTTTTTATTTTTTATTCCCTTGTGATTGTAATTAAGTAGATAGAGAGTTAGTTGATAATAATTAATTAAGCTGATGGAAATACCGTGTATAAATAAAGTTATCTTATCTTATCTCATCTTATCCCCCCCCCCACCCCAATTGCAATTATTCCCTCCTATTCCCTCTTATATATACTTTATGCGACCCAGTTGGTTTGTTTTTAAACAAATATACAACAAAACACACAGTGTTTTACTGCAGTTGTTAGAAATTTGCACAGAAACTATTTAACAAAGACTTGAAATTGATAAGCACCCCCCCTCCCCTCTCTATCAAGCCTCCCTCTCCAATAAGCCCCCCGTTAATAAGGCCTGAAATTAAATAAACCTCCCCCCCCGGGGGGGGGCTTAATAGAGCTTTTACGGTATTGAAAAAATGAATGAAATTTGTGTTTTTCCTCGATGATTTTCTTTGTCTGATTTTTTGTTTCCTTGCAGGTTAACCTTGCCAACAATTCGATTTCTCACATACAAATTGGAATGTTGGAGGGTCCCGGTAACCAACTAATGGAATTGTAAATAACTCAAATTGAAGAAAGTATCCTTAAAATTTCTGAAACAAAGCAGCAAAATAACTACCACTTTTTCATATAGGTTGATTCACAGCAGGTCGCTGAAGTCGAGCACAATAATTAACTTCCCTAGCGTGCACCTATTTGATACCTAACCTGTCAGCTGTCGGTTTAAGCACTAATGTATGGACTTAGCATATAGGAAGATAGAACCAAGACTTGGGGTAAATTAAAAGTATGAATCCAGGATATAAAAAGTTTGAATAGAGTTAAAGAACATCAGATTTAGAGCGACTATTGAGTGTCCAGAGTAATTTGCAGTTACTTGGATGGTTTTGCTTAACGCCGCTTCAGCTCGTCGCTCCATGATTGATTAGCGAAACTCGCTCCATTTTCTCGACCAATGAGAATCAAAACCAAAACCAATCGTAACCTCCTCGAGGGCATTTTCCCGCGTTTAACGCTGGCTGGATGCAATTGCTTCGCATTCTCTGATTGGCTCATTGCACTGCTCACTGTCTGCTGTGATTCGCCAGAATAATTACTTTTGTTTTGGTTTAACGACGATGTTGTTTTCTACCTTCGTCAATCAGCAGATTTACACTCCACCTATGTTTTGCCCTATCGAACGTTTATTCCCTAGACTTTTTGGGCCAGTCTCATCGAAAAGTATCTCGCCGACTGATGTTCTAAACCTTTCACTTGCGGGTGAATAGAAAGGTCTGTTCCTCATTGAAGGCTGATTTCCTTCGGTTAAGCGTTCAACGGGCCCAAGATAGTCACCAATAATACCATATTCTTACTAATTTTCGAGAATTTCTCGATTTCGAAAACATCGCGAACTTTAAAACTCACTAAAAATAGCCCGAACGAATATTAAAAGTGCAAAATTTAATACTATATTACACCTAAAAACAATACAAATTTTACAGTCCCTGTATTAAAGTCTCGAACTGGTTGCTCATACGAGAGTCGTACTGCTGTTTTGGTAATCCTATTTTGTTCATCGCAATTAATTTTGAAGTGGTTTCTTTTATCTCAGATACCAGGTTGCTAGAACAGTAAATGAAAACGTCTTTTAAATTAACTGGTCTTCTAAAATACACTTGTTTTTACTAAGTTACAGATGACAAAATCGCGAAATTATATACACCGCGGTCCTTTTTTCTCCCATAATTGCGAAATTAAATACTATTATAATAAAGTTTCGATATAACGCGCGCTCCGATTGGTTAAAACAGCGTGCCTTATGAGAGTACAGATGCACGGGCAGCTACGGTGTCGCGCCATGGACCCAAATGAAAATCTGAATTTTTCCCTCGGTTTTTATTTTGATTCAGACGTCTTGTACGACCTAGAAAGTGTATGAAAACGAGCGGCTAGCCTCAATGGATTTGGAAGATGTTTCTGCGAGTAACACCACAAATAAAAGCATTAAAAGTTAAGGATTAATGTCAAGCGTGTTGAAATTGTCCGAGTCATGCAGCGACGAGGGCAATTTCAGCAACTTCTGAAAACACAAGTGGTTTACGAGGACTCATTCCAATTACTTGTTAATAAAATAAGGGCAAAATTTTGTTAACATATTGCTAAGGCACGTCGAAAAACAGTCAGCCAAGTGGAGTAAAATAACTCGTTCGCTCGCAAAGCAAACGAAAAAAACAGTTCAACTAAGCTTAAGCTAATTTCTTAATTTGCGTCCAAAACGAGTGTAGATGATTACTATTTACATCCAGTCCAGAGATAAATACGAGTTTCAGTCCTAAACAAAAGTAGCAACAATTAAACCAAATGTTCAAAGCTGAAATTTATTTAATTCACCTGTCGTTGTAGACGTTTCCATCACTTAAAAACACGCATCGGTAAACATTGCAAACGGATTGTCCAAAGAAAGAACTTCGTCCTCCAAGTTTGAGCTACTCGTTCCTCCAGTTAATGGTAAACTGTTCTGTGACCCTTTTTGGTGAGCTGCATGATGCCGTGGAATCATCATTTTGTTTTTTAACCACACAATCCCGCTACGCCGGGCGCCATGCTAGCCGATCCAAGTTTTAAGCTTTTCACGAGAAAAATCTTTTACACTTTCATTTCAAACTCGAAAATTCACCTTCCTGAGTATCTTTTAAAACTAGCTCTTGATCATTACGCCTTTTTTAGCGAATGCATGAGCCAAAATTCCGCCGAATTTCACTAAACAATTTGCTTTTTGATCGCGCACTTTGATGGTTTATGAACTTTGATGGTTTGACATTTTGACAGCTTTGGTCGTGTTTAACCAATGAAATGTATTGGGCCATTTTAACAAGGATTGTGATTGGTCTGTTCTAGCGTGCCTTATGAGAGTACAAATGCACGGCTGACGCCACTCGTAGGGTTTTCCGAAAATTGTAGCCGAGTGCGTGAGGAAATTAAGAAATTCTTTATTATAAAACAAATAAAAAGCCTTAACCGTGCTTTGTTCTGTTATAAGGCACGCAAGGAAGTGACGAGAGCACGCAAGAAGTAGTTGAAAGCACTCGCCTACGGCTCGTGCTTCTTTCTACTTCTTTCGTGCTCTCGTCACCTCCTTGTGTGCCTTATAACAGAACAAAGCACGGTTAAGGCTTTTTTGAAGAATTTCAATTTCGTGGCTGGTATGACGCGGCGTTTCGTCTCGGCCAAGAGACTCATCAGAGTTTGCTGGAATTCGAAAAGTATCTGATGAGTCTCTTGGCCGAGACGAAAATACTAGCCGCGAAATTTAAATTCTTCACAAGTACTTGACAATTTTTATTGCATATAAGGTTTTTTTATTTGTTAAATAATCACTTAATTAAAGTCTCAAATCTTTCTAGCAGAGCACAGATGCTCTACTCACTGGGGAGACTAAATCAAATCGAATCTAAATAAAGTAGAATCAAATCAAATTAAATGTTGGTTTTGGGAGAGAGGGGAAAACCAGAGTACCCGGAGAAAAACCTCTCGGAGCAGAGTAAAGAACCAGTAAACTCAGCCCACTTATGACGCCGAGTCCGGGAATCGAACCTGGGACGCATTGGTGGAAGGAGAGCAGCTCTTACAACTGCGCACCTATATTGTAATAAAAAATTGTATACATTGACAAAGGCAAATAAAGATTATTATTATTATTATTATTATTATTATTATTATTAATCTTATTATTATTATTATTATTACAAGTGAAACCGGAAATAACAATATATAATTATATATCCCATAAAAAGGTAGATATAAGGCAAAGAAACAAAATGATGGTCGAAAAGTGTAACTTTTAATGCCATATATTACGGCGAGACATGACTAACCTTCAGGGGCAACACTGAAGCAAAGTAAAAATGGAGAAAACGGTTACAATACGGAAATAGAAATAATAGACGTGTACTGAAGCGGCTACCAAAAGAAAAAAAAAGAAATATAAATAGTTTAAATTTTTGCCACGTCTTTTGTCATTTTATGCTGAATATAATGCAATCATGCCTAAAAAGGTTTTAATATCTTGGCCCCTAGTCAATATGCGACCTACATGTAACAATAAAATTCTTGTCTATTGGTTCACTATATTTCGTGAAAATGAAAAAAAACCTCTTGAAATTGATCAATGCAATCTGTGGTACCAAAAAACCTAGTTCAAAACTTGACACGTAGATACAAAGTTACAAAATTTCCTCTTTTCTTTAGTTTTTCTCAAGAATCTTTGTTGCCTGTAATGGATTATTAGACACTTTGATGGGAAATCTGCAAAAGATGGAAGACAAGACTGACTGATGTACAGTGTATAGCAAGATCCTTTGGTTTTGGAATTGACTGATACATAATAGCCTCTTCTTCAGGAGGACCTCTTTCGGGGAGTTGTCAATTAAATATTTATAATTTATAATTAACTATTTATAATTTATAAGTGGGCAAGCTTGGAATTGATCGAGCCATTAGCAGCAGTAAACAGTGTCAGAGACCTATTGGATCAAATTCCTTTTATGCAATGATATTTACAAATTTGCAAAACAACCTATTGTTTTGAGATGATGATAAGTAAAACGTTGTGGTTTTGTGCATGTGTTTGATAGGTTTGAGAATTTTATTAATATTTCTTTGTTCATTGAATATCAGCAAAATTTCTACTAATAATACTCATTGGTTAACACAGTTAACATTTCAAGCCTTATTGTTGAGCATTACACAAATAAAATTCCAAAGCTAAATAAAAAATACTAACCAATAGAACTTTTTTCTTTTTTAATCATTTATTTGCCTACTAACTATTAGTTATTAGTTATTAGGTGTCCGCTATTAGTAGAGGGAGATTCCCTCGGCTAGTCATTTTCGACACATTAATAAAGTCTTTGATTGATTGATTGATTGATTGATTGATTGATTGAACTAAAGAAATAATCCTTCAGAGAATTTGTCATTAAATTACAGTCACACCTGCAGAGATTAAAAAAATATATTTCCTTCTCAAAGACAAGTGAAGAGGTACGGGGGGGGGGGGGACTGCAGAGAAAAAATGTAGGAGGGGAATGGCAGGTTAAAAAGGGAAAGGTGGTAAGCGGCATTCCCAAGGTAGTAAGAACAATGATAAGTTGTGATGAATTTGCAATTTTGTTAGACTCTGCAACAAAGTTAAGACATAAGTAGATACTGCTACGTAAGGGGTAGAACCAGAAGAAAAAAGTACAATCAGTTGAAGGTTCAGAACCCCTGGCCCACCCATTCATGCACTACTGACTTATTATTTAGACCTTGTAGACATTGTTTCTCTCACTTAACTTCTCATGGTTTTGAAAGTTATTTGTTGCTGAGCCAGCAAGCCAGAGCTTACTAATAAATGTAAAAAAAAAATGGTTGTATTGAAATTTGGGGGTTAAATGTTGTACAGACGGAAGATTGTATTCATATTTTTGTGGATATTTATCATGAGTGGGCTTGGATCGAGGCAAGTGTATTTGTACTTCTTTGGGAAAATAGTTGACAATTTTTCTTTATTACTTTTACCTTATCTAGTTTTTGCATATTAATTCATTCATACCAGAAATCACAAGAGAGAGAGAGAGAGAGAGAGAGAGAGAGAGAGAGAGAGAGAGAGAGAGAGAGAGAGAGAGAGAGAGAGAGAGAGAGAGAGAGAGAGATGCTCTGAAAACACGCCTATGCGCTCTTGTTCTGACAGTTCTTTTAGTTCACGATAAACCAAAACTTAAATGTTTTGTAATTTTTTTCTTTGGTTAAAATTACGAAGGAAGACATTGCTCGCTATGTTTGTCATCGAATCGTAGATTCTCCACACCTCGCGATTCACACGTCATTTTGTTTGACCAATCACAGAAAGTGAATCGACCTTCTGAAACGAAGCGACGGTTTGCTTGCGACAGCGCTGTAGCTGTGGTGAAAGTGGTATTTGCGGTCAAGTTTAACAAAGTAATGGGAAATTTCTAGTCCGAAGCTTAACTACATTCAAAACGGTGAAATGATTTTGTTATTTGGTTCATCCTGTGTCATAAAACCTTAGACCAAGTCAGTGGATTAACGAGCACATGAACGCTGTGCGATACCTCTGGCCACTCTGGGAAGAATTATATCAAGGCTTGATGGATGGCTTTTTGGATGTATCTAAAGCGTTGTGAAAGGGATTGTATTCGCGCCGCGACTGCATTCGACAACACATAAATTTTCTCGCCCTGCTTTGAGCATGACTAAAGACGAAGGATGTGCGATTCACGCAGTGGCCCGATGTAGCCTTTTCGACGATTGGAGAAGGTATTTACCGTTGACCTTTTATTTAGTCGTTTTCTTCAAAAAAACTTACGGTCAACCGATAAGCCAGATAAGCGTTGTCTTTGTTTATGTGCCCAACTTTTGTATGGCTCGGCAAGAAGTTAAGCCTACTCTCAAATTTGGTTTTCAAGTTTATAATCAGTTTGTTTGTGAAGAAGGTTTTCAGGATTTCTGTGTTGGACCCATTCTTATAGCAAATTACATTTTAATTTCCCCTCAATTTCAAAAATAGATTCAAATGAAATTTACCGTAAGCTTAAGCTTATAATTTAAGCATTGTTGTAAAAAGGTTTTTCCTCAGACTACTATTGTAAATAGGTGCCACAAACCAGAAGCGTAACACTTTGTAAAACTGCCAAATCTATTAAAACAATTATTTGCTAATCTTTCTTTGTTTTTTTCGTCTGGTTCTTGGTCGGTTTTGACATAAACTTAAGTACTTGACGTCTTCAGAGTTATTAAGCTTAGGTATAATCTCGAGCCCAGATCTCCCACGGCCAGGCGGAAGGGAGATCTGGTAAAGTTCGATTTCGAGCATGCGTACTGGCAGCAAGGCCCGATATGCGGGCCTTGTAGTTACCGCGCATGTCTGAAAAAGTTGTTGTGAATTTGCGGGAAGGCATATTCGAACGATGGATTTCGATCGTATTTTGTTGGATGTTCTTCGGTCGAGAGGACAGGAACGGTTTGAAATAAAGCCGAAGCAAAAGGAGGCGCTGCAGAAGATTGTTTTGGACGGGAAAGATTGTGTAATAGTGCTACCGACAGGATACGGTAAATCGCTGGTTTATCAGCTTCTACCTTCACTATTTGACCGTGTCTCTAAGGATAGTTCGAAGGGCAAATCAGTTGTGATCGTAGTCTCCCCACTAAATGCACTTATAGACGACCAAATAAATAAACTTAACACACTTGGAGTCTGTTGAGCTAGTTTGCGCTTTAGTGGGGAAGAAGCCGATGCCAGATTTGAAGGAAGCTTTCTGGAAAACCTTCAGGCGGGAAACTTTCAACTCCTTTTTACTCACCCTGAGGTAGCTGTAAACAACAAGCACTGTAGAGAGCTATTTCTGTCAAATCACTATCAGAGAAATGTTGTGGCAGTGGTGGTAGATGAGGCGCATTGCATCATAGAATGGTAATGTTTTCTATTCTTTAAGGTATTATACATTAACTTAGTCTAACCTTTTTATCTTGTGGATTTTGTTTAGCTTTCATAATTTATGATTAATGAAGTTTCTCAGATGTAAGCTTTCCCTCTCAACTCCGTGATTTGAGAAAGTGGACCCTGGGTGTACGGGTAATTGTGATTGTATGATCTTATTTGTTGGCTTGCATCAGTTGTCTGAAAAAGACGGAAAAAGGTGTACTACAACCCTTGTCTGCACTTTTGCAATTTCTGCAATCTTCTCTTTTATGATGTTTTCATCTGCAGTTCTGTGATTCCAATTTCTAAACATGCCTGGTTAACAAGATCCCTTTATGTGATTAGGCTTACTTAGGGATATTTTTTATTTGGTCTTTTTAGGGGACATGATTTTAGGCCAGACTATGGGAAGCTTGGAACTTTATCCTCTGTGTTTCCTTCAGCTAAAATTGTTGCAATGACAGCAACAGCTACCAGAGAGTACCAGAAGGCTATAACAGAAAGTCTTTATATGAAGAACCCCTCACTTGTCATTGCTAATCCTGACAGATCTAACATTTTTTATGAAGTTATTTAAAGGCCCTCATATGTAAAGCAAGGGAATGTTGATCAGTTTGAAGAACTATTATCTCCCATCGCAGAAGAACTTATTACTTCCACTGTGCGTATGCCCCTTACTATTATTTACTCATCTTTAGAGCTTTGTGGTGTCGGGTTTGCATTTTTGGAACGTGTACTCGGTGACAAGCAGTTTTATCCTATGGCAGCTCCCAAAGTTCCTCAAAACAGACTCTTTGCCCAGTTTCATTCTCCCCAAACTGATAAGATGAAGAGTGAAATAATATCTAGCATAGTGACCGAGTCATGTACCCAGAGAGTAATATTTGCCACAGTTGCATTTGGCATGGGTATTGACTCTCCTTATGTTGAAAGAGTAATTCATTTTGGTGTACCTCGCACTATGGAAAGTTTCTTCCAAGAAAGTGGTAGAGCAGGCCGAGATGGAAGGCCAGCGAAATCTACTCTGTACTTCAACAACAATGACATAGGTGCTAATGTTGAGGGGATGCAACCTATCATGAGAGAATATTGTAAAAATCCTAAAAGTGAGTGCAGGAGGAAAATAATACTAAGACACTTTGGATTTGGAATTCCCAATGTTCAGGAAAAATCCAACAGCTGCTGTGATATCTGTGAAAAATCGTGTCTGTCTGAATTGTGTGATGATACTGTTGATCTGGGTCCATCAAAAGCAACTGCTAACCTGGCTGTGTCTGAAAAGCAAGTGCAAGAAATCAAGTCAAAGCTTATCGCTTTAAAGGACGAGACTGAGGCCAATTACTTTCACTTGAGCATGTGCTCAGGTCTAACAATGGAGGTAATAGATGAACTATGCTTAACTCTCTCCAAAGCTGAAACTCTTGACAGAATTCTGGAAAGTGTGCCAATTTGGAGAAAAGAACATGAAGAACAGATTCTTCAAATCATTCATGATGTCACATCCAGAGAGAGTTCATAGTGAAAAATACAGTGCAAATGTTAACTATGTTGGAGGTATTGGATTATTACAAAATAATTAAAAAATATTTTTTGCCCTCCTCACTTAGTTGACATTATTAAGCTGTATTTGTCACTCTTTTAAGTCTTTAAGTTTCATAGGTACTTACTCAGTCTTCATCAGAGGATTCAGATTCCTCATTTTCAGGGCCTAAACCTCGTGCCAACCGTCTTTTATGTTTCGTAAGCCATTGAAATAAGTCATTAATACTTAATTTCTCTCTGATACTCTTCCCAATTTCTGTAAACGAAGGATGAGGCTCATGGGGTGGATTGCAATTAAAGGTTTTAAGTAATCTTAGATCAGTTAACATAATCCCTTCATCTCTTGCAGAACTTTTCTTTGCGTGGGCTGTTGATTCAGGTTTCACATTAGAACTTTCGTCATAGGCTGAAAGGGATTCACTGACCCCAGTCACTGACATGGAGCCACGAAGGACAGATTTCTCAGTCTTGTTAGTCCCCATTGCAGTGATCATGGTTTTTGTGTCCTTAATGGCATGTTCCATCTCCAAATCATTAGGCATGTTTGCTCCAATTTTTCCATTCTTGTTGGTTGTTCTCCCCCAAATCACACGCTCAGACATCTGATGTGTAAGCAAGCACTTGGTCAAAGTCAGAAAATACATGCCTTCAATGGCATACTTTGACAAATTGTTGTTAGCTTTAAAAAGCCACATGAGATACTTCTATGTGGTCACATTTCTATATCCATCACCCTCATGCACTGCATCATTTAGTTGCATGAGTACTACAAAAAGCTCAATCAGACACAGGCCATAGTTCTGTACCTTGTCATCAGCAGTGACTCCCACATGAAATATATGGTAATTAACAAAATGTTCAAACTTGTTATCAAAGTGTTGCCTCTTGGAATCCATGCTTGAATTCTGTGGTGGCATGTTTTTGGTTGGCTGACTTACAATGGTCTCCATGCCAAAGAATTCTAGGAATGCTTCTACTAGGTAGACTCGTCCCACTGAAGTAAAGAATTCTTCATAAGCATCAGGGTTGTTTTTGACAGTAGCTGGGACATTGTAACGCATGATCCTCTCTCTGAAGTACTTCAAGGTACCAATTTCACGTGAAGAGCTTTGCTTCATTAGAACATCATTGACCAACTAAAATATAAAGTAATTTATTTATTTATAACAGTTCGTGACATATAAACATTACAATTACTGGTCTGCACAAGAATACTGATGTAAGGTCACAAGGTATTGAACATTGGTTATAGTTATTGGACATTATTCCTTCTGGAGAAGGATATATTTTTTGTAATATCTACCCTTAGGGAAAACCTGTTTCTGGGTGTTTGTCTTGGCAACCTTATTTCATTTAATATTTATAATGACTCATTAGAACAAGGGTCAGTGTTTAATTCTTTTAGCAACTGTTATTGGTTATTGGGCAGTTAAAAGTAACATTTTACATGTGTAAACGAGTCTGTTTTTTTAACTTCTTGGGTCTTAGCAATAACAGCTGGCAACAAGTCATTGTGCACTACAGAATTTCACTGTAGTTTTCTAAGAGTGTCAAGTAGGTGGTATCCAAAGTGACCCATGACATCTGAATAGGATTAACTATGATGATATTTACAATACACTTTTACTGTGATTATAATAATTTAATGCGCAATTTGTACGTGTACTTACAGTTAGGAAAGCTTGCTTTGTATGAAACAGCTCTATTACATCTGGATGTGTATGTTCCAGTCTATCTTTTGCAGTGTGTGTACCAGCCCTTAGCTTGCGTCCTGAAGTAAATCGCACTCTGGTCAATTGATCACCTCCTGCATGGTAACAATACAGTAGACAAGAGTACTGTAAGCATTGTGTTATAGCAGAAGCATATCTAGGTGATATGCTTCCGGTTATAGTTAGAGGGATTACAACAGTTTATGTGCAATAATATTTACACTACTATTAACAATTATTTTATCATGAACAATAATACTGATATTAATACATGGTACAATTGATTTCATCAGAACCCCAATAATAATTGCAGCCAACCTGTGATATTATAATATCAACATCAATCAATTGAAACTGAAGCACATGATACTCTGTACTTGCTAACTGAGAGTGCTATCAGTTCACTCTTGAAACAATTTGTATCATCCACTAACTCTATGGAATATTAACTCATGATCAGTGAAATGGTAATCCTTCAGATTGCAAACTTGAAATTTGACAAGTAACAAGTAATTTTCATTATTAACCTGATGGGCATTTGAAGTCAGCTGGTATGCCATGGGCCTGATCACTGGCTTCCTTGAATATGTTTTCAAATGTGTCTTCAAGGTTTGCCAAGATGTCCACTACATCAGAATACTTCTTCTCATCCTTAAATTGAATAGGCAGTGGAAATACCTCTGATTTGGAACTCATTTCCTTTGTGTATTGGTGCAAAATGTGTTGTGGGACCAATTTCTTTACTGTTGCAAATTGGAGCTGGTTGAAAAACTCAAGAAATACTCTTCCAACAAGAACTTTAAAGTCAGAGTTGAGTTTCTTGACCTCCTCTGGAGAAAGAAGGTAGTTCTCATTTGCAAAGTTGCGGATATCACCTAGTGGTTTGACATTGTCCAGGTGTCTGAAATCAATCCTTTCAAACACTATAATGCTAGCAAACCAGTTGTGCTGCTTGTTCCTGTGATCCACTCTCATGTTCTTCACTGTCGTTTTGCAGTTCAGGTTGTCATTAACAGTGTAGAATTTATTTCCCTGTTTTACTAGATCAACAATTTTGTCATGAAAGTGTCCTCCCAGTAAGTCCAGGAGATTGATCATGGAAGTGTGTGTCAAACAAACCCCTTGCTTTTCAAAACGTCGATATATCTAAGGAAAAAAAATGTGTTAAAAATTATGATTATTATGATCTTGTTACAGTATGTGAAAGAAAAAAATGTTAGGGAATCTGAGGACATGAAAGGGATATGCGTAAAAATGGGGGAATTGCCATTTACATCAGAAACAATATTAATGTTATCGATGTATATAGATCGGAAGAGTTTGAACTGATTGCGATTACCACTTGCCTGCCCAAGGGACAACATATGCTAATTTGTGGAGTTTATCACCCACCGCTACATAGTTATCAAGAAACGAGTCTGATGAGTTGTATAATTGACTTGGCGGACTCCTTCTTGGAACGTTTTCCGGACGGTTTGTTCATCTGTGGAGGAGATCTCAATCAAATGGACATTACCCGTTTCGAATCGCTTTCTGGCTGGCGTCCTTTGGTAAGCTTTCCCACAAGAGGAGAGTCGTGCCTCGATAACTGTTTCACCAATAATCCAGGCCTGTTCAATCTTTGCTATCCTATTCAAATGCTGACGAAGACCGATCATAAGGGAGTGATATTACCACCTGGCATAAAACTTAAACCACTTCGATATAAAGTTCAACTTAGGGATTGCAGGGAACATCGCAAGGCCAATCTTTATTCTGAACTTGAGCAAGTGGATTGGGGTTTTGTACTGGAGGCCAACAATATCGAGGACGCTGTGACAAGCCTCGAGACAAAAATTCTGGAACTTATGAATGCTTGTATGCCTTTAAGAACAGTAAAAATGTCGTCACGCGATCCTTTTTGGATGAGTCCACTTATTAAATATTTGTTGAAGATCAAGGCCAAAGGAACAGGTTCTCAAAAAGATCTATTGAAGCGAATTTCTAGAGCCATCATGGATAATAGAGTTCATTTAAATTCTTCTAATGGTATCGGAGGTCGAGAGTGGTGGAAAATAACAAATGCCATCTGCAGCTACAAAGCTTCCTCTCGTTGCACACTAAGCGAAGCCGAAATTAAGGATCTCAATTGCTTTTTCGGTCAATTGTGCACTGATAACAATTATCATAAACCAGAGCCCATACCGGTTCCATCTGATGCTGAAATACCACGCGTAGGCGAGATGCAGGTATGGAGATCACTCTTAGGTTTAAAGAAGACAGCCACCGGTCCAGATCAGATCCCTTTCTGGATATGGAAGGACCATGCTGAAATTCTTACTCCTGTGGTAACTAAAATATGGAACCTGTCCCTTGAAACCCATGCATGGCCGAGTTCGTGGAAGAGTGCCAACATAACCCCTCTTCCCAAGGTTGAAACTCCCAAGGAAAATGGGGACTTTAGAGGAATAAACATAACCCCGGTTATTGCTAGAGCATTCGAAAAGGTTGTTTATAAGTCCTACGTTAAGAACATTGTCGAGAGTAGCTTGAGTCCCACACAGTTTGCTTATAGAGAAGGTGGCAGCTGTACTGGCGCTCTGTTAACAATGCAACATGAAATTCTTAAGTCTTTGGATCAAAAGGGATGCAATGCGGTAAGGGTGTTTGCGATGGACTTCAGCAAGGCCTTTGACACTGTTAAACACGATCTGTTATTTTCCAAACTTAAACTCCTGCCGCTTAATCCATATATTTTAAATTGGTACTTAAGCTTTCTCACTGATAGGAGACAACGGGTTGTCTGCAATAGCATTGCTTGTGATTGGATCAGCGTGAACAAAGGCACCACTCAAGGAAGTGTTAGTGGCCCCTATTTATTTAATATATTCATAAATGATCTGCAAACAGATCCAGAGTCTAACTCTTCGTTGTTCAAGTATGCAGATGATTCCACTCTAATTATTCCTGTTTGGAAGGATGGTGAAAGTAATACTGCAATTCATGTAGTGAACAACTTTACAGAATGGTCAATCAATAATTGCATGAAATGTAATTTCTCTAAATGTAAAGAAATGGTTTTCCGAAAGAAAGGCTACAATAATGTACTAGAGACAGTAACGAATATCCCGCAACATCCAGAACTATGTATATTAGGGGTTACATTTCAGGAAAATTGTAGGTTCTCTGTTCATGTCAAGAATAAGCTGGCCGCAGCTAATAAATGTCTATATATTCTAAGAACTCTAAGGAAGGAAGGGTATTGTCAGGCGGAGTTGGATAAATTATTCAGCACTCTAGTTTTGCCTAAGCTTATGTATGGAATATCTGTATATGGTTCATCTCCACCAGAACTTAATACCATACAATGTTTCCTTGATCGTTGTCATAAACGAAGATACACGTCCACTCCTGTTTCCATTATTAATTGCTTAGAAAAGTCCGATAAAGGTATTTTTAAGAAATTAAGCGAGTGGGAACGTCATCCTTTACATCACTCCCTTCCTAGGATTAACCCTGCTACCCTTAAGCTTAGACAAGTCAAGCCTACATTTCCAATTTGTAATACTGAGCGTTTTAAGAATTCTTTTATTAACAGACTTAGTTTTAATTACAATTTAGCTATTGGTAATTAATGCATATTTGGCGCATTTTTAAGTATTTAATAGTTATAATTATATAATCCATGTAACACTTGATATGTATTTTATCAGTGAAATAAAGACTACTACTACTACTACTATTATATAATTGAAGTGTGTTTTAAAACACTTATATCACACATTTTGTATAGCTCTCCTTTTAGTAAATCTGTACAGATATTATAAACAGCAAAGTTGGTTCTTAGGTATATATAGGCCAGAAAAATAGAGGGAACTTCAGGCTTGGCAAGATATTGTACATGTATTTGATTAATTGGTTACCCTGAAATTCCCAGAATTCTATCATTATACTTGTATACAGGTTTAGGCTTGTGGATATACATAAACCAGCTGAAGCTTTCTTGTAAGTATGAAAAGAAACTTACCATCTTCTCTGCATGGGCATGACACAGGATCATGGTATTCATTCGTTGCACCAGACTAAGCTGTTGGTTAGTCTGATGCATCATCACTGCATATGCAAGACCAATGGCTGGTATCCTGCCTTCTCCCTTTTTGGCTTTGTTTACTGCCTCCCTGTGGGCAGGTGCACATATTGTTGAAATGAAATCAATGACATCAGGACACCTCTTCTGACCTTCTTCCAAAATCTTACACCAGGAAAAGGTTTTCAAGGCCTCATAACTCTTGTCTTTTAGAATAGAAGGCTTTCCACCCTTCTCAGTTTTCCCCAGATTCTCACACTGCATTGCAACATCCGAAAGAAATTTCCTCTTCATGAGATCTCTTATTGATGACGCCCATATTGCATCTGTAAATATCTCAGAGTTTCTCAGTGAAAGAGGAAGGCTTAGCTGACAAATTTCACTCTCTGGTATGATGTGATGTTTATTGAGCTACGAATATAAATGTGATCTAGTGAGTAATTGTTAGTTATAAAGGTCATGTAGCTACAGCGTTTATCAAAATTTTCTTACCTAAAAAAAATTAATTCAGTCGTACCTTTGGGTATTTGAGCCCTGTGTTATGCAGAGAAAATGCTTGAACCGGTCGAGGGATTTTAGTTGGCTGAGTGGATAAAATAGTCTGTAAATAGATAATCGACAAATTATCAACACATTGGGTGAGCAAACTGAAAAGAGTAATTATTTTAAGTCAAGTTACATGTAAGTTACCTTTGGGTTCATGACCCCAACAGGTTGAACAGGCTTTGGGATTTCGGTTGACTGGTTGGATGACATAGTAGTCTGCAGTGTAAATAAAGAATGGGCAATTAGTTTACTGAATACCGAGTTTTAGAGCCCATATTTCAAATATAGATAAGCTTATTACCTTTGCGTTTAAAAGGACTGGTACAGGTCGTTTAACCGGCGTTGGGATTCTTGATTTTTGCAGGGATGCTGTGGAAACCCCGTTCAGATTCTGATAAAGCAAAAAGAATACCGACAAATTGAGTTTTGTAACTCTTAACAGCATTTTTATTTAAAACAGTTTACTTGCCTCTTTTTCTTGCAGTAAACTTGTGAGGGTATCACTCTGGTGTTTATCATACGATAAACTTTTTCGCACTGAAGCGGTCACCATAGTGCAGGGCAGTTTCCGTGGTTTTTCGGTGCTTGTCGGAGTATTTCCACTGCGATATCTTTTCTGGCGGATTGATTGTCTACTTGCTATGAGGTCTCCCTCCAAAACTTTCTGGGCAGCTTTGCAGGTTGAGGCAAATGCCTCAATGTTTCTGTTTAGACGAGTAAGTTTCTCGCAACAGCTTCTGCAACAGTACTTTGGAAGTTTGTCGCTTTCTGATACTACAATTTCACAGAGCCTAAAAACGATCTTTTTCAACTCTAGAGACTTTCCAGCGTCACTGAAAAAATAATTTTTTCGTTCTGCCTTTCCTCCACACAATCGGCACTTACTTTTAAAAATGTCGCACAGCAACTTTGGCCTTTCGTCCATTACGCGCCATGAATTTCCCGAAAACTTACCGCGAAAATCGGGATCCTTAAAGGAACCAATCACGGTTAAGGTATTATTACGGCAGCCTTTTTCATAGTAGCCAATAAAAAAAAGGTGTAGTATCGAACTTTGCCAGATCTCACATTTCAGTGTCAAACAGAGTGAGATCTGGGTTCGAGATTAGCTTAGGTACTTTCCGCGTTTAGCGCGCACGTACACGAACTCGCACAAACAGCCGTGATTTTAAAACTTTTCTCTGTTTCTGCTGAATCTTTGACATACAATTTTTAGTTTTATAAGATTGAATTAAATTATGTGAACCCCCATACATTACAACCTCTGTGAAAACGTTTTTTGTAGTACAGTAATTTTTCAGATACAACAAAATGTTTCGCCTCTCAAATTAAACTTATGTGTCGGAATCGTGTAATTCATTAGGGTAATCCATTTGAAAGCACGAACTGTTCCAGTATTTGTTTATGCGCAACTATTTTTCTTAGGCCAATATTTTGAATAATGGCTTTATTGTACACTTTGTTATAATTGTAATAGGGAATTTAGTTCATGGACAGTATAAAATAAAGTTTTGATGTCTGTGCGAATGAAGGTAACGTTTTAAGTTCCGGTTGAAAATAAAGTAATCATTTATTCCGTCACTGTTTAAGATACGTTTTTAACCTCCAAATATCGTATTTAGTAAAATTACTGAGCTTGCATCGGTTGCCTTAAGCAACGTAAATTGTTTCATTTAATGTTAGCATTAATTTGATTTCATTCGCATTGCTGCAACTTCTAGTTTAAGTTTTATAATTTCAAGAATTAAACAACACTTTTTAGGTGGGAAGTGCATTTAAGTGTACCACAAACGCGCTTTTTTTTGTTGTTGTTGTTTTGTTTTTTAACAAACAGCAACAACTATCTGTATCAACTTACCTTCTCAAGCATACATTGTCCCTGAGCAGACAGCAGCCATAAAAAAAAATTAAAAAAGTCGTCAAGAGTTCCGTTTAAAGAAAATGCAAGTCCAGTCCGTTGTCCAGTCCTTGGAATTTTTTTTTCTAGCTAACCTTTTGTGGCGCGGCATCGCAGTGAACAAAAAGCGCGCGAAAGTATAGCCTCGTTTTCGTTCTTTCCTCCAGGCCCTCTCCTCTAAAAAAATCTTAAACATCGATCCTCCCCAAAAGCAATTGAAATTAGAAGAAACTGACAACGCCATCATAAAGAGCATACTCTCAAGCCTTAGGCAAAATTTTCTTTTATTCCTACCTCAAATGGTCGTTGAGCAGGAAGCTGACAAACTTTTCAGTTAGATTTTCTACTGCCGCACTTTGTTAGGAAAAAGTAATCATGGCCATTTTTTAAAACACTATTTACTAAACTACAACTTCGCTTAAAAATATTCTTGGAGAAAGGTTCTAGTAAACTTTTAGAGCGAATATTTAACTTTGGTCCGTTCTGGTCACGTGACCGATGACGTCACAGCACAAAAATGCATATTTCATAAAAATATCTACCAATATCCAAATTTTTGTTTCCTCGCGTTTAATGCAACGCGAGATAGCACTTGTACCCAGACTCCCACTTTTTGAAAATTGTGTATACCTCCCTTAATATTTATATTTTGTTCGGTACCCGGGCAGTCCGAAATGGCTCACACCATTGTGCTTCAAACCACGTTGACTGCTTTTTCAATAACAAAATAATTTCGTCACAGTGAGCAAAAACGCACTTGTAAGCAAAGTCACGTGACCAATGACGTCATCGCCCTTAGTCTTGTACAATAATTAGTTTATGGTAAGACTTATTTCTAGACAACGTGGGGGTCTTGCTGCCCTCAAACTGACCAAGTTATTTGGGATTGACGATTTTGCAGCTGCAAAGGATTCTGGGAAGGTTCTTATTATAATTATATATTGTTATTTAATTATTATTGCGCCAACCCTGCTCGCGAAACAAGCCATCAGGTTTTTCTCCAAATTACGTACGCGCGAAAATTAGCAAGAATAAGGTATATTATTTAAAACTGAACTACGGATATCAGGTTTCAAGCGTTTTTATTAGCTAGCCGGACACAGGCTCTCAGCTCATATACCTGCACTACCTTATATGGTCAATGAACGGCTTCAGCAAACAGGAAGCTCAACAAAATTTTCCCCCGAAACGGCAGCCATTAAAAATTAGTCGTCTCGCAGCGGAATTAAACGAGTAGAAATTTCGAAACTGGAACCGAAATACAAATGGAATTTAGCTTTTCATTGCTAAGTGTTTTACAACGACAAAAAACAGTGCTGGGATCGTCTTAAAATATTTGTTGCAACGCTAAGAAAATTTTCCGGGCTGTTGATGTTTAGATAATAGCAAAGCGCAGTTTTATTTACGGAAATACCGAAAGAGTTTTTGAACTTAACTAAACGAAATTGAAAAAAATGTATTCAACATCAAGTGTCGACGTCACCAATCTGTAACTATGCTCATGGGCCAGTCTATTCAAAACAAACTGAACAAACAAGAACTTCAGTTAAAATTTCCACTTTTGAAAATCTCTCCAGCGATCAGTGACACTTTCTAAAAAGTTAACACACATTGAAAATGTTCTGACCTGAGGTCGATGCAACATATCAATCACCAGCTTCAAACTTTCCGGTTTCCTATATGACGTTTTGTAAAAATTGAGAAGAATCGCCGTTCTTGTTGTTTTTGTTAATAATAATAATACTTTATTTACCCACGTGTCACCTTGGAGCTGAAAGTTCGCTTAAACGTGAACGTGAGACTAATTACAAATAGTAAACTAATAAGAAGTAATGACAAAAGACAACTCTTCATAATTCTCTGATTCTGTGGGACGTAAAAGAACCACTAGGGACGTAACAAAACTCTGGCAGAGACCACCCCTAGTGTCTGTCTTAATTTGATATTGATATTACGGGGGCACTTATACTCAACTTCATTAATTTTAAACTGCGTTATAAGCAGTCTGGCAAAGTCCCCCGGTCAGTGTTGTAAAGCGCCTAGAACAGCTAGTGATATAGGTGCTATATAAATAGAGTTATTATTATTATTATATTGATAAGCTATATATTATCTAATTTATATGTACCTAATTTATGTGTAATATCTAATCAGTAAGCTCGGCCGCGGTTCCAGTTTCGTTCCACGCATCGAGACAAATTTCTATAAGCCATTTCTTGAAGCATAACCTGGGCATTTGTCTTGCTTATCCCTCATATATCTTCTTTCCGACCAGGTCTGGTGAGACAATATTTCTTTCCATCAAAATAAATTGAAATTGTGTCATTCGCCCATGGTGCTGTTGTTTTGATGGATTACAAAATTCGCTTTCTTCGCCTCGTACATCTACTTGAAAGCCGTTCCACCCTCTTTGAGCAATGATTGAATATTTTTTACCAAACTACTGACCATTTACAAACATTCAGAGCAAATAAACTCTGCACTCTTTCCAAAAAGGATCCCAAACTGAAGCTTCAACGTTGTTCTCGGACAATTTCATTGAATTCATTCAACTTTGCTCGGAAGGGACAAGTTTATTTCAAGTTTAGTTTCAAGTTTATTTAATTTATTTATGAAATAATATTACAGAAATATGCACTGCCCGCAGCTAGCGAAGGCAGTCGGGGCGAGCAGTGTTAAATACGAATATTGTAAAATAAATAAAAGATTTACAGAACAAGAGATTCAAGATTCTAGACAAATTACAAATACATCAATACAATTAAGATATGGCAAGAGAACTGAACAAGCTGAGGTCTTATATAAATTTTTGCAGCTTGACCCCACGCGACTATACCATACAACAGATAGGGTTGGATAAGTGACCTGTAAATGTGGTTTAGAGTACTAAGGGGTACAAAGCAATGTGGCGACCCTATGAAAGAGTTTCATCAATAAGCACACCTAATTTAATAAATTCCTTAGGTTCTAAAGAAATATAAGTGTTAGTATGATGCTCAAACATTCTCAAATTTATTTGGTGATTCAGCTTTTTCTGTCTAGGCCAAAAAATAACAAAGTTCAATTTTTTTTTTATATTCAGAGATAACTTGTTAGCGATTAACCAATCATAGATGTTACAGAGTTCAGCATTAACTATGGTTTCGACGATCTAATTTTCGCGGGTCGCGTGTCGGGGTAAATTGTGGCGGGTCGCGGGTAAATTGTCGCGGGTCGCGGATAAATTATCGCGGGGAGAAACTAGTAATTAGAGTGCTCGTTTAATCTCTTGCTTGCTTGAACGTGCTCGTGGCATGTGGAAGTAACGGAGATAGAAGCTAAACATGAGCTTTAATTTGAAAACAGCTTATCCCTATCTCAAATAGTGTAACAAAGTACATAAAATAATTGAGTCAGTAAAACTTCAAAGACTAAAGTGCACTACAACAAAAGACCATGTGTTATGGTGGAGTACACGTGAACTTTGAGTGAAAATTTAAGGATTTTGAAGAAGGGATGGAAATGGGGTAAAAATGTTTTGAAACACCACAAGACAGTTGACACCCCACAAGGGCACTGCAGGTTGCTGGGGAACTGTTTGGTGGCCGTTTACCTATTTCTAACTTCAACCCAGTTTTAAACCTTCATTAAATCTTCAATATTCCCTATTTCCCTAAATTTGACTAATCCTTTGAGAAAAATTATTTCTTCCTAAATATACCCCAATATCGCCAAACAATTCACAAAATATGCCACAATATAGCTTCTTGTAATGAGCACAGAGATGTTTGATTGCTTGAAATGCGAACGAGTTATTAACATTAAATCCATGTTAAGCGACCTAAAAAAGGTGTTCAGGTGAACCTTGCCTTAATCAGATTATACACCTGATACGGTGGAACAACGGTCACATCTCGACGTCGGCCACTTTTTTCTCCCAGCGGATACACTCACTCACTCACGACCACTCTCTACAACAGCCACTTGAATACCTGTATTGAACACGGAACACGGACTTTCAAACTGTTCTTAAATTGGCATCTTTGACTAAGTTCCAATAGCTTGTGGGGCGTCTGTCATTAAAGAAATATGCTATAGTGTCTCTCCTATTCATCCTATTCATTCTATTTTATTTATTCAATTCCATAATCACTCCACCCCATCCTGCACAGTCAACTTTCCAACCTAACCCCCACCCCCACCCTATGTTCGTTCCATTTTGAGCAGCTCGCGATTTAAAGAGCTTGTAAGCTTCCAAGCTCGCTGTTCACCATTCCTTCTCTTTTTGTACCTGTCAGTCCTGAATTCAAAAAGTAAGCACTCAGTTTAGTTTCTTGAAGAACTATTTAATATTTCACGATTGGCAAGAGAAAATTTACAAAATGGGTAAACGAAGGCGAGGAAAGCTAAAATAATTGTTTTTTGGAGCTGTTAATAAATGGGCGAAACTTCACTCGGGATTTCGAATTGCATATTTTGTTTGCATCAACATTCGAACCTATTTCCAGACGTTAGTTCACCTAACGTATTCCTTCCGATTAGGGAGTTTAAGAAACGGGGACGGGAACGTCAACGAGAACGTCAACAAACAATTGGCTTAATGAGCAAAAACAATTGCACTGCACGTGCGTTTTACATTTTGGTACATTTCTTTGCCGTCCTCTGCAAAACAATGACGTGAAATGACCATATTTTAGGTTTTGGCGAGAACGTGAGCACATAATTTTTTTTGTAATTTTAAAGTTTTTATTGTCAAATGTAACATTTACATAAAGAAAAGAATAAACAAGACAAATACAATATAAATTACTTAATATGCTTACAATAAGTATTAACATAAAAGAAAATAACGTACAGTCCAATTTACACGATTTACACTACGATCTTTGTTGACGAACTATTTGAATTATATTACAATTACAATTAATTCAACAGATAGAGGGATATGCCTTGGATATAATTATACCTTTATTTAACAATTTATTCGCTAACATATGGCTCAAGCTTCCTCCACTTCTCATTGTGTTTTTTAACTTTGTCCCGCTTTGCTGCTATTTTTCTTTCGATCTGGTGAACTGCCTTGGTCTTGACTTTGAAAACTTGTAACGATGGGTTTACACCACTTAGTTTGCATTTATGGATATAGAACTTTGCCGATAATATCAGATGATTCAAGATCTTGAAATCCTCCCCCTTCTTATAAACACCAAACAAAACATCTAATATATTTAAGGGCGCAATTCCAATTTTACATTCAGCAAGCCAAGTGCAGAAAGCTCTCCAGAACATCTTTGTCACCTCATAAAAGAAACGTAAATTCTCGAAGGATTCAACTTCTCCTTTAAAAACCACACACAGAGGGGAGTCAATCATTTTTAACCTAAATAGCTTTTCATTAGTAAAGACGATATTTTTTAATATTTTATACTGAAATTCTCTTATTTTGGTTTCAATTGTTACCGCAAATGGCAAGAAGTATATTTCCTTCCAGCTAACTTGAAGATCGGGAAATTTCTCATTCATCTGTTTTTGCGCAGATGGAGGTACTTGCTTTCTTTTCTTGAAAGCGTTATAAAGAAGTTTTGATGAGACCTTTGATAAATCAGTCTCCGAGTTATCTATATCAAGGTTAATTTTATCACTTAGGTGTAAACGAGGGTGCTGTGTACTTTGTTTAATAATCAATCTCCATTCACTTGGAATCGCATCAACACTACCTATTAATTTAAAAAAATCTACTGGAGTGAGTTTAGCATTTAAAACATTAACACTTTTCAGAAAAACACCTGTATCAGAAAGTTAGTCACCGATCGTAACAATTCCTTTTCTTATTACCTTTTTTTCAAAAATGAAGGCCTTCCCGATGGTAATATTTTTGTTGTTCCAAATGATTTGATTAACAACATCCTCATACGATAACAAGGAAACTTCATTTAACGTAGCCCAAGCGTTAAATACATTCTTTATAGAAAACCGGAAGATAGATAGGCAGTATCAAAATTACACTGTAGAATGAATTTTTCACCTACCCCTGACAGAAGCATACAGCAGTGAGCACATGATGGCAAATTTTTTCTTTGTTTAACGCCGTTCATAGAAATTTAGTTCCTGGATAATTCGCTGACATTTTCCAAGTTGACCAAACTGGCATAATCACGAAAGTGCTACAATAACGAGAAGAAATATTTTGAAATGACGTTTTCGTTGCCGTCGCGTCCTTGTTTCTTAAACTCCCTAATAGCTAAAGAAAGACTCCGTCTGAACGTGGAATTAACTTTCCCACAATTGACTGAGGCTAGTTTGTCGCTTATACTCTTCCGAGAGTTCCTCAGTTGTCCTCTATTGGTCGACGGTATTACCGCTTTGGCACCACGCACCTCCAATGAGTTGTGAAAACTGTGCAAGTCTTTGGAGGCCAAAACCTGCGTGTATTTCCTCCGGTCAAACCAATTAATCTTAAGCTAGATTTATCAGATTTTAACGGAATTTTGCGAAAATGTTCCTCACACGTTACCGCACCAAATTGTATGAGGCTTTTACAAATTCGAAATATTTTTCCCGTGGCGTCCAAGCGCGTGACACCCATAGAAAAAATTATATTGACCAACTTTACAATGGATTTTCTCAGGAACCAATCGGAATACCGTAAAAGCCTCATACAGTTTGTTAGCAAGGGCTATTAATTGAGCAAACATTGTCAGTTTTTTGTTTGAACGTTTGCGCACAGTTGCGATTTTCCAAAGGCACCCCTGAAGGTTTACAGTAACTTCAGTGAGCTTATCGTGTTCTGCGAAACTATTTTATACCGGGTGATAACCTTTTGTTTATACAAAATTTACTGACGTCTAAAACTGATCCCGAAAAAAGTAGTCTTCTGCGCACACAGACTTACCCTCGAACCGTGACAATTCACCCGCGACCCGCGACAATTCATCCGCGACCCGGGACAATTCACCCGCGACCCGCGACAATTTAACCCGCGAAAATTAAACACTCCCTGCTCGGAAACGTTGCAAATCGCCGAAAGGTTTTCGCGCCCTTTTTTGTTTAGTCATGTGATGGACGAATGTTTCCTTTTTTTGTTTTCTCTTTCTCTGAGTTCCTTTCTTTCACTTTTTTGTTCAGGTTCTCAATTATGCGTCGTAGAGTTTTTAATAAAACAATTATTCTACTCGGGCTTGCTGGACATGAAATGATTATTTATCACTTCATATTCAGCGCGCCCTCGTAGAATAATTGTTAAATATTTGAAAAATATTCGTGAACAAGTATTCACCATGGCATTAACCGAGCTAGAAAGCGTTAGCCAAGGGAATCAAAGAGGTCTAGCTTCTTAAAGAAAAACTATGTTAAGAAGAGTCCTGGAAATCTTATATTAACCAACAATAACGTTTCAACAACCGGAATTGAGGTACAAGCGAATGGATCAAAACCTGTGCGTCAAATTCGAATTCACTAAGGGATACTTTCAATACAAGACTTCTGTTCACTTAGAGTCGACTTTGGAGAACGAAAAAGTAGCTTAAGAAAGAGATTACTTCAGTAACTACAATCCTGGACAAAATTATTGGGACAAGTTTGCACTTGTGACTCTTTGCACACGCACAAAACAAAGATTCGCGCGTGATTCAAAATACTCCTTACCGGCCCCTCCTCCTATTCCACAGAAAGTGTTGAAAAATGTGCCCCGCAATTTTTTCTCACCTTCAACAGTGTATTGGGAGGTGAAAAGAGGAACCTGTAACATACTTTTTAAACATAGTAATCGGTAATTATTAATACCAGTTTTGCATGACTGTCCCCAGGAATTTCTTCCAGTATGGTAGAGCTTCCAGTCAAGCAATGAATGGACATTCCCTGTCAAGCTAATTTTGGGACGCTGATTTACAGTCTGAGTTGTAAGCAGTCTTCACTTTTCCCTTAAGTTGATGTCACACGAGCCGATTTTTAACGCCGATTTTTAAAGGGGCTACGTCACGAGGATTTTGTTGTTTTAGGTCAATTCTGAGCTGAAATCATTACTTTAAGGCTATACTCATAAACAAAATGCTTCTATAAAACTACTACGAAGATAACAAATGAATTTTATCAGGGAGGGCTAACCATAATAAATTTCTTGATGATTTTTGAAGACGTAGCATCGAAACATGTTTCAAGTTTCAATCCATTTCCATCCTTACCATCCTTAGCAACAGGCGGTTGGAAAAATCGAGATCTCGGCAACCGGACCAGCCCGCTCTCTCATATGAACACGTACAGATTTTTACAAAGCATTTAGTGGTAAGGTGAGATCTCGGAAACTGGGCTAGCCCAGTCAACGGGGCTCATATGAAGAGGCCCTGAATTCCTTGTCATTAAGAAAAGAGAATGCATAGTTTTCTTGGAGATAGCAGTTGATATTTTAAACAAAAGCTCAGACAGATTAGAGTTCATATTCTTCAGCATTCTTCTATCTGACAGCATGCACAAATTTTGGATGATTACTTGTAGTTCCACAGCAGTAATGCTCTCTTTGTGTCTTTTCTTGTCGCAACTATCCTGAAATTCCTTGAAAACTGTTGTATGTTAACCATAGGTTTTTGTTTTTTTGTGTTTTATTTTTGGTGTTCTTGTTAGCTTGAAGAGGAGGAAATCATCATGATCTCATTGGTCGATATATACATACAAAAATACATCACTCAGTTCCCAGATATAGTGGTCGTAGCAATTCTATGAGTATTTCAGTTAACAATTAGATTGTGAGCTCAAGATTTCTATCATAATATGGTGGTAATTTACATGTACATGTATGTCCTGTTAATGTACTTAATCAACACGGCCAATAACACAGCAATTTGTTTCACCTCCCTACCGATACATTACATGTATATTTTGAAGGGTTTACTTTATTGACAAAGCCAAACAATGAATTGTGAGATTTACATTTTCCAGGGTTATGAGATTGATGATTATTTTGGTTGATGGATATCTCAAACTCATTGTTCATATTCTCAAAAAAGAAAAGACTGCAAGTCTACATGGTCCATAGACTGATAGATACTGATAATTATTACACGATATTTACATAGACACAACACATTCTGACATGCATGCATTTTTTTATTCCTTTCAGATTTCACCCTCCTTTGCATCAGTAGGAGCTGAGTGAAGTGACGTTTTCTAAAGGGCAGACATATTCGAAGGAGGCACTAGTGATACTTTTTGGGAAGGAACTTTTTAATAAAGGGAAAGTGAAAAGAATTGACGAATCAAGGGTATTTACAAAGGATAATGATTAATCTTATGTTAACGAGTTGATTAGTGGGAGAGTAAAATACAATGTAATATTTTGTTCATGATTTGTACGCTTCTAGATTGTTTTAGAATAATAAACATTATAGCATAATTTAAAAGCAAAATCATACAGAAATTATAGAAGTTTACAATGTATAATACAAGTTAGGCGAGCGGAAATGATAATGCTACAGTTTATCACATGTGTTTAATAATTATTATCTACCCCAGATAAATAAATATTTGATGAAAATTTATTTTAAAAAAATCTAGACAGTGTTCTAGTGCTATTATCATGAAAGTACAAAGTTTTGGCAATCATTGTCTTTTTAATGTTTTAAAGACTTATTTTCCATTTCTCAGATATGGCTTATATCAAGATGCCATACATTTAAATGCATATATAATTATTTTAAATGGATTTCTTTTATTTAACTTAGGCAGCCAGTGCTAATGAAAGTGTCTGAGAATAAATTATTGGGTGCTAATTGTGAACAGAGCCTTACTGAAGCCCTTTTAATTTCACTTTATAAGCTGTAAAACTGCTGTTTAGAAAACTCAGATTCTTAAACAGTAGCATTTTGCTGCTATTAGTTTTATCTGTAGTAAAATTTCTACTTTTACAGCTAGAGTTTGCGAGTAATGTAGATTATTTTCCACTATTTGAAATCATTTACAAAAAAATTCTATAAATTTACCTACTTTATGTGAACTTCTATGACATTTTGTGTGGTTTATTTTTACTAACATTCTATGCAATATCCCGTTGACTTTTTACGGACGATACATTGAGATTTTATCCCCTCACGTTCTTTTTTACAAGCTAAATTTACAGAGAATGTGTGGTCATTTTGCAGAGTTTTAGTGCAGCCTTACAGCCTTTTTACAGAGTTCTAAAATCTCTGTGAATGCGCGCATTTAAAGAGTTCGTAATTTACAAAGGGAATGTCGACAAATGGGTCAAGTTTTCAAGTGGGCCGGCAAGGGGGTGAAAGTCTCTCGTCTCTGGCACCCTGTGCCCCCGTCTTCCAGAAGCTTGTTCTGTGCCTAGGCTTAAAGTTTGCAATTCCTCGGCACCATATCTCCGTTATGGATGTCCAAGCCAATTTCGAAAAAGACTACTGGAAACTCGAACCAACACTTCCTGACGACAAGAAAGAGTTAGCCACAGCAACACTCCGGTCCATTGAACTGAATTACATCGAGGGGAAAGGCCCTAGTAAGATCCATCAACCAGCTAAAGAAACGAAGGGAATCGATCAGTGACGCAACAAAATTTACTAGAGATCAAGTATACAAGAGGTAGACCGCCAAAGTATTACCGTCCTTTATGGGAAAAAGAAAAACATCTTCATTCAGTAGTCCGCAGAATTCTTCCCAAACACACTGCTGATTTTCTGTGTCCGAAAGTAACCAGATTAGCTCATCTCTATGAACTGCCTAAGACACGCAAAAAGCATCTGGCCATGCGACCAATTCTGTCTGCAACAGGGACTTACAACTACGCCCTAGCAAAGTGGCGGATTGAGAAGTTAAAGCCCTTCTCAACTACTAGAAATGCACAATTTCCGATATCTGAGTTTGCTCAAGAAATCCAACAGCTTCAAGTCAACGAGAATGATATCTTTTTATTTCATAGGTACTGAGATTTATCCACGAAAATCATAGTGAATAAAATTCGTACTGATTCTACTCGTAGCCAGCCAGGAGCACGAACGACAAAATTTCACCGTGAAAGAAAAATCGTTTGTCCAATCAGCAACGCGAACGACAAAATTTCACTGATGATGAATGAACGTACTGAAGGATACGTCATCCTAGAGCCGTTGCACAAAAACTCGCGCGCTTTGAAAAATGGCCGAGGAACGTTTGCTTCTGTTTGCTCAGTTGAAGAATTTATTTTAGAACACGAAAACAAAAATACCGCTTAAAAAATTGAACAAGATGTAAGATTGCTTGAAAGATTTTTGAAAACGAAGGACAAAGACCGGAAAATTGAAGATATTCCAGCGGTACGTTGTGCTGAATAACGAATTTATCATCTCTGTCGGCACAAAAGATGGCAACGAGTTCGAGCCGACTTCGCTTCGAAGTTTAATGGCCAGCTTCGAATGCTTCTGAAAAACCCTGTCCGTTGTCCTCCGACTCCCAGAATACCGGTGAGCAGTTCATGACACTGTTCAGTGGAGCTGTTATTCAAGGTGATAATTTTTCCATTCACATCTACACTGTAAATCAGTCTCCGATGCTTGCCACAAATCTGTCAAGTCCCGAAGCGACGAAATGGAAACGTCTGAGGCCTTTAGAACTGGAAAGTGACTCTGTAGTTTATTGGCATGGCTTCCTTTATTAATAGACATTGGACTTTACTACTATATGATGAACACAGTAAGTGTTATAAATTTTATAAGCTTTATTAACTTAGTTGTTGTTGAGCGATTTTAAACTAAACTTTTTACGCTTTTCATCTCCCCATTCGTGCAATTTGTTTTGTACGATTTTTATTCACTCGTTGATACGTATCAGAAAACTCACTCGTTCACTGCGCTCACTCGTTCGTTTTCTGGTACTACTCAACTCGTGAATAAAAATCGTACGCGCGCATTTCCCATGAAGTAATCTCTATGTTTCGTATGACGTTTCTGCATTATCCACAAGTGTCCCCTTCGAAGAAACGATCCAGATTCTCGCTAACAAAGCCTTTGCCCGGAACTGGTTTAACGAAACGCATCAGTTAAACATCACCCAGGATGATCTTGTTGAATTATTGAGGGTTGCTACAAAACATCAACTCTTTCAATTCAACGGACATCTTTATCAACAAAGTGCTCTATCGACGAGAAGCTGGAAAGCGAAAATAAACTGCCTTCTTTCTACAGAAGATACGTGGACCATACCTTGGCCACGGTACCCGATATTCCATCTGCTGAAGCCTTTTTTGACAACACTGAATGAAGCCCACCGTTCAATAAGCTTCACGATGAAACAGCCACCAACAATATGCTACCCTTTGTTGGAATGGAAATTGAAATGAAAGGAAATCAACTAGCAACACGCGTCCACAGAAAAACAACAAACAAAGGCCTTTCATTGCACTATCAAAGTCATGTCGGCAATAAGTATAAACACTTACTCTTGAAAACAATGTTAATTCGCACCACGGTCTTCTCCAGATCTGTTTGCTGATGAATGTAATAAATGAAGTCAATGTTCCTGAAATTGAAGTATCCTCCGCGACTTACTGAATTGACCATCAGCAGTTTCATTCGTTCACAAGATCAAGCCGAAGCACACGAAATCCTACTAGATCAGCTCATTAAAATTGTCTAGGCATTCAAAGATAAGAGATCGGCCGAAGCTGTACGAAAAGATCTCAGCGAACGTAACAAGAAAATTGGAAGTGATTTGCGCCAAGTGTTTACTAGTAGAAGAATCATTGATGATATCAAAGGGGTGGAGGCCAAACCTCCCCTGATTAACCAATACTGCGTTGTTTAAAAATTTTCATGTGATCTGTGTAATACAGATTATGTTGGATATATACATAGCGACATCTCTTTCAACGCATCGCCGAACATAAACATTCTGCTATTGGTAAACACCTGAAAGAAACACATAAGCTGCAAGTAACTAATCTAGAAGACTAGTTAACCGTTCTAAAGAAATGCCGCCCAAAGTTTGACTGCTTGATCTACGAGATGCTGTTTATCAGGAAAAGAAAACCAAAACTTAACACGCGTACCCAGTCGGATTCTTCAGTTCGCGCCAAACATTTTACATAACAATTGAATACTTGAACTCCCTTTTTAATTCCCTAAATATTTTCACACCATTGTTACAAGATATATATAATCAATTCCAACATGTATTTCGAACTTGATAATGATGACATAGAGTCATCGAAACGTCGTTCACTCTTTATATCGCTCATTTTTATTCTAAAGCCGTTACGAAACCTTTTATTATCAGATATAATAGAATAACTATGTTTACTGAAAACGTTTTTGAAGACAAAATATTGCTCTAAATATGTGGAAAATTGGAAAAGGTGCTTAAGAGGGAATGTCCACTATCGTTGAGCCAGTCGTGGCACATGATGAAAAATAAAAATTTTTCATATTCTTCCCAGAGATAGCCTATGGTGAGCCTAGAAACGTGGTGTGATTTTTTTCTTGAAATATATTTGTAAACCCGCCAAAAAATCAAAACTTCGTTAGGTCCCACCTCTCGTCAAAAACACGCAAAATTCAGTGACTAATAGCTTATCATAAACTTCGCTCTGTTCAATCCGCATCACAATAAAACTCCGGTTTGAGCCTGGAAGTGTAGTTTTGAGAGGTTTTCAAGTCTTTCGAGGCTAATTATACTTCTTTGGGTTGATTTTCAAGGTCACGACGAGCCGCTCAAGATCACTAAAATTCGCTTCTCAAAAATTCTTAATTATGCACACTTTTTCAATCGGCAAATTCGCTACCCGGTAAATCACCAAAACACCTAAAATTCTTACCTTTCGAAAGAGGAAATTTCAGTGTAAAATCTGCTATAAAAATTATTTTCGAGCTTTTCATCAGCGCTGAGTACTAACGCTCTCAAAATCGTGATAATCACAACACTAACCTGCTAGAAAGCGGGTGCCTGTGACCAGATAACCAAAAGGAACGAGAAATGTCTTCTTTCATTTGATTTCCTCGGTATTTGGACTTAAAATATGGCAGAAACGTCACGTCTAGCTCACCTTCTGTAAGATATGACATTCAAATATTTTAAAGTGCTGGTGTTTCCAGAATCCTACACGATAACCATTGCGAAGCGTGGAGTTCGGCAAAGTACATCATCTTATTGACATTTAATCGATGACTCCGAGATAATCCACCACATTCCTAACCACATTCCTATCCCTTGTTCTTAAACAGCAATCCATAAAAGTAGTAAAGCCTTCCATCGCCAGTCCCTTGCTTGCTAAAGCGAAATGCTTATGTGCTGTTCTCCTCGCTCATGTTGAATGCTGAAATGTAAATATGGCGTCCGATTTCGACCTCTCTGTCACGCAATGGTCACTTGATAGGATTTTGTCCCGCATTGCCAAAAATGGATAAAAGAATACAGTAAACACCCACGTATAAGAACAAATGGATTAAGAACACCAGGATGAAATTTTGCCAATAAAGCCCCATTTTTATAAGAACAAGATCAGACTGAAAATTGTAACATGTTCTTATAAAAATGGAAAAAGCGTCATATTTACAAAACATGTAAGTTTATGTTTGCTTTCAGATAACTACATAACTCTATCAGTCTTGTTTTGGTATTGAGTACTTTTTTCCTACAAAAATTATTTAGTTTATTTTCCTAAAATATGATAATTATACCTCTAGCAACATGTTTTGGATAGTATTACTAAATAAAAATTTAAGAACATTTTAAGAACATTTTGAGGCTGATTTGTCACTAAGCACCCGATAAATAAGAACTCAATCAGCCTGACCTCCGAAATCGTGTGTTCTTATATGCGGGTGTTTACTGTAATGAATATGGAAATTTAATGAGACGTTCAAATTTTAAAACCAGAAGGATCCAAACTCACGCGGAAATTTCCTGGCAGAGAAACAGTGCTTTTATGTGTTTTGGGCTCGGGAGGGGGAGGGGTTAGGATGACTCTGCTATATGGGACTATCAGAGGTATGTACGGCCCCAAAGGGTATGGTTTTTGAGCTGTTTATGTCTGAAAAAGGTGTAAATCTTATACACATTGGACTGAAATAGAGTGTGTTTTTCACTCTGGCTTGGCATTGAGTATTTTGTTCACAAGGAGCCGATTATTTCCACATTAACAAATTTGTAGCCCTTCTCAGATGTTTACGCAGATGAGGCCTTTTTTCCGGTTTAGGGCGGTCATACTTTAGAGACTAATTTTATAGGTTTGAAAATTGAGTATCGATTTTTTTCTGCTGGCGAGCCGGTTTTGGAGTTGTGTGACGTCTTGTTTTCAACTATTTTATGTGAGAAATCAATGCCGAATGATCGTATACTGTCATGATATGTACCTATTTTGTTATATAATCACAATGATTATAACCAGTATTAATTAAATTCCCGGCAACTTTGTTACTGTACATCAGAAGATAGTAGCGAGCTACAGAAGCGCAACGCCTCGGTAATTTTAGGAGAAAGTTGTGCCAAGTAAGTTGAACTTGCATATAGACATGCGTTGAAAGGGCAAACGGACTTCACGTTTACTTGCTAATGCAAGCTAGCTGCAGTCCTGCGATCAATACGTACGTCCTGCGATCAATACATGTTGGCCGTCGATGGGTGGCAAAAGGGTGAAAAACTTCCGCGTACTTGCCTGTAAATATTGATCTTGGCCAAAGTGAATGTAGGCCATCACAAGTCCTTAAGTCTACCGTCTACTAGCGACGGTGCTCTACCAATGTAGTCCGGTGCTCTACCAATGAGCTAACCGGTCGGCGGTTAGCTAACCGGTCGGTCGAAATATTCTCAAAAAGATGAAAGACTTAATTCACCCCATGAAAGGTCTCCGTCTTGTAAATATATTTTTCCAATGAAACGACGTAAAAAGATAAACATTTTTTGGTTCTTTGCACACTCAATACGTGACAGTTTTATCACCGTTCTCGCGTGGCGCGTGACACAAAGCAAGTAATCGATAGCTTTACACCGCTAGGCTTAAAAAAAAAAACAATAAGGCTATGTACTGAGAGAAGCGTATGAGTATCTTTAGCATATGGATAACACCACATCAATCTTTTTTCTGTTTGAGATCATGATTGCATGAAAGGTTTTTTGCAGAACGCCGGCGCTGAAACATAACACCACGAAATAACGTAAAAAGAATGACTGTAAAGAAACGATTTGTTACTCGCTCGCCGAGAGAGCTTCAAGCAGGATCCCTACAGTGTCTCAAGCTGGAAAAGAGCGAACTAATCCACAACGAAAGTCAACACTTTCTTTTTTATTACACTTCTACCGCAAGGGCTTATGGGAGTTACAACTCTAGGGGGATTATGGGTCACGACCCTCACAATATGCATTGAAAACTCAAGATACTGTGGTGAAAAATAGTCTTGTTTAAAACGAATAAGCACCCTTTTTATTCCCCTTTTTAAAATCATTGGAGGGCAAACTTCAGTGCACATTGTGTTGCAGATAGGATAAAATTAAGATGATTTTCATTCCAACATTCGAGCAATAATGGCAAAATTAAGTTCCCAAAAATCCTCATGGCATGGTAATATTTTGAGTGCTGTTAAGAAGAACCTATCGAGACTTTAAGCTATTAAGCTGACCCCACGAGAGAAAATTGGACTCGAAGTTCCATATTTCAATAAAACACAGACGCTTTAAGCATTCTTACGAGGTTTGACACTATTTTTCTCGAGAATGCTGGAGAATTTAATCGCGGGATCACTTGGAGAAATTAACTAAAGTGGATTGTTTTAAATAGCATTCTCAAAGTTACCGTACTATGAAGAGATTTTCAGTAAATATTTTTAACACTCATTGCTCGAACCTGGAGCGGAATCCGTGTTAAACGTTCTTGCGGCTGTATAGGCGCTAGTCCATTGTTTGACTTCTTTCATTGCCTGTGATTGAATTGTGCGATATCTTTTCGTTAGACAGCCCCTCTAAACAACAAATTCTTTTCGTTAGACAACCATTCAATTTGAGCAGTTTTCATGCG
Organism: Pachyseris speciosa; assembly: GCA_016490735.1. NCBI lineage: Eukaryota > Metazoa > Cnidaria > Anthozoa > Scleractinia > Pachyseridae > Pachyseris > Pachyseris speciosa. The sequence continues at coordinate 274,445 of JAEMWC010000784.1, forward strand.
ATTTCTGGCGCTGCGATATTTTACGGGTCATGTTCGGATTCTTTTAAATTTTCCATATCGTTTTCCACGTGAAGGGTCGCAGAGGTATGTTCTCATGGCTCTCAAATAAAACTTGTTTGCTCTGAACGTCTTATTAAATCTTTTGATTAAGTTTTTGGCAACGCGTGACAAAATCCTATCAATTGCCCATTACGTGACAGAGATTGGACGCCATTTACACATTTCAGCTCCAATAATAATAATAATAATAATAATAATAATAATATAATAATAATAATAATAATAAAATATTATTAAACGCGTGACAAAATCCTATCAATTGACCATTACGTGACAGAGATTGGACGCCATTTACACATTTCAGCTCCAGCATTGGCGAGGAAAACAGAGCATAAGATCTCCTCTTTATGAGCAAGGGACTGACGCTAGAAGGCTTCACTACTTTTATGGATAGCTGTTTTAGAACAAGGGATAGGAATGTGCTGGATTTTCTTGGAGTCATTGGTTGAATGTCAGAGGTGAGAAGATGATGTACTTGGCCGAACTCAACGCGTCGCAATGGTTATCATGCGTACGTGTAGGATTCTGAATACACCAGTACTTACGTTTGAATGTTACATCTCACAGGAGATGAGCCAAACATGACTTTTCTGCCATAGTCTAAGTCCAAATACCGAGGAAATCAAATGAAAGGAGATATTTTCAGGTTCCTTTCGAATATCTAGTCCGGTACGGCTTCCTTTTGTTGACGTTTCTAGCAGGTTAATGTTGTGATTATCACGATTTTGAGAGCGTTAGTACTCAGCGCTGATGAAAAGCCCGAAAATAATTTTTATACCAGGTTTTACACTGACGTTTCCTCTTTCGAAACGTCAGAATTTTAGGTGTTCCGGCGTTTTACCGGGTAGCGAATTTGCCGGTTAAAAATGTGCACATAATTAAGAATTTTGAGGAAGCGAATTTTAGTGATTTTAAGCGGCTCGTCATGACCTTAAAAATGAACCCACAGAAGTATAACTAGCCTCAAAAGACTTGTAAACCTTTCAAAAATACATTTCCAGGCCCAAACTGGAGTGTTAGTGTGGTGCGGATTGAACAGAGCGAAGTTTATGTTAAGGTATTTGTCACTAAATTTTGCGTGTCTTTGACCGGACGAGGGACCGTGACGAATTTGTGATTTTTTGGCGGGTTTAAAAACTATTTGAAGAAAACAAAACCCACCACGTTTCTAGGCTTACCATAGGCTATCTCTGGGCGAAATATGAAAAATTTTGATTTTCCATCATGTGCCACATATTTACGATATGGCTCCGTCCTAGTGAGCATTCCCTCTTAAATGTAACTCAAAATGCGAACAAATTGCTCAAATTTTACCAAAAGCCAAGAAAGTGCTCAGGAGTGCTGGAAATATAAAAGAATAAAATTTCTCAAAAAGTGCCCAGCGCAATCGGGACAACCCTATTTGTGACTTGTCCGTGCCATTTCCAAACTTAAAGTGTCTATATCGTCTTCTGTTTATTTTGTGATTCTGGTATGTGCATAAAGAGTAGATAGCTGTTGCATAAACTTTTTCTTCGACTTCCGCCGCGTTTTTGCCCTGAAATCGTTGTTCAAATTTCCCGCTTGAGCCACACCCATCAAACTTCACCGAGCTAGTAAGGGACATGGGTCTATCCCTAATTTTACGGCACAAATTGATTTGCATCGCACTAAGTCTTTGTGAACATGCATGCAAAGCCGTTTGTGACGTCAAATCAGAAATAGACCCATGCCCCTTACTAGCTCGGTCAAGTTTGATGGAAAAAAACGTTCTTGAACAGCTATCTACTCCTTACGTACATTTAATTTTTTTACAATCGCAGCTACCTAGGTGAGTGAATGCGAATTAAAAAACTCATTAATAATTCATGAAGAAAATAAAAAAAGAAATTAATTTTTAATAGGTGTCTTTATATCTGATAAAGACACGGCTAAAGTTTACATCGGATTTTCTAGAATAATCCAAAATCTAAATTTTAGTGTAAGAATGGATAGACGTACAGTAAAGCTTTTTAAGCCGTTCAATAAATTCGCAATTCGTGTTTTATCAAGTCCAAAAATACTCGGCTGCGCCTCGAGTTTTAAACTTGATAAACACTCCTGCTCATTTACTAAACATCACTCAAAAATGGTTGCCTACCATGGCAATTTCTTGAACAGACAGAAAAAGTGCAAAAGATTAATATTTCCTTGTAAAAATTGAAGATACTGATTCGGGAATGAACAAATCCGGCCTTCGAAACTTTATTTGCAATGTACTTGTTGAAAACGCTCTTACGGATTTTTTTTCTAATTTGGCCTACAAGTTGTTGGACTTGAGTGGTTTACACTCTTTGAGTCTCGTTATAAAGTGTCTGACGGGATTTCGAGATAATTGACTTTTTTCAAAATGAGAGACCGCGTGTTAGCGTCGCTATGGTAACCGCTGTTGCTTGGAAACCAATGAGAAAATAAACTTTGATCGTAGGTCGAAAAGATCTTGCAGTTTGAAGGAAATCGAAGCTTGTCTTCTATAGGAAATTTTGATTTCAACAGGTACACAGCCCCAAGACCAAAAAGCTGTTGCGAGTCTTCTTAAAACAATTAGTCGTATCGCAGCGGAATTAACGAGTAGAAATTTCGAAACTGGAACCGAACCACAAACGGAATTCAGCTTTCGTTGCTGAGTGTTTTACAACGACAAGAAACAGTGCTGGGATCGTGTTAAAAAATTTCTTGCAGCGCTAAGAAAATTTTCCGGGCTGTTGACGTTTAGCTTATAACAAAACGCACTTTCGAAGAAAGAACTTCAGCTATTATTTGTAGCAATAATCCACTATTAAAAATCTTTCCAGTGATCAGTGACACTTTTTAAAAAATTAACACACATTGAAAATGTTCTAATCTGCACTCGATGCAACGTATCAATAACCAGCTTCAAACTTTCCGGTTACAGATATTATGCTTTGTAAACATACATACATAACTTACATACACGGTTCTAGTTTTTGTTCAACGCATCGAGGCAAATTTCTATAGGCCATTTTTTGAAGGATAACCTGGACATTTGTCTTGCTTATACCTCATATATTTTGTTTCCGACCAGGTCTGGTGAGTCAAATTGTTCCAGTCCATCAAAATAAAAATTGAAATTGTGTCTTCATTCGTCCATGGTGCTGTTTTTTTGATGGGATTACAAATTCGCTTCCTTGGGCTCGTACAACTACGTTAAAGCCGTTCCACCATCTTTGAGCAGTGATTGAATATCTTTTACCAAACTACTGACCATTTACAACCAGACCAAATAAACTCTGCACTTTTTTCAAAAAGGACCCTGAACTGAAGCTTCCGCGTTGGACCGCGTTGCTCTCGGACAGTTTCATTGAATTCATTCAACTTTGCTCGGAAACATTGCAACACAACGAAAGGTCTTCGCGCCCTTTTTGTTTAGTCATGTGATGCACAAATGTTTCGGTTTTTTTGGTTTTCTCTTTCTCTGAGTTCCTTTCTTTCACAATATTTTTTGCTCAGATTCTCAATTATGCTTCATAGAGTTTTTAATAAAACAATTATTCTACTCGGGATTGCTGGAAATGAAATGATTACAACCAACTCGGTGCTTTATTTTTCACTTCATATCCAGCGCGCCCTAGTAGAACACCTGTTAATTATAATGGGTTGGTACTATGAAGTCATCAGTCATCTCATTTACATATTTTACACATTTTTCAAACTTAAATATCTCCAGAACCAAAACGGTAAATAGCGTTTTTAATCTCCCCTGGAATTCTATGCGATAAACTTAAAAATTTTAGGAGTAAAATCATAGTAGCACGTTAAATTTAAAGGTTTAATTTAGAAAACATCTGCAGTTTAGTTTGGCCATGTTAAAACCTTTCGTATCGCTGTTGAAGTTGCAAACAACCGTATACACACCCACTTCTCTGTTTAAACCTCAAAAACACAAGGTGAATCCACGTTTTCGTGTGCGTGGTATGTTCCGTGACGGCATTCTTGTTATTGTGCAATCTCATTCCCAGAGTGCTATTTTCAGTTAGCGCTTGCGCGGAAACGGGAATACATTTTTTTGCAAGAACTCTTTGTTTTGTATTTTTTTTACCACTCCTTTAATTTTCGATTGTTTGCACCATTTTTTTTTAGTTTGGGGGCGTTCTCGTCTCGGTATGGTGAATGTTTGAGTGACTGTTAGTTTGTTTTTAATATTTGTATACGCCCTCGCTCATTTGTAAGCTCCCACACCCTTTTTTTACTGCTTGGTTTGTATTCCCATCTCTTCGTCTTGGGTCCCCCCTACGCCCCCTCCACTGGCTTAGCCGTGATCAGAAGGGTAATCTTAGTGACGCCCTATAACCTGTTTACGACGGTTCCCTGGTCCGGCTCAGCTAGTAGGGTTCCTTTTCTCTCTTTCTTTGGCTCCGTTTTTCTCGATTCTATCGGCCTTGTAGGTCTTTTTCTCCTTTTTTAATTGAAGTTGGAGTTTTCAAGTTTTTGTCTTTCTCATATGGAGCCATGTCCAAAATCCGTGCACACTGTGTGATAGAGCCCACTAGTTGTGCCGGGCCTCCCCTGTCCTTTATGGTAGCCTAATAAGGTTAATAAGGCCCAGACCTTACCTCAAAATTTTCATACACTTATGCCTCTCGTTAGGTTTTCCTTAGGGTGAAGTGGTATTTGTAGGAGGGTTTTGAGGGTTCTGAGTTTTGGGGAAAGGTGTGTTTGGTGGTTGGTCCTGGCTTGCTGGGGTTTTATAACTTGTAGTTTGCAGCACCAAGTTGCGTGCCTAGCCAATATGTGGCCATAATCGTTTCCCATATCTTAATCACGCGAGACAATGAGCGGCATATTTAACCCTTTGTAGCCTGATGGATGATATATCGGCCATTAGACAGGTCTACCGCTTTCAAGATTGCCCACTCTCTCAAATTTAGACCTGTTTATAAACCTAGGCTATTAGAGCCAATACACTGAGAATAACTTTAATTCCTTTCCCGTTCCATATCATTATTTGTTTTCAAGCAAAACAAAAAATGCCAGTTGCGCCCTAAAGCAAAGCTAAAAAACACACATCTTTGCTTTCAATTCTTTAATTCAAAATCTTCTTTGGAAAACAAAAAACCCTAATGAGAGCAAACCTTGATCTCATGACTAAGTATTTATCTCCAATTTTGCCTCTCACGCCTACAGCGAGTCGTGCATCAGCCATTTGATTCGAGCCACTTCTGAAAGCCTCTGTTTTTTCTCTTTGGCGCACGGATTGCATTCTGGGAGAGTTGGATACCACGGCGAAATGGAATTCCCGCCATCTTCATATTATAGACTTTTATTTCTAGTGTCGAGCCATCCGGACCTAACGGCAAAATATGGTACGCGTTGTGTTCTTTGCAAATTAAATCTCGCCAAAATTGCCTTGCTAGGTCCAAGAATCCATCACAGAACGGCTAAAGAGACGAACTTCAATTCTGAGCTGCCATGACTCGACAAGACCACTTTTGGAGTTCCAGTCGTTGTGAAATAATCTCTCACCTCTGGCTTCGTTCAGAGGTTTGCCTCTACTCTCCATTCCAGCTTAATGATGCCAGCCTGGGAGCTTCTGCAGTTAAAAATGACTCGAAAACACACTTAAAGTGTATATGACACGAAATTTTTTATTGGCTTTTTTCTTTCGTTTATATGCATAAAGAAAGGATTCATGATTTAGAAATGTCTAAAAAGAATTTTCGGCGATTTTTAGGCTCCAAAACAGGCAAATTTTAGCTTAAAATTTTGTCGGGAACTAGGCACGACTTTTCCACTAAGTGACGTCACGTTGTTTGCACGATACTCAGCTGTTAGCAAAGACACATGTGAATTACTTGGCTTGCTTAGCAGTGTTTGGAGACATTGAACGCATTAAAATGTCTAGCGATACAGATACAAGTAATTCGTATGATCTTGTGGAAAGTGGAGAAGAATGTTGAGAATCTTGCAAACAACTTGACGTCACAAAGGTCACGTGACAGAGGTTTGGGCCGCGAGCTGCTGTGACAAATTTTTTGGCAAAAATAGCGCGAAGTTTGATCGAAAAAGAGGCATTTAACTTTTTTTTCGCCGATTTTTAACGCTCAAACCGTTATTTATACATGTCTAACTACCAGAAAATGAAATTAAAAATTTCGTGTCATATACACTTTAAGCCGAGTATCTACCCATTTAGGCTTTTGTACATTATGCTAGCATTTTTTTCGAACATTTTAGTAAGGCAAAAGCATTGAGCATTAATCGAGCATTTTAGTAGCATTTTCCCGGAAAATCATTTTTTTCCGAGAAACTAAAATAGAAATTATTTTTTTTTAGAAAAAATGAAGACTAAAACTCAAAATTCATAGAATGATTTCGAGGATTATGTTGTTTTGGCTGTATTTATGAACTTGTAAACGTTGTTGTTGTTACTTGCTAGACTTGTACATTTTTGTAAGTGTGGACAGTTAAATTAACACCATGTTAAAAACTTTGAAATTAATTTTAAAAAAACCGTTTGTATAATGAGCATTATCCGAGCATTTTAGTGGCTTTTTTTGGGAAGACCGAGCATTTTAGGCTATGTCTACACTATGCCGGATAGCTCTTGTGCCGGCACGAAAACCATATCGGATAGGGCTTTTGTTCACATTCAAAACGATGATTTCGGCACGGTTTTTGTGTCGGAGCGATGCTGGGCCGTTGCGGTCTTGAAAGTGAATCGTCACATATCGGATAGGTTTTCGTGACACTTTCTGGAGTAGTGTGAACAAAGAATCGAACCGAAACGGAAGTCAACAAGGAGGACCAAAGATTGGATTCTAGTGGAAAGATGGCGGAGGTTTTGGGCCACTGCTGTTCACACCAGGCCGGAGTATTTTTCACAACGGCATAAAATGCTATCCGGTATAGTGTAGACATAGCCTTAGTGGGAAAATTGGAGCATTCAGGTGGAGCATTTTAGTGGGGAAACAAAAGAGCATAATGTACAAAAGCCTATACCGATTACAACTCGTTACGGTTGCGAGCAAAACAACAACGGTTCAAATTGGTGACGTCACAATAAAACTTGAGACCTCGGTATTCCAGAGCAGCAAACGCTTCATGGAAGACGAAAATTTGGTTTATCAACGGAGTTGATAAGGTAAATTGACCACCGTACAGGGATTCGATTAGCTGACGTTTCGAGCGTTAGCCCTTCGTCGGAGCGAATCGAGGAATTGTGGGTTGTGTATGGTTTATATACAGAAAATGGAGCTACGCTATTGGTGGTAACATGGTAACGTGAAAAATAGGAATAAATTAATTGAATGAAAAGCGCTCGTTGATACCGTGGGGATTAAGAGTGCCAATTTGAAAGATCAGTTTTTGCTCGAGATTTTTGCGGCTTTCCGTGGTACCTTGATGTAGGGAAAGGCCGGAGATCGACATGTGTTGTTTGGAATGGTTAGGGAGATTAAAATGCCGAGCGACAGGTTTGGATGCGTCTTTGTCATCTTTCTCAACATCACGAAGATGTTCTCGGAATCGGTCACCTAGTCGTCTTCCTGTTTCGCCGATGTATAACTTTTTGCATAATGTGCAGGTTATGCAATAGATAACATTTGCGGAGGTACACGTGAAACGATCAGTGATCTTAACAGATCGCTTAGGGCCCGATATTTTGTCAGTGTTTTGAATGAAAGGACAAGTTTTGCATCGCGAGCGCGCGCATTTAAAAGTGCCAGGTTGTTCAGTTGTTTTGAATGCGCTTTTAACTAGAAAGTTACCTACATTTTTGTCGCGTTTGAATGAAATCAGCGGTGGTTCCGAAAAGATTGTAGCAGTTTCTGGATCATTTTGCAGTATCTTAAAGTTATTAAGAATGATGGCTTTAACTGGGTTATTATGCGGGTGAAATGTGAGGGTGAATGGAATTCTGTCATTCTTTTCCTTTTGTGACGTCTGTAGTGCTGACTGTTGATCAATCTGCTGAGCGCGGTGATGGCCCGATTGAACTACAGAATCAGGATAACCACGTTTCTCGAAAAAATGGCACATTTCCTCTGATTTGTTGGAAAAATCAGAGTCATCACTACATAGACGTCGAAGTCTAAGAAATTGAGAATAGGGAATGGCGTTTTTGACATGAGATGGATGTGAAGATGTATACAACAAATAACTGTGAGAATCGGTGGGTTTGTAGTGCACACTGGTACATAAACCGTTGCCGCTGATAGAAACTTTGATATCAAGAAAGGCTAGGGAAGTTTCCGAAATTTCCCAGGTATATTTTAGAGCCGGATGAAAGGAATTAACGGCGGTTATAAATTGGTTGATTTCCTCCTTGCTAGACGAAATTGCGCCGATACAGTCGTCAATGTAGCGACCGTAGAGTTCAGGTTTAGGACCGTTGTACTGATTGAAGAATTGGTACTCGACGTACCCTACAAAAAGATTGGCGTAGCTAGGACCCATTTTTGTGCCCATCGCTACACCATTAATTTGCTTGTAATAGTTGTCGGCGAAAGAAAAACAGTTAAGTGTTAAAACTAGTTCAGCTAGGCGGAGTAGCGTTTCCGAGCTAGGTTCCTTGACGGTGCGTTGATCGAAAAAATACTTAAGTGCTTGAAGACCTTCACCGTTAGGAATGACAGTGTATAGAGATGTAATATCCATAGTGAAAATTAGTTTGTCTTCGCCGGTGAAATTGAAATCGCGGAAAATTTCAAGTGCGTGTTGACTGTCTTTAATGTAAGATGGCAAAGATTTGACGATGGGCGCCATAATCCTGTCTAAATAGCTAGAAATGAGTTCGGTAGGGCAACTACAGGCAGAAACGATAGGTCGACCCGGGTTGTTAGGTTTGTTTTAACTGACTCAGAGAAATCTGTTCTCAGTAAGGGCCTTAATTTTGTTCCAATTGCTAAACGCACCAACGAATTTTCAGTTAAGCAAGACGTCGAAAAATTCCTTCGCCGCATTCAGTTAAAAGCTTTTTTCCACGACAAAGAAGACTATTCTAACACCTCTGACAAAGATATTTTTGAAACACTTCGTGTTCGCAAATCAAAATGGACTCCCCCAGAGGGCCAGTTTGCCTCTTTAGATTTTTTCATCAAAAAATGCCGTCGTGACGTTCAAAAACTAAAATTCAATTGTGACACTAAATTTTCCAACCTCTCTTCGGAAGAGTGGGCGGCGCTCAAAAATCTTAGCAAGCGGAAAGATGTAATTGTCAAATCGGCCGACAAAGGCGGCGCGGTAGTTGTTTGGCGGTCCGACCTTTACAAAGAAGAAGCTTTGCGGCAACTTTCTGACACCTCCTTTTATGCTAAAGTCGAGAAGGATCTCACTTCCACCAACCAAAAAATTGTCAAAGACACGATTCAGAACCTAATAGTCAAACAAGAATTGCCGGCTACCGCTACTAATCTCATCATCACTACTCCGAGAACCTCGTGTATTTACTTTTTACCCAAAATCCACAAACCTAACAACCCGGGTCGACCTATCGTTTCTGCCTGTAGTTGCCCTACCGAACTCATTTCTAGCTATTTAGACAGGATTATGGCGCCCATCGTCAAATCTTTGCCATCTTACATTAAAGACAGTCAACACGCACTTGAAATTTTCCGCGATTTCAATTTCACCGGCGAAGACAAACTAATTTTCACTATGGATATTACATCTCTATACACTGTCATTCCTAACGGTGAAGGTCTTCAAGCACTTAAGTATTTTTTCGATCAACGCACCGTCAAGGAACCTAGCTCGGAAACGCTACTCCGCCTAGCTGAACTAGTTTTAACACTTAACTGTTTTTCTTTCGCCGACAACTATTACAAGCAAATTAATGGTGTAGCGATGGGCACAAAAATGGGTCCTAGCTACGCCAATCTTTTTGTAGGGTACGTCGAGTACCAATTCTTCAATCAGTACAACGGTCCTAAACCTGAACTCTACGGTCGCTACATTGACGACTGTATCGGCGCAATTTCGTCTAGCAAGGAGGAAATCAACCAATTTATAACCGCCGTTAATTCCTTTCATCCGGCTCTAAAATATACCTGGGAAATTTCGGAAACTTCCCTAGCCTTTCTTGATATCAAAGTTTCTATCAGCGGCAACGGTTTATGTACCAGTGTGCACTACAAACCCACCGATTCTCACAGTTATTTGTTGTATACATCTTCACATCCATCTCATGTCAAAAACGCCATTCCCTATTCTCAATTTCTTAGACTTCGACGTCTATGTAGTGATGACTCTGATTTTTCCAACAAATCAGAGGAAATGTGCCATTTTTTCGAGAAACGTGGTTATCCTGATTCTGTAGTTCAATCGGGCCATCACCGCGCTCAGCAGATTGATCAACAGTCAGCACTACAGACGTCACAAAAGGAAAAGAATGACAGAATTCCATTCACCCTCACATTTCACCCGCATAATAACCCAGTTAAAGCCATCATTCTTAATAACTTTAAGATACTGCAAAATGATCCAGAAACTGCTACAATCTTTTCGGAACCACCGCTGATTTCATTCAAACGCGACAAAAATGTAGGTAACTTTCTAGTTAAAAGCGCATTCAAAACAACTGAACAACCTGGCACTTTTAAATGCGCGCGCTCGCGATGCAAAACTTGTCCTTTCATTCAAAACACTGACAAAATATCGGGCCCTAAGCGATCTGTTAAGATCACTGATCGTTTCACGTGTACCTCCGCAAATGTTATCTATTGCATAACCTGCACATTATGCAAAAAGTTATACATCGGCGAAACAGGAAGACGACTAGGTGACCGATTCCGAGAACATCTTCGTGATGTTGAGAAAGATGACAAAGACGCATCCAAACCTGTCGCTCGGCATTTTAATCTCCCTAACCATTCCAAACAACACATGTCGATCTCCGGCCTTTCCCTACATCAAGGTACCACGGAAAGCCGCAAAAATCTCGAGCAAAAACTGATCTTTCAAATTGGCACTCTTAATCCCCACGGTATCAACGAGCGCTTTTCATTCAATTAATTTATTCCTATTTTTCACGTTACCATGTTACCACCAATAGCGTAGCTCCATTTTCTGTATATAAACCATACACAACCCACAATTCCTCGATTCGCTCCGACGAAGGGCTAACGCTCGAAACGTCAGCTAATCGAATCCCTGTACGGTGGTCAATTTACCTTATCAACTCCGTTGATAAACCAAATTTTCGTGTTTCACTTCCCCACCGACGCAGCACCACAGTTTCTTTAGAAACTAATCCTCTTGCTTCATGGAAGACCTCCATATAGGACATCTAGATCCCTTTCAATTATTTGGCTCGAGAAAATTGTCGAAAGAGTTCAAAACAATTTGGGTCTTAAAGGGTTAATAAGTGAGCATGTTATTCTATTCTCATTCATGATTATGCCGTGAAATTACGGAGTGCGTGAGTTTTACAACTCTGCCTTGTAAATACAGTTGTATAATTATGCAAGGAATAGTCTCTCAATAAAAGTCACCCTTGTGCTTTAACTCGGGGCATTTCAAAACAGATACGCAAGCCCTCTAAGTTGGGAAGAATTTTCTACCCTCACTCCTCCCCTTCGGCGACGTGTCACACCGATGGTGCTTTTCGCACCCTGTTGCTACCTCGGTCACAATCGTCTCCCATATCTCGCGAGACAATGAGCGGCATATTTAATGAGTGAGAATGTTATTCGATGTTGTGGATTTCGTGACATCTGCCTTTTAAGCTTTTAAGCTACTACTGACCGAAACAATATGCAAATTAAAACATTAATTATAACGTTGAAAAATATACAGGAGCCTCATGTTCTAAAACATCTGTCCGTGTCTGACTCGCTTATAATTTGATTAATCATATTTTTTGATGATAAAAGATGACTCAAAATGAAACCGAAAAACGATTCCACGAATATGAAAACATGATATTACTTTCGGCATTTCGCTGTCGAAATTTCGATTTCCCGGAAATGAATTAATTTTAGCTTTGTCCGGAGTTTCTTGGAAAACGGGAAAGTTGTTCACTATTCAATACCTACAGGATAAACAAGTTTACCACAGCATAAGTGACGACAATTTAAACCTCGGCTTCTTAGGGAGAATAAGATGGTGTCACTAGAGCAAACTGTCGACCAGAGCCACGAACAACAACCTGAGCAAAGAGCTTTCACTAATTTCTTTGATGCAGTGAGGGAAGGAACAAAAGACCAAGTGATGGAGTTCTTGCCAAAGAATCCAGCTGACTCCGATAGGGAGGCAGGAGAACAAGGACAAGATGAGTACAGGCAGAAACTTTTGACGGCCTTAGAAAAGAAAGACGCCGGAGAAGTTTGGATCCTAATAGCCGAGAACAAATATAAACTAAAGACACTCAAAAATATAAACAAGGTGTGTAAATCAGTCGCCCGTCGCCAAAAACAGAAAGAAACTCACTATTTACGGTATTTGTGTGACGAACTTAAGAATCTAATATCAAAATTCTCACACCGAGATGAACAGCAGCAAGTGGAAACTGCAGCCGAAAAAGAACAAAAGGATATTAGAATTCTTTCTGACCCGCTCTATATTAGTTTGGAGTGGCTATGGAGAACCAACCCTAAAAGTAAATCGACCGCCGCTTCGTCCTCCATCTCGACAAACGAACAAAACGAAAGGGAAAGTAATACGTTGGAAGGAAGTGACACAGCCATCCGTTTGTTGGTCTCCACAGACGAAGACAACGAGAGAGACAGTAAGCCATTTGAAGACGTCGTTGAAGCCACTCTACGGGATGCTGATCTCCTGGAAAAAATTGCCTCGTACGAGCATCACTACAGTCGAGATGAATACAAAAGGAGGGCTGCAAATTTTGAGACGTTTGCGGAAGACATTGTCGAAGGAAGTAACATGGAGGAGCTACACACGATTATGGACCCGCAAGGAAGTGGGTGCTTATTGAAGGGGAAGCCTCGTGATTTCAACCAGAGTCTAGGTCTTCTCAAGATTGCAGTTGATCAAAAACGGAAAAAGGTTTGAGGAAAAAGTCTGTGAAAATTTCCTTCAAGCAAATCTTTGGAGTTAAGATCAAATTAAGCCAATCACGTATATCTGTTTTTCGTAAATTACGTTTTGCAAAATCAAACAGTTGTAACACCATGTGCATCGACATGGTGCACTCACTCATTTTTACTGCGCTGTTTCAATTTAATTATTCAAGGGCTTGTTACTTTGAGTGCATTGCTGTCGATGATTGCTTACAAACTGCCACAATTTTTAAAATGAGGCTCGCGTGCGTTTCACCCTCCTGTTATTCTTATTATATTATCAGGCTGCATTTATTATGTATACTACAGGGGGGGGGGGGGGGGGGGGGCAGAGGAGTTTTTTTAGACAGTGCAATATTTTCAGATCCCCCAAATCACAACAGATTTTTTACAAATCCCCCCCCACCCCACTAGATCAGAAGGCAAAGCATGCCCCCCCCCCCCCTCCAAACACACAGACAGACTTTAATGTTCCATTTAATACTAAATAAACTAATTAAGAAAGGCTGCTACAGTCCAGCAACATTTGGGGAATAAAAAAAGGTTGTAAAGAAGAGCATCAATACCTCACAATCAAACTTGGGCAACTTCAAGAAAACATCAAGAGACTTTTGACTGTGGAGAATGATTTAAATAAATCACTTCTTCTGCTTTCAAGATCTAGAGTTCAACTAGATCAAACTTCTAAGGGAAATGCACGAAGAAAGAGAAGAAAAAAGAGAACAAAAGAAAAGTAAAAACAGAAAAAAAAGAAAAGGCTACATAACAGATGTACAGAAACATTGACCAAATCAAAGTCATCACAGCCTTGTCAGATGGTGATGAAAGAAGAAAACATTCCAGTTGAAAAACAAATGCAATGCCAGGAGCTGAAGTTAGAGGAACTGAATAAGCTCAAGCCCAAATTTCATCTTAAGGCATAGAAGCACCTGAAATCGTCTAACATATTTTCTGCTGATGCTCTTGCCCCTGTTCACCTTGCCATCCACAGGCTTGTGGGAAAGCCTTCTGTACGCCATGCTGCTGCTGCTGCTGCTGCTGCTGCTGATAAGGATGATGATGATGATGATTACCATGACCATGACCAAAATTCTGGCAGTGGTGGCAATGAAAATGATGATCAGGATGACAATTTATATGATGAAAAAGATGACAATGATGATCAGGATCAGAATGATGATGATCAGGATGATTACATTTATAATGATAACGATTGACAATATACACATGCTGCAGTTGTTGCAGTTATATTAAAGTTATATTAAATATTAAACACTTACTTACATATTTTAAAGAAAACGACAACACTCTTAAATTTGCAAAACATGTTTCGACAGAAACTTCTGTCATCTTCAGTTGATAGATTTACAAAGCGTTAGAAGTTGAATTTATAAGTAGGAAAAATGCTAATTACATAGTAACAACGGAATGTACATAAAACGTGGCAATGTGATGTGGTACTTACATATATATGATACCTCCACAAAAATATTAGCATCTCCCCTCCATGTTATGAATAAAAAAAACATGACATCCCCCCTTTTCCAATTTCTAAATTTTGAGATCCCCCTCAAAATCCTCTGCCCCCCTCCCCATCCCCCTGTAGTATACATAATTAATGCAGCCTTATTTAGCTTCGATTTCATCTGCTTGTTCAGTTCACTTTTTATCTCCAGTATAGTATTGCAGTTTGACATAGATCTTGCGGGTTTCTAAATGTTAATAGTTCTCTAAACAGACGATATTGGTGGAATAATTTACGTATCGAAGTCATATATTGAAGAAATGTTAATAGTTCTCTAAACCGACGATATTGGTGGAATAATTTACGTATGGAATGTCATATATCAGGGGAAAAAAAAGTTTAATCAGTTATCCCTTAGTTTAATAAATGTTTTGTCTGTTTGCAGTTTGTGGCAAGCCCCAAATGTCAGCACATTCTTAACGAGGTCATTTACTATAAATGGCCTAACTGGCAAGACAGGAGTCTTTTGACGAAATTACTATGGTCGCTGGCCGTCCAACTTGTAATGTTCTTATTTACCATTGTGTTTTACATACCAGTTCGAGTGGCGAGAGATTTCCCTTACCGCAACAAAGGCGACGGGCGCTGGTGGAAGTTAAGAGAAAGATTTGAACACCCTTACTGCAAATTTGTCAATCACAGCACCTGGTACTTGATTTTTCTTGCGTTTATATTCTTAACCTCATTTGAGCACGCGTTTGGCGCAAAGATAAGAGCATCACTGTCGTGGAAAGGTAAGTCGCATGATTTTCGTTGACGGTTAATTCGATAGTCGTTAATGTTTTTTTCGGGATATGAATACAACAGGGAATCGATTTTTATTTTATTTTATTTATTTATTTATTTATTTATTTATTTATTTATTTATTTATTTTGCATTGAAGCCTCCTGCGGACGTACTTGGTTGTGGCAACCATGGCAACCTTAATGACCATTATAACTATTATATAGTCTTCTACCCAGAAGCTGTTATTTA